>PPLN03000011.1:0-325871 GCA_003707825.3 Cephaloascus fragrans
ATTGCAAGAAACTCTTATTATTTTATTATATTATATTATATTATATTATATTATAAGACAATTTGCAGCGAAATATTCTATTACCTATATAATATATTTATTTATATTATATTGTAGAATAAACGTTCAACGACTAGGAAATGAGTTAGGTTAACAATAATTTTCCCAAGAAAACCCGGCATATTAATTCAATATCCTAAATTAATATTATATTCATTATTTAATATCATTACATTATAATATATATTTAAAGATAATAAAGCAGGGCTAAATGAGCTCGTGGATGTTATCTCAATCTTGTTCACGTTCGTACCTGTTTTTCGAAACTCGTAGCATCTCAGGCTGGAAGTGAAGCACCAATGATGGGTGTATGACTAGCTGAATCCTGCTTTCAGTGAAGGCTTTTATCTCCCCATTGAAGAGACAAGTGGGTGCTTTGATTGGTGCTAGATAGTGAACAAGTAATAAAGTTTGGGGATGATGAGAGTTGAAAATTGGAGAAAACTAGTTCCCAGTGGAAATATTATTTCTCCGTGGTGGACTCCAGTAGAGATAACTATCTGGTGGCTCTTGTTGGGAAGAGCTCGTTACCCCAGTCTATGGCTAGCACGCTGTCGAACACATAAAAAACCGGTTCTGGCCATTGCACATTTGACTATGGAGCCCAGCACATCCACCACATATATGGGTCAGGAAGCTATCTCGTTGGGCATTCAGTTGTCGAGAGCCAGGCTTCGCATCGTAGTCTGTTTACACGTTACACGTTACACGTAGGAGAAAGCAGTCATGAATATCTGGTCCCTTCGTTTAGCAGAAGACCTTCACGTTCCAGTGGATGTTTACCAGACAATCACGACGAATGGAAGCCAGTCGTTCAAAAAGAACAATTCGTCTGGCGGATTAATAAGGTGATGGCGTACTCTGGGAGAATGAGATGACCATTTTCGAGCCCTTTTTACAAACACCCACCGTTTATTATCTGTACACGATAACTGAGTTATTAGCGCTGTGACACTGTATAGCCTTACGATACAACAGGGAGGGCAAACAATGGCCGCCAGATGTGTCAACCACACCAATTCCAACACTAGGACGTGCCATGCCTTGAATCCATCTACTGATTATGCAACAATGAGTTATATCACCATTCCATCGATCTCTGTGATTCATCGCACTATGTGTTGGAGGAAAAAATTTTCATGAAAAAAAAAAAAATCTCATCGGTTATACCATCTATCATCCATTAGCCGGGCAAACGCTATTATATTGACTATATCCACAACTGGAAGACAATTTTCCAGCCTATTATGTGTGCTTCCATTATGTGTGCTTCGTGAAAAAGAAAAGTTCTACAACAATAGAGGATTCCCATATGCCTCACACTCCGATTCGAGTGCCTATCGAGGAAATAAAATCACTCCAAACAAACCATTCACCTTGTTTTGAATGAAAAATGCACATGTAGAGCGTCCTCAAAGGAACAAATTTTTCTCTTCAGATTGTTCTCTGTACAATAAATGACCCGATGATTTATGGTAGTGTCAATAGACCTGTGTTAGGCGGAGACGTGGCACCTCCACTAAGTTATCGCGGAAATGACTCTCCTATCAGTACAGAGTCACCCACCGCCGACCCCTTCTATCGGGTAGCAGCGATTTTATTGGTCAAATGGTGCGCCTTATAAAATCACACAGAAATCAACATTAAAAAGTTTACCGGCAAAGTAAAATTATCGGAATTTATATAAGAAACTGAATTGCTCAATTATTTATAACTTCTTGTACAATAATTTCATTAAATTCAAACCACCACCAATTAAACCACAATTTTTTATAAAATTAATAAGAAAATTGATTTTCTCATAGAAAAATTGAAAAATGTCAACAATAACTGAACATACCGCAACCTTGTTAAAATACTTAGATTTACCACAAAACGGTAAGGTTTTGGCTGAGTATATCTGGATAGATGGTTCTGGTGATATCAGATCAAAATGTAAAACATTGGATAGAAAACCTACTTCCATAGATGACTTACCAGAATGGAACTTCGATGGTTCTTCCACCTTACAAGCACCAGGTCACGATTCTGACGTCTACTTGAGACCAGTTGCCTTCTACAAAGATCCATTTAGAAGAGGTGATAACATCATTGTGTTGTCTGAATGTTGGAACAACGATGGTACCCCAAACAAATTCAATCATAGACACGAATGTGCCAAATTGATGGAAGCCCACAAAGACCAAATTATCTGGTTCGGTTTGGAACAAGAATACACTTTGTTTGATCAATTCGATCAACCATACGCATGGCCAAAGGGTGGTTTCCCAGCTCCTCAAGGTCCTTACTACTGTGGTGTTGGTACTGGTAAAGTTTATGCCAGAGATGTCATCGAAGCTCATTACAGAGCTTGTCTTTACTCCGGTATTGAAATCTCAGGTATCAACGCTGAAGTTATGCCTTCCCAATGGGAATACCAAGTCGGTCCATGTGAAGGTATAAAGATGGGTGATCAATTATGGGTTTCAAGATACTTGTTACACAGAGTTGCTGAAGAATTTGGTGTTAAGATTTCTTTCCATCCAAAACCATTGAAGGGTGACTGGAATGGTGCTGGTTGTCACACCAATGTCTCAACTGTCAACATGAGAAAACCAGGTGGTATGAAATACATCGATGAAGCTTTAGAAAAATTAGCTAAAAGACACAAAGAACACATCGTTTTATACGGTTCCGATAACGATCAAAGATTAACTGGTCGTCACGAAACTGCTTCCATGGAAAACTTCTCCAGTGGTGTTGCCAACCGTGGTGCCTCTGTCAGAATCCCAAGATCTGTTGCTAAAGAAGGTTACGGATACTTCGAAGATAGAAGACCTGCTTCCAACATTGACCCTTACTTAGTTACTGGTATTATGGTTGAAACCATCTGTGGTGCCATTCCAGATGCTGATATGTCAAAAGAGTATAAGCGTGAGTCCGATGCTTAGAGTTATTGTTTTTTCATTTTCTTATTTAATTTTTTTTAACAAAACTTGGTGGGTGATTTTTATGAAATATTTGTATCTAACTTCACACTTGTAGACGTCCCTCAGTCTGTTTGCGCTCTTGCAACTGTGTTGATTCTTCACTCACATGGGGAGCGGAAAATATTGACTTCTTCTCTGACTCTTTTTTTGACCCTGTCCTTTCATCCTAAAAATAACATTAATTTGAAATTCCTGGTATGTGTGACGCTTATAATTAATTGTGCAATTAGTGACAAATCGAGTAATAAAAAAATACAGGAAAATACATAAAAAATACATGCAAAATACATGAAAAATACATGAAAAAATTGTGCGGAAAAAGTAACTGGTGGGTTATTGCCAGGACCATGAGAGTACATTTCTCTGTGCTCGAATTCTATTTACCTTGCTTTGCGGAAAAACTGTAGCTTTTGAAACCTTTCAAGGTGGAACGAAACGATTTGGGTTATCAGTGGGAGACCAATAATAAGCTGGGGTGTCTTAGGGGTGATCTAAGCGCGCTCTTTGAAATTGCCTTAAAGGGACCATTCGCCATATGAGGCGATAGCTTTTGCACAGGGTTTTTATGTATTGGTGTGGCACATAAGGGAATACATCTCCGAAACCATTTTTTCACCTGTCTTCTTGTGGATTTCAGTGCCAAATGTTACAGAAGGGGACTGCTCGAGGTAAAAGAGGAAATGAAAGAAGCCGTTACTCATGATGTATCTGTGAATCAGCCTCATGAATTTTTGATGACGCTGCTCGGGAGTTTCAGCTACTGGAATACAAATTCTACGTACTATGGCTGTTCGAACACATAATAAAGACCAGCCCGTAGGTGGAATCAATTCTGTGCGTTTGTATATATCTGTTGCTTCTTACACATGTTCACCTTATTATTCTCACAGTGCTAATTTTCGCTACTTCTTGTGGTTGTAGACACATCGCTGAACTTGGTTCGCATCGTTGTATGTCCCATGAGATGCTGGATTCGGTAAGAAACGATCGACTGAAATGTGAATAGTATACTTTCCAGTGCAATTCCAGTCCTCTCCAGTTTAGATGGATAAATCACAATAATCTGGATGCCTGTCTTATGAGGTCATGATATGAAATCCATCTTTCACCAGCATCGATTCAGTGCATGAAACACAAGCTGAAACTTGCGAGAGACCTCATAGAAAAAATAAACATTCATTTAGCTTGGAATAATCTACACAAGAAGTGATATCTAAACCTATAATTGAAGATAAAAACATAAGCTTTTCTATTTGAACGAGTGGGTCACCAATAACTGAGTTGTTTTCAAAGCTTCGTATTTTAACTCATTATCCTCACTATTCATGAATTGCATAATAATCAATTTGAATCCATTTGAATTCAAATAGTTGATTAAATCTAGTTTTAAATTATTGATCAAAAACTGTAAATCGTTTAGGATGATGATGTAGTTCTTGACTTTACCGTTCTCTGTTTTCAAAAAGTTTAATAACTTTTTCAAATAGAACCAGCTATTTTCTTTGAATTTGATCGAATTCTCCAACCAAAATTCAACTGATTTATGTGCTGGAGACCATGAAAACAAGCCCGAGTCTAATTCAGTCAAATATTCGTCAAATGATGACATTTTTATAACGTAAGAGTTCAATTCATCAATCAAGTTAGATAAATCTTGTTTCAACTCTATATCTGACCATTTTCTTTCATTTAAAAATTTAATATTGTTCAAACCATCGTTTATGATTATAAGTTTGACTATTTTATGCTGTTGGTATTTTATCAAGTTGACCAAAATTCCGATTGATAATCTAACCAATTTTTCTCTTATAGAATTCTTAGCAAAGTTTAACAATAAACTAACTAACTCTGGATATTTGAGAGAAATATCATCAACAATTTTCTTCTCAAATGTTAAAATCCAGATTACCAACAAGACGTTGTACTTGAACTGCAAATCCCCTTTACCAGTCTTCAACAAATTCAACAATGAAGTGAAATTCTTTGACTCGTTACTCCAATAAATCAGGCGATGATGTTTATCAACCACTAAATCTTTCAAAACCTGAACAGAAATGAAATTTAAATCTAAGTTTCCAGAAGAAGTGAACTTCGTCGATAACATGTCAAAAACAACGTCTAAAACATCTCCGTTGTTGTCAGGAGTCTCGTAATTATTGTGAGTCAATAATATTGATAAATTACATAAACTCAAGACACGAATAGCATCACCGCTATCTTTCAAAAAATTAACGAACGGACTGAAAGGTAAAGAGCTATCGACTCCCCGTAATTTCAATAAAGCGTCAACAAATCCATCAACATCAAACAAAAAGTCGTTGATCAATACTAAAACGTTCTTGATAACATCGTCTCTATTAACTTTATTCAAGATAGAAATTAATACCGTCGCATAAACGTCAATTTCACCTTTAACAACGTGGGCCCTTTCAGCGTTGGTATTTTGATTCCCTAACTTTTTCATGCTATCAGTCTCTGTGCTTGAAATAGTATCAGTTCTCAAAAGCCCTTCCCAAGGGATTGCCCTGGTGAGAATAGTTTGTTTAATCTCTTGGAGATATAAACTATCAATTTTCAACAGCTAAAATACTTGTTAGGATTCGACTAAAGCCAAAGAATTTTTGAGCTATTATAGTAGCTGTTACATACATCAATTGACATATTTATGGGTTGATTTGATTATGATTGATTCATTCAATGATGAAGTTGATAATTTGATAACTTCCTTCATCCTTGAAGTGTAAACGATAATCAGAATCGGCTTTTTGGCGGGTAAGTCTCCGTAAATTTCGATAAATCCTTCTTTTGGACTCCACACAAATTATTGGACCTCCAAAGAAAAAATGTTAATAGAAAGCTATAGTTGTTTAAGCAGTGGCATATCTTTGATTTTGTGGGTAGCTATTGAGGTAATGCGAAGAAGAAATACAAGTTTTCGTGGTCAGTTGAGCTCAATTGGTGGTTTTTTTTCTCGCGCGCGTCATGTTTGACCATGAGATGGGTGATAGAAGCCAGATCTCTATCAAGTGTGGTTTTGGTGGCTCTATATAACTACAACGTAAGCAAAGCGGAAAACAACTTCATTCATAATCATAAAATGGCTAAAATAATTCATATGGTTTTGAATACTCAGAAAATTTAAGCAGCGAAGCCAATAACACCACAAGCTGGTCTACCACCAGCGTTACCAGTTTTTAATGAGTCTTCATGGCCACCTTTACCTAAATCATCAGTACCAGCATGAACAACGACAGTTCTACCCAAGATGGAGTGTTCACCTAATAATTTGACCAACAAATCTTGTTTTTCACCTTTAGCAACTCCGTTGGAGTCAGTGGTGATGTTACCTAAGTCACCAACATGTCTGACAGTGTCTTCTGGAGCACCATGTGTTTTACCGAATGGGTTGAAATGAGGACCAGCTGATGTGCAACCATTGGTATTGTCACCGAATTCGTGGACATGGAAACCTCTCAAAGCGTTTGGAGAGTTACCAGAGATTTCCCATCTGATGGTGGTTGGTTTTTCGACGCTTTCTTGTTCGAAATAAACGGTACCTGAAACTTGAGAATCACCTCTTAAAAATGCAACTGCTTTGACCATTGTGTATTTGATTTGTGTATTGTTTGAACTGTTTGTTTAACTAAGCAAATAATCAATATACCTATAACATTCTCATTGAAGGGGGTTTTGCTGGTGGCAAGAACGTTTATATATGTTTGGACATTGAGTCCAATTACCCTGTCGGAAGGCAACCGCTAATTACTAATTGCTGCTAGGCCAGCTCTCTCTCATTGGTTGTAATATTGAACCATACTCAATTGATATATCGCACCGGAAGCCATAGTTGGTGATTGTAGATCGATCCATATGGGAGAGAAGAATAATCTTGAGGGACGCAGAGCGCTAAATAAACCACGAAAATTTCAACATGGATGAAAAGTAGGATATCGAGGACTTTATATATGGTGGCAGAACCTGTAATTTGCTCACAGAAAATTGCTCAGCTGTTAACCGTTAAAGTAGCGAGATGAAATTATTGGGGTACGGTACCGTGCCAATCAAACGTAGCCACTTTAATCTTTATGTGAGACTAAACACCTTGCCAGTTACAACCATTGAGGGTCACTTTTTGACACCATGTTCTCGTGATAGGCGGTAACCACTATCTCTTGAATGGATCGAACACGGGCGAAGAAAGCCATACGGATAAATCCCTTTGTGTTTATTATTTGCTAATAGCGTTGCACCCACCTTGGCTGGTGGTGGCTGGTTTTGACAGTGTTTGGCTCGAATATTATACGCTACTCCATGGATTGGTATACACTTAGATGACTGGTGAAAATGTGTCGAAATTGGCCTGGTTTTATATCTCAACACTGCTGGGAGTTCCCCAGAGAACTGCTTTGTCTTGTTGCTCGCGGTTGTTGCGCCATGGCTTCTAATGAAAAAAAGCGGCTTGTAAACAGAGTTTCAGTGGGATGAAGTGTCACGAGAGAACCAGCTGGACGATACCACTCAAACCTTTGCGACTTCAAGGCACCTCTGTTGCACGTTGTTATCACTTATCACATATTGTCCACTCTGTATCGAGAAATTAAATTGCTTCACCGTAGCACTCTCTCTGGGCTAAGTGGAAAGTTGTGATGAGAACTCTCTTGGTCCTTCCCAATTCAATTGGTGTCGCAGAGCTCTATGGTTGAGGACACAGGTACATCAAGCTTGTCTCGAAGTTTAATGGAGTCCTCGTTTGGAGCAGTAAATTGAATATACTGTCGAAGACCTGGCATATGTGATTGGCGGAGCTACGTTTTGATCTTCTCCGTTCATATACATCTCACGTAGGGTCCCCCTTTATCCAGTGGAATGATCCTTTTGGCCTACTTTTCATGGCAAGATATCTTTGTTTTCGCAGCTCCACGAGTCTTGTCTGTACCTTAATGTACATGTCTAAAAACAAGGTATAAATGGGGCATGGCTATCAGCCAAATTCACCTTTTGTCTCATTTCGTTGGTTGTGTTTCACGGGTTTATTCTTGAAGTTTTAGGATATTGACTCCGCAATGAAGACCCTCAGACTCCCTTTGTTTATCATAATTAGCTACAACCCATTGTTGAGTTTGCAAACTCTCTCAGAGTGTATCATGCTATCGTGACTGTCCATCAATTACCACTAAAACACAACCGATAAATGAATAACTCCTCAACATGATCGGTGGATGGCTACTTCAGGCTATCTTCCATTTTCAATCTCCTCGTCACAGCTGATCTTGTGGCTGTTATGGTGAGTTGCAACAGTTTGCCGAATATCAACAAATCATGTGATTCACCTATAAGTAAACGTATTATACTCCTTAATACCGTATTATTAGTGGTATATACGTTTAGTCTAGCTAACTTAACGGAACTTTCAACCTCAAGTTAAATAGAATGGTTATACGAGAGATATTTGAATAGTATATTCATTTACAGGTCCACTTACTTGATCTGGTTTGCAATCGAAAGAAGACCTGATTTTTCCAATCAAATTTTGAGTCCTGCGTTCCTCTGTCAAAACAAGTCCACATATTTCAACACATTTGTAAAATTACAGATAGAAATAACAGGCAACAATAGACTTGTTATCCCGAGTGGTTTGAAATTACATTTATGAAGATTGTTGAAAATCTGATGCAAATGATCATCTGATTTGATATGGATGAAAGTGTGAATTGATCTGTTGCATTCCTACCGTTTTCAGTGCACATATTATACGGAGCGTACTATTGTCTCATATTTCATCTTTTGTAAGACTTTGATCATCTCATCATTATATTGATATATTGTTTGATTCGTGATTTATACTTGTCTTCTCACCAAACGACATTTATGATCAGTTTATTACTGACGTAAGTCCATCTACTTTTACATCAAATGAGATTTTCTCAAATGTCTAATTATACTTACCAAACTGGTCTATGTCTTGTAAGTTACACACTATTTGAAGCTTGGTGTTTGATATCTGTAGTATCAGATTTAAGGTTAATTGTTATTTTGGATTGGTGTTTTAAAGCATGATTCAATGTCGGACGTTACAACCCTAACAGGTTCACTTTTTCCCTTGGTGATAAACTAAGTTCTTCCATCTAGTAGCTGTTTGAAATCTTTTTTCACACTATTGCATTAGTTGTATAACATTTTGAAAAGACGTTTGGAAGAAGTTTGCGATTTTCCATTTTTTCAGGAGTTTCTTCTTTTCAATTTCCTATCTCAATTGAGCAGGTTTGATGATTGATCAGAATTCGTTAGACTTGTGCAAACCTAATGGGTTTGTCTTATTATACATAATTACTTTGTTGTGGGTGTTGCAGACGCTTGGTTTAGATTCAAATTAAAACAAGAAGTATATATATGTGTACCTGTAAATATATATCTATATAAAACTTTTGGTTCCCCCTCTTTCATTCACTTTCCCTACCTCATTGGTTATAGAGGGTTTGCCAAAAGCTTACAAATAGGGCAAAGCTCAAATTGAGGATTGAACAGTTGCTCAAATATCTGAAATGTCAAACGCCGAATCATACTATAGAACAGGTACATACGTCAAATCATCAAAAAAATGGCATAAGTTCTTTCCATGGAGTAAAAGATCGTTTCAGGTTATTGAAATCGAGACAAGCATTTCTGGAATAATAGGGATTACAGATAATAAAGACAGAATCAGATCCATTGCTTTTGCATACGAAGAGTATGTGTTCTACACAAGCTCCTCTGAGGATGAATACTATAAGACAATACTGAATAAAGTTTTTGAAGTTATGATTGAAAACTAACAAAACATAAATCCCTATCTAGGTTGTATATTATTCGCCTGGGTTGCCAACTATAATGTTTAGCCCAAGCTTAAACTTGGTTTTTGAGTTTGTTCAAAAAAGTAAAGGCAACTAATCTAATTCAACGTTATTGTTTTTTCCAAGCGTTTTTGCAAGTTATCCATATCCTATTTGCAAGAGTCCAGAATTGTTTGCATATTTGATTGATAGGCCTCATATTGTAAACATTTCCTCACTTTACCTGATAGAATTTGCTTCACCAAACATGTCAGAACAAAGTTTGCCAGACCAAGTGCAGATTGTGATCTAAGTTCATAAAATCTGGAGTTAACTGTCGAAAGTTGTAAATACAAATTAGTAAAACACAAAGTTTCAAGTTGTTTTCCATACTTCGTTTTGCGATAATATTGGATAGAGATTAAGTTTTCAATCATAGTTGAATCGCAGCTATAATATTTTATGGTTGAAAATTTGACTTGTAAATTTGACTTGAGAACCCGAGGCTTGGTTCTTAATGTCAGCAAGCTTTTAAAACTACACGTTAGACTCTAGCTTGAAATGATAAACGAAGGGCTTTGGTTTATATGTTATCTGCTTACACGGGTATAGTTTTTCAAATACAAAACAAACATGTTAGTTTTTCAACTCTAAATGTCTCTTAAAACAATAAACGCTTTAAGATGATTGATACTTTATATGTATAACACCGTTTCTGAAACAAGTCTAGCTTTTCGGTGTATAGACAACCTTTTGAATATTGCAAAATCTATACATAACGAACCATAAACTGAGATCCCCAACTGAAAATATCCCGCTTTATCGTGATTTATAGCAAGCAAAATAAAAGTATGCTTAACTTAAGGTTTTTTCGAATAGCAGCCACAACCTAATCGAATTTAAACACATGGTTATAGATAGACTGAAGTTTAAATACAGTAACGAAGTCATTGGGACCGTTAAATGTTCGAACAATTTACACTCAACAAAGATCACTCCTACAAGCTACAGAAATCTAAGAATAGAGATAGCATTTACTTGCTGTTGTGAAAGCTTTCATGATTATAGCTCAACTGAGGTGCAAAAACATAATGTTCAAAAGAAAAAAAAGTGTTGCAGATCATGCTACCTGATGCATATGAGCGCCCGATAATGCCTTTTCCAAAATGAACTGTAGGTATAGATCTAACTTGAAAAATGGGGAGGTTGCAACTTAGAACTTGCAACTTACCCCAAGAAAGTAAGAGTCCCATATTTGATACTAAGTAGGAGTCAACTTTAGTTTCTCATTCAAATAATTTATTAGCATCCGTCTGCGAAAGAATCTCAAAATTGTTTTTATCCGATAAACTACTATGATGATGCTGGACTATCTGAAGACAAATCACTTTCAATGGTTTTATAAGATGAAACCCAGAGCCATATTTTGTGTACTATTTCACCGAAATAACTGAGAAAACGGATATTGAGCACTCAAATATTAAGCACTTGAATATCAAGCGTCGCAGAAACAAAATACCTTGAAGCAGAGAAATGGGTGGATCATAATTATGCTATCTACCTGTTTTTACTTACCTTAAAGAAGTTTGTTTATAAATTGTAGGTAGCTAGCTGGTTTAATTTTTGCTTTGCTAAACCAAACAGCAAGTTTAGATCACACTAACACATCAACACATCATATTCGCATTATGTCGTTACAGTTTCTAAAACATGAGCTTTATTGAAGAAGGCGAATACTAATTCAATGAAGAAAGTTGAAAATCTGGGTTCTTATTCAAGAAGACACCCCTTGTTTACTAATTTTTACTAATTCGTTTTTTGGCTTGTGTCTTTGCTTCTAGGTAGTAGCGATACTCATGGGTAACAGAAACTGAAGGTCTCCTCAATACATTCGAACTTAACATTTGCTATCTAAAATTAGCTGTACTCAATACAAATAAGAAATGAATATTGAGATCCTTTTATGGTTTACTGTGCCCAGGATACAATCCATCAAGATGGTCTCATAAAATTTCGATTTATTATATCTCTCTCTCTTCACGCTTTATGTGATACAACCCGATCTAAAGCACCTAAACGTTGTGGTATGATAAGGGAAATGAATTGAAACTTGAAATTTATTCATGTTCACGTTGTTGCTTCCGTTGTGTACACTTATACACAGTATAACCAGTACCATATAAAATAAAGGCGGTCGGTTTGCGAACATTGTTTTTGTCATTCACTATAAGGTGAGTTTTGACCATCGGTCAGAAAATCAATAAATTCACATCAGATCCCCTTTCATACAGAAGTATGAGAAAGAAAATAAAATAATAGAAGATTTATGAGAAGGACAGATCTGCTAGAAGTGGTAGAGTCTAAAAAAAATCGCCTACAAGTTTCTTTAAGTTGATAAGTAATAGAATTAAAACCCAATAAAATGTCCAGAATATATATATATATATATATATGTGTGTGTGTAAAAAAATCAATGCAATTAAATAGAAAACAAGAAGCCATAAGGAAAGATCAATTTGATTATGGGCAAAGTAGTGAGACCTTGAAATGTCATAATGATAAGAAAAAGATGAGGATTTTTGTTAAAAAAAACAGCAATTAGAAAATGCACCAGATTGTGAATAAATGATAAAAATAATAAAAATGAAAGATCAAATCAAAATCAGACAAAAAACAATAACAACCCCAATAAACCAAAGCTACCACCAACAATCTTCTTGTCAGCAGCACCTCCTTGCATTATGGAGTAAGATCCAGTGGAAATGGAATTAATAACAGATGTTGAAACAGTGTGGCCTTCATAGCTTGTCACAACACCAGTTTCTTCTGTTGCAATGCTTGGAACAGATTCTGTCGATAAGGCAAAAGAAGCAGTAGTTACAGAAACTGAAGTTTCAGTGAAATCTTCCCCAGAAAGGGAGGTAGAATATGGACAATATGTGGTAAAAACAGTAACTTCATTACTAATTGTGGTAGTGATAATATCGATACCTGTTGTAACAACACTAGTTTCACAAGAGTTATCGTGACAATATGTTACCTGAACGGTTGTGGTAGCCGAGGCGTAATGAGTTGACAATTCTGTAACAGGCGAAAAATTATTCTCTGTCTTTGTTGAGACAGTACCAGCAACATCTGTAGAGAGCACATTTTCGCTTGTTGAGGTAGTTGACATTGGGCAATAGGTAGTATATGTTGTGACTTCACTGCTGATTGTAGTTGTAACAATTGTTAAGCCTGTGGTTACAGTGTTTGTTATGCAGTTATTGGATTCACAGCTTGTTTGAGTCAAGGTAGTAGCAGTATAGTGGGTTTGTAACTCTTCAGTGGAGGTTGTTGCTGTTGAAGAAGTGACAGATTCTGTTGTACCCGATGAAAATAACAAAGTTGAGATAGATTCAGTTTCCGAAGCTGGTGTAGAAGCTGAATTGAATTTGAGAAGAGTTGTGGTTGAGCCAATGGCCTCAATCGAGCTAGACATTGGACAATACGTGGTATACTCTGTGGTGTATCCATTTGTAGTGGTAGTAATGATCTCAACTCCAGTAGTGACGGTGCTAGTTTCACATGCGTTCAGGTGACATGAGGTCAAAGTCAACACTGTTGTACTGGAAGCGTAATGAGTCTGGTAAACGGGGGTACAAGTTGGACAAACTGACGACGACGAGGAATGAGTTGAAAAAATACTTGAGGACTCAGAAGAGGTAGTAGAAGCAACACAGGATGGACAAACTGAAGAGGCTGTGGTCGTGATTGATATATTCGTAGTACAGGTAGAACAAACTGAAGTTGACTCAGATGTTTCAGATGTTTCAGTAGAAACCAGATGTGATGCTTCCAATGAAGTGGAGTAAGTTGTTGATCCACGATTATTGATACCAGTTACTGGAAAGCTTTCGATTGGCGAGGAAAGTGTCGAAGATGATAAAGTAGGTGATGACAAGGTAGATATACTAGAGGAAGAAACTGATGAAGTGGACGATAAGATAGTGGATGATGAGATAAAGGATGATGTTGACACAACTGAAGAGCTAAAAGACAGCTTAATACCAGAGGTGGTACTAGAGGTAGTATCAGTGGAGACTGTTGAACTGGAACGAGTGTATACTTTCATGGTTGCGGGAGTGGTTTCAGTGGAAGTAGTCTCTGTAGATGAAGTAGACACAGAAGTTGTTGTCGATATCTCACTAGAGGTTTCTGAGGTTGAAGAACTAGTTGTGAATTTCTTTACTTCACTTGATTGAGAAGTTTCGGTACTGGATGTACTTGTAGATCCCGTTGCTTCTAATGAGGTAGAGTTTTCCTTCGTTGTTGTGAGGGATACAGAAGTCGCTGGTGATGTTGAGCCGGTAGTTTCAGAAGAGGTAGTGAATGTGGACGAGGTAGTCAAAGAACTTGAGGTAGTGGATTCAGTAGAAGCTACTTGTGTGGAAGTCGTTTCTGGTGTGGATGCAGTAGATGAGACAGATTTGGTAATTGAACTTTCAGTAGAAGATGAGGTTCCAAGAGATGGAGTGGTGGAAGTGGAGGTTTCTTCGGAAGATGTTGAAGTTTCTGAACTTGTACCATAAGTGATAGTAGTTTCGGATGTCAAAGGACAATAGGTAGTGAAAACAGTTTTCGAACCCAAATGATCAGAAGAGGTTATAAGAGTGTAACCTGTTTTCACAGAAGTAGTAGCACACGCATTATGAGAACAGGACGTGATAGTAACTGTTGTGGTACCGTAATTTTGAGGTGGTGTTGTGATTGGAGTAGTGATGGTTATCGTTTCTGGCATTGAGTTTATCGAAGTAGTATAAACAGTGACTTCAGAACCAGAGCTAGGGGTTGTAGGTGAAGTCAATGTTGAGCTTTCTGAAGTGTAAACTTTGATATTTGTAGCTTTGAGTGACGATGAATACTGTGTAGCAGTGTGAAAGTATTCTGTGTTCGTTGTAGATGGGTAAGAAGCGACTGAAAAGGATGAGTTGGAAGAATACAATCCAGGAGTTGAATTAATGATCAGGTTAGAGGTTTCAGCTGATGAGGAAGTAGTGGAGCAAGAAAGTGTGGATTCAGTCGAAATGGTTGAGGTCAATGTAGAGCTTAATGTCGAATGCTCACCTTCCAAAGGGCAATATGTTGTGAAGACAGTAAATTCACCATCACTAAGCCCAGAACTAGTGACTTGGTATCCAGTGGTGATGGTGGAAACATCGCATCCCGTGTCAGAACACGAAGAAATCGTTAACGTCGTCGTTGAAATATCATTTTTGTGAATTTTTCCTATGCTTGTAGTGTTTGAGTAGGACGAGATATTTGCTGATAACGGCAAGTAAGAATTTATGGGAGTTATGGTACTATATGGAGTTGAGGTTATAGTTGAGGAGACATTGCTTTGAGTGAAGACATCGACTAATGCCAGCGATGGAGAGTTGCTGGTGATATGTTCTACTGGGAAGGTGGTGGTACTGGCATTCAAGGAAGTTGTGGAGGATGTGTTGTATTGGTAGGACGAGCTCCACAAAGAAGCAATTTTGGCTTCTAACGATGAAGCGATAGATTCATAATTACTTGCAGCGATGGATGTAGCTGGAGAGCTTAAACTGGAGCTAGTTGTATTTGAGTAAATAAACGATTGTGACTTAGCATCAGCTTCGATGAAAAAGGAAGCAATAATGGCCAACAAACTTTTTTGAGCTAGTAACATTTTGAAATGGTAACACAAAGTTCAAATCTGCTTTAGTTGAATCCTAAAACCTTGAATGAATTTGATCAAACTAGATCTTATGAACGCATATTTATATCTAGCATTGGATCAAATCGGCGAGGCGAGTTATCCACACAATGACAAACGATCAATCATGTTACCGTGCAACAGACTACATCTCAGCAGCCATGTTAATGATGAACTGGACAAAACCAGCCATTTTGACATTTTTTTTCCCTGATCTCATTAAATCGTCGCTGCTCATCGTGAGATGCCAGTTTGATGGATCAAAATCATATGGTCGATTCACGACCACCTCGATTGAATTTGCAGCCAGCCAGCCACTTTGCTGCCCATTTGGGACTGATATGGGAAATAGTTAAACTGTGTGGAGTGCAAACATTGTTACTTGAAATGGGTACAGCAAGCAAGCAATCTCAATAGTCATAACGATTTATTGTACCCATGTTTGTTGATGTGGGTGCATGATACAAAATTTTATTGTGTATATTTGTATAGTCGGATTGTTTAGATTATACGAAGAAATAACGAAGAAAATAGTACTAGACGAAAAGTATCAAGTGGTCTATTAAGTACCAGTTTTGGTTTCCATCAGCAGCTTAAGTGTGTGGTATTTTCCTTGTGGATCAATGTCCTGCAGTGGTTGAGATTTGCACCTCACTTATGCTGAAGCACTCGCTATGTTGAAAGAGTGTTTGTGTGCCGGCTGAAAAAAAAAAACAGTTCCCTTTACACAAACATACACACTTTTGGGAATCTTGTATTCCAGTGATTCATGAAATCAAATGCAAAATAATTAAATTAGTTGGTAATAGCTAGCCGACAATAGATATTACTCGGGCACTTCTGGCAGCACTAAAGTTTCAGTGACTGCTGTCGGACAGCGGCACCCTGAATTCAGCACTCCCTAATCAATGACTGATTCAATGTTTATACACACATTGAATAAAAGAGCTCATGAGTAAAAAAAAATATTTCTCGTCTAGCTTTTACTTTATTGATTCAAAGTCAAATTTCGGGGATTCGTTAAAAATGTCTACTTATATATATATAAAGGTTGGGCCTAAGATACATGCATAAATCGCAAACGTTTTAACATCTGTGACAAATTATGACACTTTCGGATGCTTTGTGTTTTTTCACGAACAGTGATAACAGAGGGGGTATTTATGGTTAATATGGAGACATCAAGATTTTTGTTCTGATTGCTGTGATGCTCAAATAAAAATTTTTCCTCGCAGTAAAATATTTAATTACAAGCCTTGTAATGACTCGACATAATATTTTTTTCTAAAAAAGACAAAAAATCAAATTACTTGTTGCTTTCATTCAAATAACCCACTTTCATAGAATGATTGAGCAAGAGGCGACTTGGGCTGATGAAATTTTCAAGACATATATACGCTAGTTGATCAAAATGGCCTCCTTTCTCGAGAAAAAACCATTGCTCCACGCATTCTTATTTAGGTTGCAATTACACGCGCAGTATAAGATGCTGTACGTCATATAAATACACCTCACATTGTAAAGTAAGAGCAACCACCCAAGAAAGTAACAAACGCTTGGTGCCTCTCGGTCTTGTCACCTGTCTCAAAGTGGTTTCATTCGTACTAAAACCTGCTATAAAAATAGATTTGGCCATCGTATTGTATCTCAAAATTATTTGAGTTTAATCAAAAACGCCTACGGTTATCCATCCACCGACATTGAGCTACAAATTTTGAAAACCTTGAAGTGAAATGTAAAGTTGAAAGTAATACTTGAAAAATGTGAAGAATAAAATAGTAAATGTACTATAGTTTTTGCTGAAGAATAATCCCAATGAGTAATTCAATATATGAAAGTAGTATAAATCGGGTGTCAAAAATAATCTCAGACACATCCATTGGGTCACTTGAATCTAGTGAGAGAAGTATTTGTGAAAAAAGAAAATTGAAGCAGCACATTATATTTGCCTGTAAGTTAAAAGAGCGACAACAAAATTGCACTTAAAGCAACAATTATGCCAGTTGGGGCTGCATACTTGGCACCAGAACCTTCTGAGCTAATTTGGGGAATAGAGACAATACTGGAAGATGAACTAGAAACATGGGTTAAGGTGGTAGCAACACCAGGAACACTTGAGCTAGTGATAAGGTTTTCTGTGGTAGTTTCAGCAACACCAGAGGTATAAGGAGTAGCAGTAGGAGTGTTTCCAGTTGTGGTACCTGTTTTTACTGGGGATGAAACAGGAACTTCTGATGTTGATAATGGACAGTATGTAGTGTATTCTGTGATTTCACCAGAGATGGTGCTGGTGACAGTTGTAAGACCAGTTTCTTGAGTAGTAGTATGACAGGCATTGTCAGAGCAGGAGGTGATAGTAACTAAGGTAGTTTCAATTTCAGTGGAGGTAACTGTGGCTGTAGAGCTTGTTGGCACACTGGTAGTCAATGGGCAGTAAGTAGTATATTCAGTGATTTCACCAGAAATAGTGGCAGTGACAGTTGTAAGACCAGTTTCTTGAGTAGTAGTATGACAGGCATTGTCAGAGCAGGAGGTGATAGTAACTAAGGTAGTTTCAATTTCAGTGGAGGTAACTGTGGCTGTAGAGCTTGTTGGCACACTGGTAGTCAATGGGCAGTAAGTAGTATATTCAGTGATTTCACCAGAAATAGTGGCAGTGACAGTTGTAAGACCAGTTTCTTGAGTAGTAGTATGACAGGCGTTGTTGGAGCACGAAGTAATAGTAACCAATGTGGTTTCGATCTCAGTGGAAGTGACAGTGTCGGTAGAGTTTGATGGAGTCTTAGATGTTAATGGTACAGCAGATGAATACCCGGCAGTTGAAACTGGCACAGGCACAGCAGTAGATGATAATGGGCAGTAAGTAGTATATTCAGTGATTTCACCAGAAATAGTGGTGGTTACAGTTGTAAGACCAGTTTCTTGAGTAGTAACATGACAGGCGTTGTCAGAGCAAGAAGTTATAGTGATCAAAGTTGTTTGAATATCAGTAGCAGTAGCAGTGGAGGTACTAGCTGATGAATTTGAGTATCCTGCCAAAGCTGGAATAATTGAGGATGATAATAATAAGACAGATGATACCTTCATTTTGACAATTCTGTTTTCTTTTATGATTGGGAATAGTGATTCAGGATAGTATATTATTTAACAGGTTAAGCGAATGGATAAAATTCTGAACAGTATTGACTTGGACACAAATTGAAAAACTTGTTGAAGTACTTGATGTAATGATGAATAAAACTTGAATCGCCAGACATTGGAAAATGTACCTCTATATATACCAAATCTAAATAATGTCCACAAGTAATATTAATAGAATCAACGGATATTTTTTGAGGTTGCAATGTTGCTGCAACAAAAGTATAAATTCGTTTCTATGGAAACATATACTCCTTTTTGAAAAGTCTTTCATTCGTTTGTTCTTATTTTCCAGATCATTTACTTACATCTTTTCCAAGCATTCTAGTACTTTGGATCAAAAATAGCCCACGCGGATATCTTAAAATAACGCACACGGTACCTTGATTCAATTTAAAAAATTTTAAAGCCCATTTCTTCCTATGTCTGAAAGTTACGATCCAATATTAGATCAGTAATCACCATCCGTAGCCTTGCACCCAGTCAAGGTTGCAAAGCTATGTAGATAATATACGCTTACTAAGCTCCTTATTCTCGTTACAGCAGCAATAATACGTCCGCTTCCGCGTTGTGACAACAAATACGTAAAACGAACAGTTTTAGATGGAAAGTAGAGGTGCTACTAGTTTACTAGTTACTCAAACGCATCAGATTATACTTCTTGAAAATGCGTGGCTATCTTGAGTTTACGTTAAAATTCAGTTTCGCCAATTTGAATTTAGAGTGTCCCGAGGAACCTGACTATCGTCCACCAGTACCAGGTGAAAAATCTGCGCTCCTCATATTGTTCATTCAATCAGAGAAGGGATAAAGATGTGGAAAGTGGATAGAAGATAACTAATACGAGTGGTTAGCCTTAGCCAAAAATAGCCTACTAGCCATAAATTATTTTTCAGCCTTGATTAGATTTTCAGCCATGAATTGCTCACAGCTCCACTAGCACCTCGCACGGCCATGTGTGCTAAAGTTTCACGTTGAGCTTTTTTTACTGTCATGATATATACTACCTTGGCGAGAAAAAACATACATAGAAAGACCTTCGGGCACCTTCGAGGCACCTTAAAGTTTTAAAGGATGTCTTTCTTCAGTAAACGCTTCATGGAGGCTATAAATAGCTAACCCGAAAAAGTGGAAATTTCACAGGAATGAAAAGTAACCAAACAAATAGAACACTAACATCACCGTTTAAAAGCTACAATCGGCGAATTTATTTTCAGATAACAGTGATCTTCCTTTTGATTTGTTCTGCTGAAAACCTTTTCAATCGTTTAGTAGGTTGTCTTCGACGGTTGGTCCAGAGCTGGAGGTGGAACCGCGACATGTATGATACTCAAAACTGAAAGATACGATGCAACGCAATTGCGCTTCCAACTATGGAGAGCGAAAATTTTGAACTATAGAGTGCGGAAGTTGATCTGGGATCAAAAAGCTATTCGGTGGGTGAGAGTATGAGGAGCTTCACCGCAGCTACCACTCCCAGAAAACTAATACACTGAATTCGAAGACATAAAAATATCGACAGATCTATTGAGAAAAATTGTAAAATGAGTCAACAAAGTCAACTATAATCGAGGCTGACAACTATTTCAACACTTGGATGCGATCGATTAATTTCATTATATCGTTTCAGGATATCAATTAGAATTACGATATTTCAAACCATTGAGTTTAAGTCTTCTCGAAACCCCTCCACTTTTCAATATCTCGCACTGACTGAGACGAGTTTTGTTCCTGTATGCTGCTTTCTGTGATGAGGAGTATTGTACGAAGAAACTGGGTGTCATATAAATAACCCAGTAAACAAACAACCAAATCGAGCTAATACAAAGTCGATTGATATGGTAACCAACCCCCCCTCTCCCAACTCTGATCTCTCGATACTCCCTCAACATTGCACTGATATCCTTTGCTGACTTCAAATGAATGATGTTTATCTACAATATCTTTTAATATACTCGTACATGCCTATAGAAAAAAGGTGTTTTTTGAATATACCCCGATGCAAACAAGTTGCATTGATGTAATCCCTCTTAAAGACAAATCGTCTGACAGTTGGAGCAGGAGCATTTCTTGATTGCAATTCAAAACGTGCCTAATATAGCAACGTGATAACAGTATACCCGTGTTCAATTCTTTGGATGAAATGTGACTTGCTAATAATAATGCTTTTGCTGGTGGGTTGATTTTCAAGCGTTGCTGATGGAAACATACTTTGCTTGGTTCCCTTCCCTGTCTCTTCACTGCCAAAATATTGAGCTAGATCTTGGTTATTGACTATTTTGGAAACAAGCCCCTTTAAAGTTGAGAAGGTGTCAGATCACTATGCGGGCAACCGTAAAGCTTAACCATATGGATCATACACAACATCCCAACATCCCAACATCCCCCACTGAAGAAAGGTATATACGCAGATTTTACGAGAGAGCAAAAGCAAAAGCCAACGCCATGCTTTCTGATGACAAGAACTTACAGGTAAGACTATCTACAGCCTCATTTTGGGAAAGCTGTCACTGAGTTCAGCCAAGTGGCCGTCCCTCACATTGAACTTTGATCGACGACTTTCGCTCAACAACGATTGAGACCTTCCACAAAACTCCTACTATCTGAAACATGATGGTTTCCATAATCCTACAACAACTGCAGCCGAAAAGATATGGTTCCACTGGCTTGTATCGCTATTTGCTGTATTTGATGGCTATCATCATATATAGGTAGCAAACTATCCGGCATATAGGTTATCATATCACGTGTCAGCGTGGTTTCTTATCGCGTTGCGGCTGATGTCATATGACTCTCCGGGTAAGTGGTGCCATCCAGGCAGTTCAATGACTTCCTTATGAAGCACTATATGAAGGACCATCCCATGATTTGATATTTTTGCCTCCCAGAACTATTACAAGTAAACTATTCTTTTCAGAGATTGTATAGTATACTTATATAACTCAAATTCTTATAGGCCATTATACAGCATGTCCTCCGCTCAATCCAAATCATTTATCGTATGTTCTGCAAATCCACACTAGAAAGCAATCTAGCCACTAATCCATGTATAGGTCACTTTGAAGGAATCCGCTTCTGATATTGATGTTTCAAAGTGGGTATTTTTTTAACTGCAATTGTCACTTTAAGGCTGGTGCTAACAAACTTTAGAATCAAGGAAGGAATCAACAAGTTAGGTGGTGAAATAACCAATGAATTTTCCTTAATCAAGGGTTTTTCGTGCAAATTGCCTTCAATCCACTCCGAATCACTCAAGCAGAATTCAAGTATTGCTTCCATTGAAGAAGACCAAGAAGTTAAAATTCAAAACTAGCTTGTCTTGCTGTTAATTTTAAGGTTAACTGCGGTGTACTTTGACTTTCAGTATCATTACTAAAGTTGATTTTTGTCGTTTAGTATAACATGAGTTTTCTTCTCGTAGGCATTTTATTGACAACAGATGTGGTTTATTTTCCAATCGACGCGTATAGTCACAGGACTATCTTTTTACACTTTCTTCTGATGTAGTCTTGAATTGGGGCCGATGGAAACTTTGTCTACCGTATCTGGATTACAACTTTTCTGCCCAAATAACTCTGCATTTAGTTTTCTCACGATATCAATGCTTAAAATACCAAAAAAAATTGGTTAAACGCATTTTCAAAGCGTTCCATTCGATGGTAGAATTCTCTCTGTGAAACATTGAGTTCACAGCAACTAAAATTACCAACCCGGTGATCATTGCCGAATTATTACAGATTAAAAAACCCCATTATACTCCTTTTTTTAAGCAATAAATTCCCACTATAAAAGTACCGTTCTCGCCCAATTGAATTTATCTATCTTCCTTGATATTTCTAGAATTGTGAGCGATATTTAGCGAGAGCAACGATAAACCATTTGCTATGTCAGACAGCTCAGTATATCGAACTACGAATTATCAGCCAAATTTTAAACCAGTCCAAAATCTTTTCGAGGATAGACTACGCCAGTTTGTTGATAGAGGGGGACCATACGTTTCACTAAACCTCCCTAAATTCTACGATTACAAAAGGACAGACTCCCCCTCAAATATCAGTTTAACGGTTTACGAGGTTCCAGATTTAGACCGTCCGCTTTTCAAAGACATCAAGGACATCAGTGATGAGAAGTATCGAGGAGCTCATAAGGGTGATGTTTTTGGGCCATCATGGAAGTCATTTTGGTTCAAATTGAATATAACAATTCCAACGGAATGGACTGATAAGTTCAGTGAAGAGGATGTTATTGAATTGGATTGGGATTGCAACAACGAAGGCCTTATCTATGATTCTGAAGGAAAGCCCTTACAAGCTTTCACTGGCGGTGGCGAGAGAACATTATATGTTATTCCACTGCAATATTACGACGGGAAAACTCATTTATTTTATTTAGAAATTGCTTGTAATGGAATGTTTGGTAATGGTAATGGAATGGGTCCACCGGACCCTAACAGATATTTCCGATTAGATAGAGCAGATTTGGTTTGGCCCAATTTGGAGGCAAGAAAGTTATACTGGGATTTCTGGATATTGGGCGATGCGGCCAGAGAATTTCCCAATGATTCTTATCAGAAACACTCTGCAAGACAAGTTTGCAACCAAATAATGGATGCGTTCAATTCTGAGGATGCAAGTTCCATTTCCAAATGTCGTGAGATTGCAAAATCATTCCTAAGCGATGAAATTGATTCTGATGATGTATTTTATGTTGGCAATAAGAAAAATGACGAAAACATCGATGTGTACGGTATTGGGAATTGCCATATTGATACTGCTTGGTTGTGGCCCTTCGACGAGACCAAGAGAAAAGTGGTCAGATCTTGGACAACCCAGTTGAGGTTGATGGAAAAGTATCCGGAATATCAATTTGTTGCTTCCCAAGCTCAGCAGTTCAAGTGGCTATTGAAATATCATCCTGACATCTTTGCTGACTTGAAAAAAAAATATAGAACTAATCAGTTTATACCGATAGGAGGTACATGGGTTGAAAATGACACAAATATGCCAAATGGTGAATCTTTGATCAGACAATTTTTATTGGGCCAGAGGTTTTTCTTGCAGCATTTCGGCAAGCAGTCCGATGTATTTTGGTTACCTGACACATTTGGCTACTCTTCCCAAATTCCTCAGTTGTGTAGGTTGGCAGGTATTGACAAATTTTTAACTCAGAAGTTATCTTGGAACAATATCAACACATTTCCATTGACAAATTTCAATTGGGTTGCTCTCGATGGTACCCAAGTCCTAGTTCATATGCCGCCTGCAAACACTTATACTGCTGCAGCCCATTTTGGTGACGTTGTTCGCTCTCAACTGCAAAATAAGAATTTGGAGAACAGCAGATCAAGCTTATTATTATATGGTCATGGTGATGGTGGAGGTGGGCCATCAGAGGAAATGATCGAAAAGTTGCGTCGTTGTAGAGGTATTTCCAATAAACATGGTAGGTTACCAACAGTACAATTAGGTAAGACGGTAAACGAATTTTATAAAAAGTTACTACATGACACTAACCAAGGTGAGGATTTACCAAGTTGGAATGGTGAAATCTACCTTGAATTTCATAGAGGGACCTATACCACACAAGCAGATGTTAAGAAAGGAATTCGTTTAGGTGAGGCAAAATTGCATGATTTGGAATATGTTGCTACCTTGATTTCACTCTTTTACCCAGGGAAGTATAGCTATCCTAAACTCGAGTTACAGCAGTTATGGGAAACTATTTGCCTTTGCCAGTTTCACGATGTTTTACCTGGTAGTTGTATTGAATTGGTATACAAAGATGTCAAACCAATGTTGAATGAGTTGATTTCGAAAGCAAATAAGTTGATTCGTAAGGCTCTAGATGTTTTAAAGCAGGAAGACAAAAAATGGAAAATTTCTAGCATTAATTCAAGTCCCACCACTCTGCTTGATGATTTGACTTTTATCAACACTTTACCGTGGTATAGAGAAGAGATCGTTGAGATACCTAGATCGAAACTCGACTTGAGTGGATTGCTGAAGATTAATAAAAAGTCCATTCAAATCTCTTCGTCAAAAGAAAGCTATCTCGTGTCTCTTTCTTCGAATGCTGGATCTAACACTATGGCTCCATGCAATTTGAATTGCGGTGCTTCAGTGGAAGAAATACATCAGAACGTTTTTGTGTTATCCAATGGCGCTTTGAGAGCTGTGATTTCATCCGGAATTGTTGTTTCTTTGAAGGATACGATAAATGAACGTGAATATATCGATATAACAAAAACAAAAGAAACTGGAAATGGCAAATTCATTGGTGCAAATCAATTTTTGCTTTTTGACGACGAGCCATTGAGTTTTGAAGCTTGGGATACTGAACTTTACTCTTTGAAGAAGTTTCAGTTTCTCGATGAGCCAGATAAAATTTCAATTCATGAAAACGGTCCACTAAGAGCATCCATCAAAGTTGAACACACAATTTCACCAAACTCTTCCATCGAGACGATCATTTCATTGGACGGATTGAGTTCCAAAGAACAAGCAAGCTCTACGTTTTTAAGGTTCAAGTGTAAAGTTAACTGGCACGAGTCTCACAAGTTTTTGAAAGTCCAGTTTCCTACCTTTATTAGAACTGCGCAGCAAGCAAATTATGAGACTCAATTTGGTATTACTCAAAGGCCAACCCATTATAACACATCATGGGATGTTGCAAGATTTGAGACTTGCCACCAAAAATTCATGGACTTGTCTTCTCATAGTTGTGGTGTTACAGTATTGAACAACTGTAAATATGGTGGATCAATACATGGAAATTTGATAAGACTTTCCCTTTTGAGATCTCCAAAAAATCCAGATGCTAATGCCGATATGGGTGAACACGAGTTTGAGTACGCATTGTACCCTCATAACGGTTACTTAAGTGCAGATTCTGTTAAATTAGGATGGAACTTCAATTATAGGATCGATGAGAATTTGCTAATCCCAAAATCTTTGGATACTGGCTTACTCGAAAAGTGGATAACGTTGAAATCTCTGTCCAGCAGTTCGATCATTTTGTCACACATTAAAAGGTCAGAAGATGACGAGGATGTTTCAACTCATCCTGGCTTGAAAACCCACACTAAAGGTGTTAAATCTTTCATCGTTAGACTTTATGAATCATTGGGAGGCGCTTCTACCGCACGGTTGATTATCAGCCCAGAGCTAGCCGTTCAATATGTGCACAAAGTTAATATTTTAGAAGACAAGATAGAAATTGTTAAATCTGAAGAAAGTTCTGATGGTTTTGAGTATGCAATATCTTTGAGAGGATTCGAGGTTGCTTCTTATAAAGTTTCTTTGCTCCCTGTTTGAGGTAGCTACCAAAAGAACGTGATTAGGTTTTTTATGTTTGGTTTTCTAGTTTAATGAAAGAAAATGACACGATGTTTTTTGCAATATATGTTTCGCTGGGAAAGGGGATTCGATAAGTATATGCTACGTTTTATGTTTTATCACATGTAATAAAAGTAGTAATATGATTTCCTGTAGGCGACTCCGGACCAACTTTTAAGTCGAAATTGAAAAATTATCTAAAGGATCATAATTGTTTTACTTATTTGAATCACCACAACTTGTTGCTGAGCAGAATGATCTCCTACCCAATACAGAGGTTAACTGTGGTGCTTTTTACTTTGATATTTGTGATTTCAGCGTCATCAAATACAAATACAAATATAAAAGATATAACAAATGAACAGGGAATAATATTTTTGAATGATTCGAATTTTAAAGAGCTTGTATTTGAGAGAAAAAAATTCTCCTTTGTATACTTCTATTCAGAAGGTTGTATTTGGTGCAATAGACTCAATCCAGAGTTTGAGCCACTTGGTGAACTTTTCAATAACACTGAAGTACAAATAATCAAAATGGATGGCGCAAGTAATTTAGGAGTTCGTAAAGAGTACAACTTGAAAAGTTTTCCAACTGTGAAATTGTTTGACCAAAAAGGTCGAGAGATTTCAACATACCATGGAGACAGAACAACAGATTTTATGGCTGCTCATATCACGCAGAAAACAAATGTGAAATCGAATATTCCAAGGTCTAAGGTTATCGATTTGACGGACGCTCAATTTGAGCTGTTGTTGCAACGAAACAAAGGCAAAAACATAGTTATAGCATTCTTCTTGTCATATATGCAAGAATGGAATAATTTGCACCACTTCTATGAGACTTTGGCAAAATCACACACTGACACTGTGTTTGTCAGAGTCGATGGTAGTTTACCCACATCAGCTAATATCACATACCATTTCCGTATTGGAAACTATCCATCCTTGGCGTTCATACCGAAAGAAGGGAACCAGAAGTACAATGAGAACCAGGAGCTTGAAGTGGTTCAGGTATATAGCGGGAAAGAGTTAGATATGGAGCAAGTTTTAAGGCTTATTGCAGGACAAACTATCGGAGAATGGTATACGGCGGACCTGCTTGAAAAGAGAGGTGAGCAAAAGGAAGTCTATGAAGGACACAAGTATTATAACCATGGATTCAATTTCAACAAAATTTTACCCAAGCATAAGAAGCAAGATCCCAATCAAGAGGATGACGATAGCTACTTCATGAGACACATGGAGCTTTGAACCTATTCACCTTTGTTTTTCACCTATTTTTTTTGAAGAAAGACAGTTTTTCAGCAAGTACAATACCACATTCATCTCCAAATACACCTCTTTTGAATAAAACAATCGTTGGGGTACCATATATAGCTGA
This sequence comes from Cephaloascus fragrans, assembly GCA_003707825.3. Classification (NCBI taxonomy): domain Eukaryota; kingdom Fungi; phylum Ascomycota; class Pichiomycetes; order Serinales; family Cephaloascaceae; genus Cephaloascus; species Cephaloascus fragrans. Next base: position 27,410 of record PPLN03000011.1, read on the forward strand.
TTTCTATTGTAATGACACTTTATTCATGTTGATGAGTGCGTGCCCGAACCGTATATCATAATCGATTTCCAGAGTATCTTCCTAAATGTTGAAGTACGATCAATAAGAAAGAGTGGCAACGCTCTACTAAATCACCTTTCAGACTTGATACTGGTTTTTCTTGACACTTTCCCAACGCCTAAACAAGAATTGTTACTTTTAATAGAATATGAATACAGTCGCCTCTGAATACTCGGCGGAAATTAACCATCAACCAATTGAACATAGATTCAATCCATATTCAGGTGAGTATGATTCTCAGCGTTGAAAGTGCGTTAGAACTCTTGAAGAACGCAAAGCCAGCAAAAATGTCATTGTGATAGATACTAACAGTTTCAGATAATGGTGGTACAATTTTAGGTATTGCAGGTGAAGATTTTGCTGTGTTGGCAGGTGACACTAGACATACCGTTGGATATTCCATCAATTCTAGATATGAACCTAAAGTTTTCCATGTTGGAGACAACTTATTGGTAAGTGCTAATGGATTTGCTGCTGATGGTGATGCTTTAGTTAAAAGATTTGAGAATCAATTGAAGTGGTACCATTTTGACCATGGAAAAGCATTATCGATAAAGTCTGCCGCTAGATTTGTTCAACATCTATTATATGGCAAAAGATTTTTCCCTTACTATGTTCATACAATTATAGCTGGTTTAGACGAAAATGGGAAAGGTTCTGTTTACTCTTTTGATCCTGTTGGTTCATACGAGAAAGAACAGTGTAGAGCTGGTGGGGCTGCTGCTAGTTTGATCATGCCATTTTTAGATAACCAAGTGAACTTCAAAAATCAATATGAACCTGATTCGCATGGTACAAAGAAGAGGGAATTGAAATACTTGAGTTTGGATGAAGTGTTGGGACTTGTTCGAGACGCGTTTAGTTCTGCTACCGAAAGACATATTCATGTTGGTGACGGTTTGGAAATTTTGATTGTCACCAAGGATGGTGTTAGAACTGAGTATTTTCCATTGAAAAGAGATTAAACGAATACTTTTTTATAGGGGGGTTTCAAATTTTCGTCTTGTTTTTACTGTGGTTTCTCTTGTACACATTGATTTTTACTTTTAAGCTTCGCATATACTATATATTTTGGTAAAAATGTTATAGGATGTTGCCGTTAATCCATGATCATTAGCTATTGAGGTAATTCAAACTTGAGGCCTTTCATAACCTTCTTATAGTAAATATAGAAGAAATCACTGTAAATCAAAGTTTGTATTAAGCCAGTAAAAATTGCCAATTTGTCAACATGACCCTCCGAAAAATATCTGTAGAACCAATTTGGAATATAAAGAGTTCTGTAAATTCCTAATGCAAAAATGTAATGGGTTGTAAGATTTGAGGCTTCACCTGTTCTCTGCAACATGAACAATTGAGGCAAAATTGCAACAGATTCCAACCACAAACTAAAGGACCATAAGACCTCTGTCACAGTAAATTTGTAATTGAAGATCAACGACAAAAGAAATGAAAGGGCTAAAAGGTATTGAGCTGGAAAAACATCAATGTGTTCCTTGATAGTGCTATTGTATTTATACATCATAATATAGCATGTGTAAAATGAACTTCCTATGAAGATTATTTTCATCAAAGTATTATAGAGAGAAACATACTTTGTGAATAAATCCAAATAACGAGTTGTGAAAACTATTGCGTATAGTAATTGAGTTTTCAATGATATACCATTTATGGATTTATGGCTTTCAATTGAATGGAGTAGTAAAAAAATACTAATCAAATGTGAGAAATCACCAGCTATTCTGAAAATGTTCAACATGTTACTTGTAGTGTGTAAAAAAGTAAACAGATGTTCAAAACTATAATTTTAATTGTGAGAGATTAGCTGATTTTGGTAAAAGACTTTCACCTGATTGCTATTCTTTGATTAATTGAACTGATTTTTGGGTACCTTGAAATGTCTGAGTTATTCTTGGGAGTAAAAATATTGAAATCGTTCCATTTTGACACATCTACTAAAAGCTTATTGCCGTTTTGATGATATTGAATTATAGATCGAGTTTTGCACGACAAGTAAAGTTGAGCGTAAAAATGGGTATTCTGGCGTAAATTACATACTTGTATAAACGTTAGATATAACAATAAACAACTCTTTTATATAAAAATGTATTAACTTTTTTGTAGTATCGAAAGTAGACTAATTCACTAACTTGACGTAATTGGAAGGAAATAAACCGGTTTCTCCCTTTTCATTTTCACCACTCCACCAATCATCGTCAATAAACTCAATGTCGATGATTTTTTCACCCTCAAGAAAAGCAATTTCGTTATCTTCATCTTTTTCATAGTCATATTCTGCAACAGCAACAACACCATCTTGTTTGACTTCTTCTTTTTCTCCCCCAACTTCCTTTGGAGCAGTTGGTTCCTCAGTAGCATTGGCACCATCTGTGTTTTTAATTAGCACAACGTATGATGCAGGAAACAAACCAACCTCACCTGCTATGTTGCGACCCTTCCACCAATCTTCGTCGACAAACTCAATTTCAGTTATAACAGAACCTTCAGCAAATCCTATTTCATTGTCTTCATCTTTCTCATAGTCGTATTCGGCAACTGCTCTTACATCACTAGAGGGCGCATTGGTAGCAGAGGGTTCTGGGGCAGGTTGTGCCTCACGAGCTGGAAGAGAAGGTACAGGGGCTTGTTCACGAGCTGGAAGAGAAGGCACAGGGGCTTGTTCACGAGCTGGAAGGGTAGGTGCTGGCGGTGTGACTTCTTCCTCCTCCTCATCAACACCATCAGCTTCTTCTTCGTCTTCAGATTTTATTTCATCAGCAACGGGTTCAGGAGTAGCAACTGGAACTGGAGCAGGTGGTAAGTTACGTTTAGGTGGGGCCCCAAATGAAGCAGGTGCAACATTTCTGATAGGAACTGGTGGGTAAGAAGAACTTTCATCTTCCTTTTTCTCTTCACTGTCTTTGAAGGATGTGTTTGAAAACTTCTCTCTTAGCTGTTTGACCTCGGCTTCCAGATCTTTCCCTTCTGATTGACTTGACTTCACTACCTCAGGCTCAGGGGAATCTGAAGAAAATTTTCCATGCTTTTCAGCCCATATTTGAGCAGGAGTTTTACCACCTTCAGCACCAAAATTTCTTGATAAACCACCGACTAATTTATCATCATTCTTTTTAACACCATATATGGATGGGTTTGGTGGTTTAGCACCAAATGATGGAGCTGAACCAAATGATGGGGCAGATCCGAATGAAGTTGAAGCAGCAGGCTTGAATCTAGAAGAAACTGAATTGGTGACTTTCTGTTTAGGTAATTCTTTCAATCTACCATCAGCCCCAGACTCGAACGACTTGTAGGTTTTCATTCTATCGGCCAAAGATTTTGGCTCTTGCTCGATATCGTCTTCATTTGAAGTTGCTGAAGCTGGTTTGATGATTGGTGTCTCTGACGCTTGCTTGCTTGATGGTGTTGATGAAATAGTGTCAGATTTTTGTTGTCTCAAAGATTCCATATCGACTTTCAAAGGTTTGTAAGCTGAAGGAACAGTTTCCAAAGGTTTTTTTGTGAAATCTCTCTCTTCAATTTCTTTTTCTCCACCCCATTCATCATCATCTTCCTTGGAATTATCATTGAACACAGGCTTGTAACTTGGGGCTGTGGAAATAGGTTTACCAGTAGTTTTTGGAACTATTGGTTTTGAGACAATTGGTGGAGGTCCGGGTTTTGGTTTGGCGACAACAAGTTTGGAAGCTGGGACTGAATGTGCTGGCTTTTTGGTAACACTCTGGATAGAGTAACGAGCACCCGAAGCGGCACCGACCCTTTGTAAGAAATCATCAATATCCAAATCATCCTGATCTCTGGCAGTGACTTGAACATGATAATGTAAAACTTTACCTACTTCCGCAAAATTGGAAGCGAACGAAGTTCTGGATTTCAATGGAGCATTGTCTGGACACCATCCAAGTAACAATAACTTGGTGACTTCAGTACCCGGAACTGACACTTTGGCTATACCAAACTGAACTTTACCATCAACAAACTCTTCAATGAATTCGTTCAAATCATCTGCTCCCTCGGCTGTTGGAGACAAAGTTGCGTTCTTATCTGTGGTGTAGACAACCCATGTGGTCTGAGGATCTTCCTTAACTACCCTTTCGTAGGTTTCTTTGATTTGCTTCGAGTGGGTGGCTAAATCTATTCTTTCCATGATGCCTTCTATGACTACCAGATCAGTTATAGGCGAATTGAGCTTGATTGATGCGACTATTTGAGTATTCAAATATCTAGCGTCTTGAAATAGATATGGTGTCTTGAATTTTCAGGTTGACGTTTTGGGGCTCCCTTAAATTCTGGTCTTTTCGGATCAAGTTTCTGGCTTTGCCTGAAATTCAATTTTACGAACTGGACATGGCGGACTCACAAAATCAAGATTTCTTTTTGAGTTAAGACATGACCAAAAGCATGCTATGGACTCATAGATGAAAATGCCAACCAGAAGGCTTTACAAGCTCTTAAACTGCTCTTATGGTGATGTTTATAGCATTTTATCCATTATAACTTCCTGATTGAGAAGTAAAATGTTCTTTACTTTCATAGGTTTTCACAGCGAGAATTTCCGGGTTACCTTGACATTTTTTCAAGAATCGATATAACTTCAGCGTCTAAAAGATAGTTGCTTAGTTTAGAGGGCCATCATCACGTCTATCAAATAAATAATGTCATTCTTAGGGTTCGGAGGTTCTCAACCTCAAATTTCAAGCCAAGCTAAATTACAAGCTGCCGAAGCTGAATTAGACATGGTCACAGACATGTTCAATAGATTAGTTGATTCCTGTCAAACTAAGTGTATTGGAAACTCATATAACGATGGTGAATTGAACAAGGTTGAAAGTTTGTGTATCGACAGATGTGTTGGTAAATACTTCGAAACCAATGTCAAGGTTGGTGAACATATGCAAAAATTAGGGCAATCTGGCCAATTTGTCGGTAGACAATAAGTTATGACGAGGTGAGAGGGAACTCAGATAATGAGTTTTACTATTTATGTTTTCGTTTTGTACATATTAAATACAGCAGAGTCAGTTAATGGTATTGTAAAATTCCCCCAATTTATTAGATATTATAGTCATAAGCCCAAACTATTTACAACAGACTTGCTCGTTATTTTTCTTCTAATTTTTTTGATTTAGCTGTTTCTCGTTTCCTGTGTGTCACCTCAAAAACCTATGGCTTTTAAAACTCTCAATTTGATGCCTTCAAAGCTATTCAATTTTGGTCTAACATCAAGATAGAAACTGGCCGCTTGAGGGTTTTCAGGGTTAGCTTTCCCGCCGTAGAAGTCAATCACATAGTCAATCTCCTTGCCGCATCTATTGATGGTCCAATCATGTCTATCAAAAGGTTTTGCATACCCGAGAAAACTATTCAATCTGGCCCTGGGGGTCAATTTCTTGGAGTCCCCCTTGAAGCTAGTCAATTGTATACCACCACAAGCGTCACCTCCGTAACCATTTTCCCACATCAATATATATCTCCAAGCCTTTTCGTTGACTGCGTTATGGATTGGGACGACTGTTTTCATATCTTGCTTTTGGGGTGACCAGTTTTTACGGTTCATCGCGTCAAAGAATTGTTTTTGCGAAGGGTATATCCAATTACTGTCAGCACCAGTTCTTGGTATTGATGAAATCTCCCTTTCAAGTGATAAACTTGGATCTATAGTAGCTGGTTTGTAGTCATCCTTGAGCTTGTCTGATGAGCACGAATCTCCCGCAGCAGGGACCTCAATAGCTTCAGGTGCATTTAATGTAGTTTGAGGAGTTTTCATTTTAGATAACCACTCGCCTCTGGCAGTATGATCAACTGGACATTTTTCCTCACTTTTGACTTCAGTCATTTCTTTTTGTTTTTGTAACCATATTTCTCTTGTTGAATGGTCCACTGGACATTTGGGTTGCTCTTCACCCATCTTTGAGTACGCTCTATACCGTTAAAAGATAGAAAATGTTGTAACCAGAATACTTCAGTTCATTCCTTTCAATATATATTTGACGTATAAAACTTCATTGATTTATAATCGTTAATATTGTTTCTTGAAATATATTACGTAATACAATAAAATTCCAACTTAGAATTGAGGTCCCCCAGCAGAAATAAGGAAGATACCATTCAGCCAAATAATATAAAAGAGGATATGTCAAATTGATCGAGGCGATGTAACTTGGGTTTCTGTTGTTTTATCGTATCAACTTGTCGAAAAAATGGCTTACAAAATATAGGTCTTTTTATCACATAAAGTTCCGAGCTGTGACGGCCATATAAGAATTCATATTATAGGTAATTAAGGGCAGTTCGAAGATGTTGGTAGTAAAAGATCAAAATTGAGGTTATGTTTGACATAGCTACCATGTACAAAAGGAGTGGATTCTATTTTCAAGGACGACTGAAAGAAAGAATTGGGAAGTAGTCCAAATCTTCACCATATATAAAGACATTAACGTAATAAAGGTGGTAAATTTGACCATTAAAATGAATTTGGTCAACTATAAAGAACAAGACAAGCCTGGGAAAGTAATGCAATAAAACCAGCTTGAGCTTGAGCCTGCTATTGACATCAATTGAATGAGATTTATCGTGATCCTGGAAAACATAGTAGAGCCCAAACTTAAACTCGAAGAATTCAAAGGTAAAATAGAGATACAATTCAATCTATGAAAAGTGTTTCATCGGGAGAAGCCTTGTTGCTGGAACTAATAGCTGATATATCCCCACTGTACACTTTGTCACTCTTGTGACTCTCGTTATCAAATCTGGTACCCACTTCTCTGTAGCCAGGAACATACCTGTAATAGTTACTGATGAACGGTTTCAACCCCCTCCCAAAATTATACATCACCACAAGTTCAACAAAAAAAGTAACTATAAGTAAAAATATTGTTATAACACCGTAACTGGTCAAGCATTTTCTACCTGGAAAATAATTACCACCTAGATAGCTTGTGTATAAACGTATTAGCTTAAATAAGCTGTATGCCATCCCACATAGATATAAGAAAAGTGCAGTAAAAGTACCGAGGTATTGTTCTCTAGTAACAGATATGTCATCAATGAACAATAATAGGACTGTAATTGGTATAACTGTTAGAGTGAGTCCAAATTCAACAGACGATGTCTTCAAGATAATAATAACAAATTGGATTGTGAACCCCAAAAAGAAAAAGAAGTCAAATATTAACAAGCATCTGTGAATTTGGAATAAAACATACATTCTTTTGATATCAAAATTGGCGCCAATTTTTTTGAATCTTGTCCATTTCATCAAATTCAGAAGACTGAATACGATCATGATAGTTTGGATAAAAAAAGTGACCGTTATCACTACAAGGGTTGCGAGGATAGAACCTTTCACTAAATGTCTCCAGCCAGTGATGCCTTCAACATCTGCAAGAAGTACACCAACTTCTTGATATTCTATACCAGTATAGATACACATGGAACAATAAAATGCCAAAAGAAATAATAAAAGCATTATGTTTTGTGTTCTCAAAGCTAATATAGACAAAAGAATTTGGTAAATCGAGGAAAATATGAACAAAGCTAAATATGCCTCAATTGCTTTGAATGTATAATCAGTTTCAATGAGATCTTTAATCGAGTTTAAACCACCTAGTAAAATTGACTGAAAAACAATCACAAGAACAGCTGATATTACCGAGACACCAAGAAAGAAGTGTCCGACATTGTCATATTTCTTCTTGCTTTGATCCAACTCGCTGGCAACAGGATAATTCAAAACATGGGACGTGGTAACACCTTCAACGACTTCATCACGTTTAACAAAAGGGTTCAAGTTCTCAGCTTGGCTCGCATCGGGAAACGCTGTGAGATTTGTTTGCTGTATTGAACTGAATGGCGTAAAATGAGGATCAGTTATTGTCCTAGATATCTGATTTCCCAACTTTGGATATGTAAGATCATGGAAACTCAAATTTGTAGCATTGTCAATTTCGTCATCACCCTTTAAATTGGAAAGCTCATAAAAATCTATACCAGGCAAGGAAGTTGTGTCTGTATGCAATTGATCAAAGTGTGCAGAATACATTCCCTGAAATGCTACTAATATTTTCTTCAAATATTTATTGCCACGAAACAAAGATGCAAAGCAAATCAAGACAATTTATACCAGCTTATAGTTTAACAGTCCCAAAATTGTACCATGCAAAATGTATCCAATATTTTGAGCTAATAACATATAGACAAAAAAATCCAAACTAACTAGGGTTCAGGTAGAACGGAAAACAAAATAGAAGTTTATTGTTTTCATCAAAAAATCTAAAGTTCCCATTAGAACTGAAGCAAATTGGGCTTTTGGATGAGACTATGTTGAAAATAAATGTCACCCTCGAAATCCTCGTTTTTTTGTCTCAAAATAGACATAAATTATGATAAAATATGTTTACACGTGACTATAATATGGTAACGGTTGTTAGTTCCGACTCGGACGTATTCTACATCCGTTCAAAAGATGCTGGGAAGACCCAAAAGGACTAACAATAAATCAGACTTCAGCACCAAATCACATTCACCCAGGAACCCAATCACTTTATTATTCTGGACTGTTTTAAAAATTTGGGGAAGTCAGTATTATGGGCTATATTTGGAATTCGTTAGTTTCGTATAACAATATATTTGATCTGGCGAGTCCCGCCAGTGTCTCAGAATACGAAAAGGCTTATACGTTATATGATATGATTGTCAGAACTCTTAAGCAACGATGAAAAGATACTAAGTGCATGACGATAAAATTACACGTTGCGCCACTGTCAGATGGGGGACAAGAAAAATCTTTTCGGTCGAGTGTCCATTGAGTATCAACATAATCGATCAATTGTGCAGCATGGTAATCAAACCTTCTGACTACATCTGACAATATGAAGTGGCTCATGAAGCAAAATGAATTTACCTGCGGTCAAAAAAATCAAACTGAAAGTTTAGATGCTCTTTTGCATCAATAAAAGTGACAAGTTTACTGCTATGTATCCATTGCTGACACTTGTAATACAATCATTAAAATAGAAGACTGTTGATAAAACAATAGTTCACCTAAGAAAAAAAGCCTCATTAATTGGACCACCTTGACAAATTTGGACATTAGGTGACTTGTGTGTATTTGCGAAGAAGAGTTTTGAGTTTATTGAACACTACATCACATAAATCATTGAGCTTCATTATGAGCATAGTACTAAATTGTGAGCGAATAATCTAGGTAGTATTTGTAGCAAAAATTGAAAGTGCGTGTCAGCGAACAGAATCAGAGACCTTCATAATCACTAAGGTTTTCTTGAGTAATTCCCTCATCTTCTTCATGAAGGTTCAACCATGTGACATTGTCATATGTTTTATCGTTGGAGGTTTCAGCTACAATGGAGCTGATACAGTCTTCGATAACCAACAAACAAATCGCATCGTATCCACCTGCACCAGGAACGACCCCGCCTAATACACCATTCAAGTTGTTACATTGATCCAATAGTTTTGTTTGCTGTATTGGCTCAATGTCTGCACCTGTGGCCACCGTTAATGCCCTAAGATTGTTTCTTATATTTCTTATAGAGTCAATCAATTCCAAAAACAATTTCAACTCCACTTTTGACTCAAAATCAACTTCCAACTCGGAGCTCCATATTTTAGCAGAGTTTTGTGATAAATAATTTATCGAATCCATATACTGTGTAGGGTTCGTTTTATGCAATTCAGATAAGTTAGACAATGATTCAATAAGTTGCTCATTAGCAGCATTCAAATCGTGGTACAACTCTGACGACTCCCTTAAATTATTGGCCTTCCAATTCAAGACTTTTGAGACTAGCTTAGGTGTTTCTGACCCTCCACATACATCACCCATCAAAAGTTTGATAAAGGGTGGTAAACCACACCTTTCAGAATTGAATTCCCATCTCGATTCAACTAGTTTCGACAAAGCTTCAGAATAATTTACATTTTTCAGGTCAGATTTTAACAACTCGTCGATCAATTCAGGCTGGAATCGTTTGTAAATGATACTACCATAAACTGCAGCTGCGACGTCAAAACCAGAGCCTATTTTTTTTTGGGCAATGCAATGGGCCACTTGTGCTAAGTTATGAATCAAATCTTTTGATGATTGTGACGTGATGTCTAACGATGGTTTGAAAAAAGATATCAAAGCTGTTGTCAAGACAGAAACCAAACCGGCTGATGAGCCCAAACCTGTTTTGGCGACCTTTGCGATAGGGTGGGGATGATAGAGAAACCGTTTCTTGCCGTTGGTAGAAGTCTTCAAAGTTGTGTTCTGCTGAGAATGGTATCCTGGATCAGAGTATACCGTTATTTTGACTTCATACCTTTCAGTAGGTTTTATGTAGGAGACAATTGTAGCTACCGTCGCTTCAGCAAAAGGGTTGATTCTACCGTGCACTTCGCTTGGTTGTACGCCTCTTTCAAAATCTCCCAACTCGAAATCATACCGCCACTCGCCCTCTTGAAATTGGGGTGATTGGATAGTGATGGAGGATAATCCTTTGCAATCACTTTTGCTCTCACCTTCAATTATGGCGTGCATTCTAGAGGATAACGCTGTCACGTACGCGTCGTAACTTGGATCTAACACCAAGTATCCACCCGCCAACAATGCCTTTCCAGGCGCACTGAACACTTTTGCCATCTGGACCCGCTTACCAAAAACAACTTCATCTTTAGATACAAATGCCTTCAAAACCATTAAATACGTTGTACTAGCTATACGATGCAAACGAAAAACACGACATTTAAAACAGTGCTCAAAACGCTGTAAGACGACATTATTTGGCGACATTATTTTCGCGGAATGTCTAAGTAATTTATTGTAGTGTAAACAAGATCTGTGGACCAAATGAAAATAATTGAGTGACTAACAATTATAAGAAATTTCATTATATATATTCCATTGTCCTATCAAGTATCATAAACTCAGTTTCCGAAGAATTTTTCGTTTTACTATTGTGAAAATATATCAAGGTGGTAGTGATTTGGAACAGAAAAAATGGTGTCTCAAGAAAGTATTGCTCAGTGGAAAAGTACAAAGACCATCGGTATTATTGGATTGGGCGATATGGGGCTCTTATACGCCAGAAGATTCAGTGAAGCGGGATGGAAAGTAGTTGGGTGTGATAGAGAAGAATTGTACGCCGACTTGAGTGAAAAATATTCAAAAGAAAAATTTGAGGTGCTACACAATGGTCATTATGTTTCACGCCTCTCAGACTATATCATTTACAGCGTAGAAGCTGAGAACATAGATAAAATAATCTCTATGTATGGGCCATCCACCAAAGTGGGTGCTATAGTTGGGGGTCAAACCTCATGTAAAGCACCAGAGATCAAGGCCTTTGAAAGATACCTTCCATCGGATGTTGAAATTGTTTCAGTTCACTCATTGCATGGTCCAAAGGTCAACACCACGGGCCAACCTTTGGTGTTGATTAAACATAGAGCAACAGATGAAAGTTTTCAATTTGTGGAAGCAATAGTGTCCTGCCTCAACTCGAAAATAGTATATCTTTCTGCCGAAGAACATGACAAAATAACAGCTGATACTCAAGCGGTAACACACGCTGCGTTTTTGTCGATGGGTGTCGCATGGAGAGCTACCAATCAATACCCCTGGGAGACTCCAAGGTGGATAGGTGGTTTAGAAAATGCTAAAATCAATATTTCATTAAGAATCTATTCAAATAAGTGGCACGTCTATGCTGGTTTGGCCATAACAAATCCTAGTGCCCATGAACAAATATTACAGTATGCAAATTCTGTGACTGATTTGTTCACATTGATGATTGAGGGTAAAAAAGAGGAGTTAATGCAAAGAGTTCAAAGGGCTAAAAGGTTTGTGTTCGGCCATTTAGACTCAGATCATCAACTTTTGTTGGACGATGATTTGTTACAAAAGTTCTCATTGAGTAAGGTTCCTCCTGGTGGAAGGCAACCTAACTCTCATCTTTCATTGCTAGGAATGGTAGACAGTTGGTTCAAATTGGGCATTGTTCCATACGATCATATGATTTGTTCAACTCCTGTACGTGAATTTCTTTTTTTTCGAAAATTTTTTCTCACACAATATTTACTAACAACAGCTAGCTATTTAGGATATTTTTGGGTGTTACTGAGTATTTGTTTTGCACACCAGGCTTGCTCGAAGAAAGTGTGAACTCTGCAATAGAGCAATCAAGTTTTAGACAGGATGATTTGGAATTCACTTTAGCTGCCAGAAACTGGAGCAGAATAATAGAGTTTGGTAACTTTGAGTTATACCAAAGAGAATTTGAAAAAACGCAAGAGTTTTTCAGGCCTATGTTTCAGGAAGCCAATATCTTAGGAAACGAGATGATCAAAACGATATTTCAGAAAGTGAAAGAACGAGAAAACTCAGAGTAGTTAGATGAGTGTATGTCTCATGTAAGTGGCCAAACACACACAGAGTAGGAGTATAAATAATGGCATATCGGAGGTATATAATTTGCTAAAAGATCATTAAAAGGAAAAATTCTGATATATACAAAAACTATCCATAGATAGTGCAAAAGACAACGCATAACGAACGCAAATGCTCTGCGGTTTCGATGTGGTTTTCTTTCAAATAGCATGAATGTACACTGTATGAATACAAGTAATACGATATTCCCCTGATCGTTCATCATAATGAAGTAATGGGATGAAGAGTACAGGTCTTCATATATACCTCTTATATATGGGTCAGATTAGAATTACCCGGTCGTAAACCCATCAAGTCCAATTTGTGGTGATCTGTTATGTTACTACCGCACAACAACAGCATTATCTACAACTAAAGCCCTGATCTATTGCTAGTGCTCTCATTATAGGTTTCTTCAGGGAGGTTTTATTCAAGACAATTCTAATTCCGTATTGTCTAGCTGGTCAGAAAGGCAATTCATCAATCTCCAATTTTGTTCTGGTTGTTGGCATTAGTAATTAACCGTCGTATTTATACACAATCCACAGATTCCAAAGCATTCTCTACCACCTCAATTTTTTTGATTACTTCAAGTCATTCCTGATCACATTCTGCGAAACATGGGTCAAGTTTTCAGTTTTGCTAACATTTTTGGTAAATTATGGGGTATAAATAAAGAAATAAGAATATTAATATTGGGTTTAGATGGTGCCGGTAAGACCACTATTTTATATAGACTACAAGTAAGTTGAGTTCCTTAGTCCAGAGGGAGAAACACGGTACTAATCATTTAATTTAGATGGGTGAGGTCGTTAAAACAAAACCAAGTATGCATTTTTTTTTTGATCTTGTTGATCTGACTACTTTGATCGGTGCCATACTAACTCATATCAGCTATTGGGTTCAACGTAGAAACATTGAAGTACAAAAACTTGACACTAAACATATGGGATTTGGGTGGACAAACATCCATTCGACCATATTGGAGATGTTACTATTCCAATACAGCAGCAGTGATATTTGTTGTTGATTCCACTGATAAAGATCGTATTGGAACGGCGTCGAGTGAATTGCATGCCATGCTCAAGGAGGAAGAGTTGGTGGATTCCGCCCTTTTGGTGTTTGCCAATAAACAGGATCAGCCTGGTGCTATGACTGCCGCTGAAGTTTCTACAGAGTTGAACTTGACTGAGTTGAAGGACAGAAGCTGGAGTATTGTTGCCAGTAGTGCTTTGAAAGGTGAAGGTTTGACTGAAGGTTTGGACTGGTATGTATTTTCCTTTCACGTGCTGTGGGACTTTACTAACTTTCAACAGGCTTATGGATGTTATTAAAGACGAGCAATTCTAACTTAAAATTCTTTTTCTTATTTCGGTGTACATTGTTTTGTCAACATTAAATTGATACTTTCTTCTTTCTGTTTATTTCTATAGATAGTTAGTCAAAATTCTTAATATTTTTTCATTGTTCTTTGTTGTAGTATACAGAGGCCGAATTTCCTCGAATATATGTCCGAAGAATATCCAGCAATTTCAAGTTAGTTGCTTTTCGTCACATCTACTCACTATTTATGTTTTTTCTTAATGAAATACGTTTTCTTTCTACATACCTACACTCTAACTAATCAAAATAGCTGATAGGTTTACCTCATGAATAACAGACCAACCGTGCGGGTGAGGTTCAATTCCTCATTGCTTTTTCGATTGAGAACTTCGAAAAGACCCATCCATTTCGGTGTAAAAACACAACAGCAACAATCTCAACATGGCAAATGGGCACATAAATTTGGAGTTCTAGGAATGAGCACTGGTGTCATTGGATATATCCACTCTCAATTCAAAATCTCAAACGATGCTTCTGATATCAATGCCAGTTTTCACAAGTTGAAACCAGACCCGAATGCGGACACATTTGAAATGGGATTGTATATATCATCTCGTAATGAGGAGAAAGTTGAAGCTGAGCATAAAAGACAAGCTCAGTCGAGAGGTTTACTCAAATACTTATACATAGCGAAGTTTTATATCATAGATTATGTCATTGACCCATTGATCACTTTTGGGAGGTTTTTGGAGTTGAGTTGTATATTCTTGCCAGTGTTGATAGCTATTCCTATATCGTGGTTCGGTCATAGAGATAAGAAAACGGGTATCAAGCACGGCTCTAGATTGTGGTATAGATACGTTAGAGTGTCTTTAGAAATAGCTGGTGCCTCGTTCATAAAATTGGGCCAATGGGCAGCATCTAGAACTGATATATTTCCCAAAGAAATGTGTGATGAGTTGGGAAACTTACATTCGAATGCCAAAGCCCACAGTTTACATCAGACCAAAAAAATCATATCCAAGTCTTTTGGATTACCATTCGATGAGATTTTTGAAGAGTTTGTTGAAAAACCTTTGGGAGTTGGTGCAATAGCTCAAGTTTATGTTGCCAAATTATCTCAGAAGTTATTGGATAGCGCCAAAGAGATTGAAAAAGAAGAATTTTCAGAAAATCAACAGAAAACTAAGTTAATGACAAAGTTCAGTCAAACAATCATGGGCCATGAGGATCCCAAACCGAACCAGTGGGTTGCAATAAAAGTTTTACATCCCAAAGTGGAGATCAAAATTGAACGAGATTTGAAAGTGATGTCTTTCTTTGCCAATTTGATTGACTGTATACCTACTATGGAGTGGCTATCATTGCCAGATGAGGTCAATCAGTTCAGTATGTTAATGAATTTACAATTGGACCTAAGAATCGAAGGTTTGAACTTGAAAAAATTCAGAGAGAACTACAAGGATAGGTTGGATATCCATTTTCCTAAACCATATTTGAACTTCACGACAAGGGAGATTTTGGTGGAGGAATTTATACAGGCGGTGCCATTGAGTAGGATTTTGGAGTTGAGCGCCAATTATGGTAAAGGACTTTCTAAAGAAATTAGTGACAAAGGTTTAGATGCCTTTTTGAAAATGTTGATCTTAGACAACTTTGTACATGCTGATTTACACCCAGGTAATATGATGATAAGATTTTACAAAAACGAGATGTTCCCCCACGAAAAAGAATACAGAATCATCAAAAGTACTAATGACTCTGATACAAATCAGATAACCCTGGAATTATTGAAATTGGGAGATGACCAGGATAAATGGGTTGCAAAGTTACAACAATTGTATGAAGATGGTTACCATGCTGAAATCTGTTTCCTTGATGCTGGATTGGTAACAGAGTTAAATGAAACCGATCGCATAAATTTTATTGATCTTTTTAATGCATTGAGTGAATTTGATGGGTTTAAAGCTGGTGAATTAATGATCGAGAGATCGAGGTCCCCAGAAACGGCCATAGATAAAGAAATATTCGCGTTGAAGGTTGACAGATTAACTGACAGGATGAAGGAGCGAACATTTACACTAGGAAACATCAGCATTGGGGATTTGTTGGATCAAGTCTTGGGAATGGTGAGACAGCACCACGTCAGAATGGAAGGCGATTTTATAACAATCATTGTTGCAATATTGTTATTGGAAGGAGTTGGAAGACAACTTGACCCTGAAATGGACTTGTTTGCAAGGTTTGTATATGCTATGACGTTAGGTTTTCCTACGGAAAATATCTCGTTCATCTTTTAGGGTACAGTAATACTAATTTAACATTTAGCGCTTTACCAGTTTTGAGACAGCTAGGTGTTCAAGATGGACGTAAATTATTGAAAAATGCGAACACATTGAGTATGATCAAGGTTTGGCTCGCTTTAGAGGTCAGACAATTTATCCACGCCTCTGTGCAAGATGTGAGTAATTTTTTTTTGAGGGGTTGAATAAATACCTACTAACACTTATATAGATTCATTCTCTTGTGATGAGCGATGGTTTGAGTCCCAATATTTAAAGAAAAGACTTATTCTCTACGGATGTTCAATGAATGTCAATAGAAGATTTGTTTTTATAAGTTCGGAACACTTACAAAGAAGAGGGAAACTTTTTTGATCATAAATGTATTATATATTGTTTATCTCATAAACCAAATAATGTTAAAAAGACATGACTAGTTTTCATTCAAAATATGGAGGTATTCGTAGAAAAAAGTAACTGTTTGTAATAATGCTTCAAAGTTTATTTTTTCGTCAACGCTGTGTACGTGAGGATTAATCGTTATCACGCCCGGAGTATATCTGTAGATGTGATCAGTTAAATCCCAATAACTCTTGGTATCGGTGTTTCCACCCATGATACCAGGTGATACGATAAATTCTTCGTCTGAATCAGGAAAAATCAAATCTTCAAAGAAATGTCTCAAAGCACCCCCAAACAATTGCCATTCTTCATCGTTGGTGGGTGTTACTGGGGCAGGAGATAATGGATCCATGAACGTAAAATTGAAATACCCATTCAGTGTTTTTTCTTTGTACGTTTTTCCTTCGAGTATATAACCCAAATCAAATTCACAAGCAATTTTCTCTATATTACTCAGTAGTTTACTAGCAATTTCATTAACATCACTTTCAATGGCTATCCTGTTATTGACCAATAATCGAACATGCTCCGGCAAAGCATTCGATTTTGCACCTCCTTCAATTACATCAATTGCTTGGGATGTCTTGACAAAAAACCTATATTCTGGTTGACTCTCTAGGTACTTCAAAACTCTTTTGTTAGCATCATCATCCAAATGTGATCTCAATATATCTTTCTTCAAGTCATTACCAATAGAATGTGAATATTGAGCAACACATTGCAACTGATCGAAAAGAGGATTTGCATTGGTAAACAAACTTGAGTACGGAGTCTTTTCGATTTCTTTGACCAAAGCACTCATAATTCCAATGGCGGTATGATCTGGAGGAACCGAGGAGTGACCACCTGGAGTAATTAACTCAATGATTGCGTCCAAGTATCCTTTCTCACCAGTAGCGGGTATTATAAATTTTCTTCCCTCAATTTCTTCAAACCCATTAGATCCTTCGTCTATGATCGCATAAAATGAGTGTTTTTTGTATCTGTCCACAAGAAATTTATTAATCTCATGAGCTCCAAACATACCAGATGCCTCTTCATCGTAGCCAAAAGCTAGAATAGTTGTTCTCTTTGGTTTAAATTCATTGGCAAGTAACATCTCAAATGTTTCCATCAATCCAATGAGTAAAGACTTGCAATCCGTTGCTCCTCTACCCCAAATATAATCTCCATCGAAGTATCCACTGAACGGAGGATGTGTCCAATCTTTGATTGTCTCTTTCTGAACAGGAACAACGTCCATGTGTGCAGCTAATAGCAACGGCTTCAAATCCAAATCAGAGCCTCCCCAAGTCACTATTAAAGCATATTTGTTGACTCTCTCGATTTTCAACTTGCTGTAGATAAGAGGAAAGCTTTCTTCCAAGAAGATATGAAAATTCTCATACGCTTCATAGATATCTTCTGGAGTTGTATCCAACTTAGGATTAGGCATGTCATCATAGATTTCCGTGGGTATCTGAATAGCTTTAGACAACTTATTGATTAACTGGTTCTTGAAATTTTCATCTTGCAATGTGCGCAAGA
Source organism: Cephaloascus fragrans (assembly GCA_003707825.3). Classification (NCBI taxonomy): domain Eukaryota; kingdom Fungi; phylum Ascomycota; class Pichiomycetes; order Serinales; family Cephaloascaceae; genus Cephaloascus; species Cephaloascus fragrans. The sequence goes on from PPLN03000011.1 coordinate 45,452, forward strand.
CAGTTGCGTTATTTTCGATGAATGATTGCGGAACAATCTTGTGAACAAGGGGACACATTGAGTCAGGATCATCAGGCCCATTGTTTCCTTCTGATGCGGTTCTCATTAATAGCGTTGGACATTTTGAAAGAACATGGGCAGATATAAATACGATAGCTATCAAGTAAATAACATTTGTGAATGAAAAATAGTGCCTGTATTTTTTTTGTCTAGGTTGAGGAGTCACAACAGGAAGAGAAAACTTCTCAGGATCGAAGCTTAGGTTGCTCAGACATTTGGCAGCCATTTTTTATGTGTTTGACTGGTTCTGATTTTTGGTATCAAGGGTGTGGTTATAGTACACAAAGAAAGGCAAATGTGGATCTGATTTTATTGATACTTTAAACCTTTTCTCCAAACGGACGTTTTATTATCTTATCTTCTCATCGGCAAAAAATCTCGTAATAAATTAGATAAAGAGCAATCAATGTAACACAAGGATAAACTCTCAAAAATTAAGGCTCGTTTTCAAGCAAAAGTTGCTTTTGTTCAACCAACTCGAGATGCTTGTCGAGTGTAAACTTGGTTTCAGCTGAATCTCTGAGCTGCTATAGGGAGATAAATAGCGAATGCTTCTACACAAGAATTGAAATGATCTACAATGTGTTGTTTGGCTTTCAAAAAACTTGTGAAATTTACCTAATCAGTGGTTTCACTAACAATTTGTAAATACTCATAGTAAAAAGCAATGGTATGTAAATGGGTGTCGAACTCAATTCTTTCATTGACAGAATGAACTCCAGAGGAGATCAAATCGCCCTCGCTGTAAGAAGGAACGTATCTATAAATATTTTCAGTCAATTTCCAGTACCATCTGGTGTCAGTGTTTCCAGTCATTATGAAAGGAGTTACGACGACTGGTGCAATTCTGCTTTCATTGAAATAAACGTCTTCGAAGAAATGTCTGATTGAACCAACTAAAGTTTCCCATACTTTACCGCTTATGGGACTGACAGGAGCCACCTCTAACGAATGTGGGTACGAGACATTGAAATAGCCGCTCTTAGTAGGTTCAATCAATGTGTCGCCTTTTGAGAGAAGCCCAAGATCATACTTTTTAGCGATGGTGCTAACGCGACTCAAAAGGTGATCATAAGTTTCAGAAACTGTACTTTCAATGGCAACTCTATGATTAACTATGACATCAACATGTTCAGGTAAAGCATTGGATTTGGCACCACCTATGATAATATCGACAGCTTGAGAAGTACGAACTAAATATTTGAGAGACTTGATCTGGGACAAATATTCCAAAACTTTAGAATTTGCTACCTTATCAAAAGTTGATCTCAAAATGGATTTTCTCAATGTTGGATCGAGTTTGTTTGAATGTTTAGCAGTACACTGCAAATAACCTAAGAAGGGATTTGACTCAGTCAAAATGGAACTGTAAGGATCACTTTCAATCAAAGTCACCAATTCTGAGGCGATACCAATTGAGGTGTGATCTGGTGGGACGGACGAATGACCACCTGGAGTAGTCAATTGTATGTGGGCATCAAAGTAGCCTTTTTCTCCTGTTGCAGGAGACGCAAAAATCCTGTCACCAACTTTACTCACTCCAGAGCTACCTTCATCGATGATAGCGTATAATGAGTCTGGCCCATATCTTTCAAGAATAAATTGAGCCAAGGAAGAAGCACCATAGATACCAGAAGCTTCTTCGTCAAAGCCAAAGGACAAAATAACAGATCTTTTGGGTTTGAAGTCATCTTTCAACAATTCTTCGACAGATTCCAATAATGCAATCAATAAATTTTTACAGTCGGAAACACCCCTACCGTACATTAACTTTCCATCGTAATGTCCACTGAAAGGAGAATAATCCCAATCATCAATGGTGTCAACTTGGACAGGAACAACATCTTGATGAGCCATCAAAAGTAATGGTTTTAAGGAGTCGTCTGAACCGGTCCATGTATACAATAATCCATAAGTGTTAACTTTCTCAACTTTCAATTGCTTATAGATCAATGGAAAAGACTTTTCCAAGTAATCATGGAATGCTTGGAATTTCGACCAAAACTCAGGATCCTCTGAAACATTTGGCAAATTATCATAAACCTCTGTTGGAATCTGGACGGCTCCCGATAACTTTTGAACAGACTCATGTTTGAACTCTTCGGCGTGAAGGATGTGTTGCAATTTCTCTTTTCTGGTGCTAAATGTTGAAGGTTGGACTATATCGTATATGGGGCAAATGCTCGATTCAGAACTGTTCGAAAAGAGTGACATATGACTGGAACATGAGGGCAAACCAACATTGAAGGCCACCTGATTAACAAGAACAGTATAAATTGCTGCTGCTACAACCAATGTGAACGCAAGAACGTGAATTGGCAAGTACTGTCTTTTTGCTGGTTTGGATTGGCCTTCTATCTCTGGGAATGCATCGAATGTTTCGACGTCTCTTGATTTCTCATCCAACATATTGAAATGGACTAGTTCAGCAAGTTGGATGGTATCCAAAGCCTCCAAATTTCATTGATGTAATTCGAAGGATTATATGTATATATATATGGAGCCATCTCTAACCTATTGCTTATCAAATCTTCTATCAAATTGTCATAGTGGCGATCGGAATTTGGATTGCTAACCGCCGCCATAGATTACACCTTTCTTATTGGTGGGCAAAAAAAACTTATTGACTCTTATCTGAGCAACAATTTTAGTTGACCCTACTCACTAAAAACGATTCTCCCGGCTAGAAACAACACTTGAAACTAACTCAAAGCTCAGAATATTGTACAACATGAAAAATCACGTTATAGCTATCCATTTTTGCCTTCTTGAACTTGATTTACACCTATTTTAACACATTCATTCATCTAGTAATAGTTGATGGAGTCCAAAATGTGCATCAAATTCGCGAATACTGGACTTCCCGATTGGGCATCTGGCGGAAGTTCCCTATCAAAACACAGTAGGAGCATCGTTGACCAAAACCAATACATTGACTGCATTAACCCTGGCAAGGAAGTGGTCGTTTTCAGCGAGATAAACACAATTCCGTCCAGGCTTGTTGTAGAGAGGCGAGAGATTGGAGCTCAGCACGGTCTGAAATATGTACTTCGGCAAATATATTAGAGAACACTAGGAAGAACCTCCAATCCGCAGCATCTCAAGTATAGCATTTAACCGCCATATTTCTGTTCAATCATAAAGCGACACAATAGTAATGCTTCGTAGAGACCATTCAGGGACCTCTCCCACCGACTTTGAGTAAACTTGGGGAACAGTAATGCTCCGACTACTAAACTGGTTACGTGCCTTTGCGGCGGGTCTGCACAGGAAGAGATAGAGCCCGATGGTGGAATGGACGTCTCACTAAGTCATTCTGTGGCATTGGAACGTGAAATGTATCTGTTTCAATCCTCGTAGAGCTGCCCGATAATATGTGTGCAAAAACTGGATATAAGAAGCAAAAGTGGTTGTCGAGTACCAGTGAAAAATATCAACTCACCTACGGTGGAGTCTGAGTGCGCTCCTAGCTACCGACTACTTTGACAAAATCTCCACAAAAAAAGCGAGTGTATGATACGAACTGTGTCACCCATTGGAGAGACTGTACGCTTCTGGGTACTGCTCTTTCGTAGATTGCTTTTTAGAAGGTCTCGATTGCGCAGTGTAAGGATAAGCAGAGTCACAGCTAAATTCTCAATCAAACAAAATCAACAAGGCCAGCGATTGTAACAGAAATTCCCAAACCAGAAACTTATTCTTATGGTGTAGACCGCGCAGCCTCAACCCTTCCTGTCGCTCGCCTTGGTTGCACTCTTTCAGTGGTTTTGCCTAAGCAACCACGGTTTCTACTAGCAACTTTCATCGTTCTCTGCTTGGTTGCGATACTTGTATCATCGAGCGAGCTTCTATCACGTTCCGAGGAATTTATTCTCCATTTTGACGCAATTTTCCAAAGAAACAAATCTGGAAGAAAACTGGTCTTACTGATCCCAGCTTTGGTGTAAGATTCTTTGAAAAAATGAGCATTATCACTAAAACAAGGTACATTTTGCTCCTTTTAATGGTTCCAGGTCCTTCAAGTTAGGAATTCTTGGGTAGTGTGTAGCCCATTTGATTTCAGTTTTCATGATCAACCTTTCTTGTATAACTAATCCTTTCAATTTAAATTTATTCTGTAAAAACGTTATTTCATACTGACACTCTAACGTTCATCTGATTTATCACCTTTTTAAGCAGGCCACTCATACCTTTGATTGATAGAAATTAATATAAGGTATTTGCAAGGGTTTTTGTGGTATCATATCAAATCCAAGATGTTTGAATTAATATTCTTATCGTCGTTATTCTCAAAGGTATATTCATATCCCATACCCGATGGTGAATCATCCATCCAAATAAACAGTGATTCATTCGGCCCAGTGTTGGTTATGTTGATAACATTTAGTACGATGTTTGGTGTGTTCCTCATTTCGGGTATAATAGTTTATTGTGTAGCTAGAAAGATCAAAATAAGTGATGAGGAGTTGAGCCGGGAAGAGGATGAACAAGCGTACCTAGAGTTGAATTCAGATGAGCAAGAACTTTATTTCCAGTCGAAAGAGTATTTGCAAGCCAACCCATACAACAATTCAAATCTTACCAACTCTCAAACTTTGCTAATTCAGGAAAAAGGTGTGAAGGCCTGGGAATTTATGAAAGATCAAGCGTTAACGGTTAACGATTTGATTATAATGAACAAATATGAACTAAATTTTTTCAAAAAACTTGAGTGTTCATCTCAAACGAATTTGCCTATACCTAAAACAAATGAAGTCTACTATTTTGAGAGTAAAATTTTCTCATTGCCTTATCCCGATTCAACGAGAATTTCAATCGGGTTAGCTATCAAGCCTTATCCGTTTTTTAGATTGCCAGGAAGACATCATTATTCAGTTAGTTATGATTCTGATGGTTATCGGAGAGTCAACCAACCATTCAAAATTACTTCAGAGCCTCCATTTCCAGCTATGAGTCAAGGTGATGTCATTGGAATTGGATATAGAACAAGATCAGGAACTATATTTTTCACCAGAAATGGAAGAAAGATATCTGAGTCAAAAATTGGTGGTCATATCAAAGGCATGAAGTTGAATTTATATCCAACAGTTGGTGCGAACAATCTATGTTCAATTCATGTCAATGTTGGTCAAATGGGATTTGTTTTTATCGAGGGTAACGTCAAGAAATGGGGGTTTGGACCGTTACAAGGTACAGGACCATCACCTCCAGCTTATAATAAATTCAATGGTGATATTTTATTGGCAAGATCAGAAATCGACGAGGAAAACGATTTGCTTGATCGTGAAAATGATTTTCCCCCAAATTTTTGGGACTGCGCCAATTCAGAAAGCAACAATGATAAGTTCAGCTATAACGTTTATGACGAATATGACGAGAATGATGAAAACATAACACTTGCCAGTTTACCTCAAGAACCTCCTAGTTATGATCCGGACTCTACCAGTGACCCAGATTCAATTAATGACGATATGGTGACACACAGAAGAGAGGGCAGTTCTTCTAATAATCAATTTCTTGAGCAATCGACTTTGAACAATAAACATGTTGATTGCGATAATGAAAGCACTAACAGTAATGATGATAGTAACGAAGGAAATGGTACCGATGTAATTTTGAATGTTTAAAGGTGTTTTACAGGACGCAAAGGGGAGATAATTAATTAATAACAAATTTGAAATTTTTATATTTTTAATAGCTTAGTTTGAATAGACTTTTATGGGTTTGGTGGTCATCGATATACTAGATGACATTTCATGATTAGCCAATAACAATTGCTTGTAGTCATAATGCGATATCTAGCTACAAACAGGGAGATCGAAAAGGTATATCATATTGATTCTAATCTTTTGAATATTTTTGAGGACTAGTTAGTTAGACTCCTTGATCTTCAAATGGAAACAGGATTTTGAGTTCTTTGATGTTTCAACTTCCATACCTTAAGTGCTCTAGACCAAGTTTGGTTGCCCTATGTCTTATAATCACAATGTTGAAAAATCACCAACAGCATCTGCAACAAAATACAAGTATAAAACTTGCTGAAATTCAAATCTCGTCCCTCAAAAAAGCCTTGACAGCATCACCCCATGCTGGAGCACTCTTATAATGCGCGATCTCTTCAGGTAAACCATCAATAGCACCACACAAGTCCGAACCTCTGCCTTCCGCCTTGATCTTAGTTAGTGGGGTTAAATAGGTTCTGATAGTGAAAACAACAGCTTTTGATTCAGGCAATCTTGTGAGTACCTGTCTTTCCACTCTCAAAAACACCTCATCAAAATTCAAATCCTTCGGATCTAATTTCTCTAACACTGCGTCTTTTGAACTATGGTTTGCACCAATAGAAAATCTGTTGACATGAGGTTGTATTGACCAATTGTTCCTGATGACGAATTGACCTGGTAGAATCCTGCTGAAAAACTTGTTCATGGACAACTTCAATCTGGTATCGTATGTGGGAACAGGTCCATGGATTTCTGTTAATGGTTTATTGAGTTTTTCAGCAGGATCGAAGCCTGATGGGAATCCCATTACTCCTCCTTTCAAGACATATTCACCTTCTGGGTCATCCTTCAATAGAAACAAAAAATCCTCCTCAAGTGATTTGCCTAATGAAAACAACAATCCATCCACATCTTCTCCAAAGTCTTTAGGATCAACAGGTAAATACTCATCTCGAACATTATTGAAAATCACTTCCTTTCCCTGACGAATGATTTTCTGGAAGTATTGGGGATATCTATCACACATGAATTTGGTACTTATTTCATAAAATTCCCTGATTGCTGGAACGCAAACAGAATGATGCAAAACAGTGTTTTGGGGATGGCTTTTCATCACTTCTCGGCGAATATTGGTAACTTTCAAGTAAGTATCTTCCATAAGAAACCATTCTTCAGGTTCCATATTTCTGATAGCCATCGTCATTTTGTATGTTCCATTCTTGAATGGCCTGTATTTTATAGGCTCCGTTTCACTCCACTTGAAGGTTTCTGAAACAGGTGGAATGCTTGGTGGTTTGTATTCTTCATCTGGTGATATGTTCTGGAAGATCTTTGGCACCGTTGCTTTTCCAGCTGGATACTGTGTCGGGTTCGCTGGAACTGCTGATGCCTTGCTTTTAAAAAGAGATCGAATGAGTCCTTGAAAGTAATCTCTGGAAAAGGAAAAGTTTGAATTTTTGCTGGTGTTATTGAAGAGACTTTTGAGAGTCTTCTTACTGATTACTACCAATCCCACAAAAGTAGCCGACACTGCTAGATAAGGAAAACTGGATTCCCATGTAGGTTCCATCATGATTATCCTTTGGTTCTTCTTCCTTCCCTGGTAGCCTGTGTGTTATTCCAGTTATTACTGGCATTTCAGAAGACAGAATCTACCAGTTATATCAATTATTTATAATAAGAAAAAATGGTGGAGTTTGATTTGGTGGTTGTCGGCACTTAATTGAGTAATTGTCGGTATCTGATTAGATAAGGTAATTGCCGCAATCTATCCGCTACAACTACCGCTTTCAAATAACCTCAATCATCATCTGGAGTCATCATAAGGTAGGGTATAGCGGTTTGCTCTTATTGATGTGACAGTTGCTAGATTGTCACCAGACTGGGCTTGCCTTCAAGACCTCACATTGAATATTGAAAATGTTTTGGTGTATACCAGTTTTGGGAAGGTCGATAAGAGTATTAATGTAAGCGATAGTATCATTTATTTTCCATGAAGACATTGAGCTGATGATACTTACCAAATGGGGGCAACAATACATCCAGAGATTTCCAGGAATCTATTCATTAACCTATACATATAATGAATGGGAAGAGAAGAATAAAAATGTCATAAATATTAGATTAAAATGAGATACTCACCAAATGAGGTGGCATATTCAGTAAACAAACATTAGAGACAATATGATAGCATTGGTTCATGAAGTACTTATCGAAATGGTATATGAACTTTGGGTATCGGAGTAGAAAACACAAAACAAGTACAAAGAAATACATCCAATAACCCAAGACAAAATCAATATCTAGATTAGGTGGTGATCTATCAAAAGTGATGCGAGAATGCTATGGAAGTCATATGTGATTGAAATTGAATTGAAGGAAAGCCGATGGATTGTCGTTCAAGGTGAGTTGGCTTGCTCCCGAAAACTGGTCAACTTCACTTGGTATAGTTGCAGGAGGAATACGGTGATTGGAAATGGGACTATCATGATAATTGTTCATCTCAATTTGGCCTATAATGGGACGAAAGCTTCCTGGAAGAGTGTTCTGAACACTGTTTTGCTGCTGTACTTCGTTATCGCGTTGGCTGTTTGCATCAGAAGCTCCCATATCAAAATTGAATCCACAACCAATCAAACCTGGTATGTCCAACCATGCCTTAGTCCTCTCATATATACCATCGGTCCCAGATTCAATGTCTCTAGTATCACCTGCTTTGAAAGATGTACTCTTGTGCTGTTTGGCGTAAACCTTTTTATGACGGCGAATATATACTAGACATACACACATGACTATGCTTATCAGAAAGATAATGACTGTCACTGCAATGGCATAAAGTGCACTTTGGGAGAGACCTAAATTGGATGTGGGAGAATTTTCACAGCCATCGCTAGGAATACATGTATCTTTCAAGACATATGTCGAGTTGTGTTTAGTTATATTGCGGCTGTAGTTTGTCTTATCTTTTATTAAAACCGTTCTATTTTGCTTCTTGTTCCTTGATACCAAAACGGCAATTGATGATATATTTTTGTTGCTTGAAACGTGTATTGGTATTGCAGAGGCTAATGTCAAATACATTGAGTTGATAAGAAGAAAGTTTTTGATTGTCTCGATTGGAATGATGGTTAATCTGAACTGCATGATTACTTCAAGTGCTCAAAAATCTCAGAAGTAGGAATAAAACAGTATTTCTCAAAGTGAAAAAGCTAGAAATCCAGCTGTTTATATATGTAATTTGGGCACTATAAACCAACGCCTTTCAATAAATCCATGAGATTACTGATCACTCTCAAAGCAGGTGCCTCTTCAATCATTTAGTAGAATTGCGATAAGCACAATGGAATATATCTGTGTGCTGCAATTTTTTTAGTGAGAAAATTACAGTATCTGGCACATGTATTACACAATAATCAATTTGAAGCAAAGCCATATTTGTTTTGTTGAAACTATATGTTACTGCCTTTTTCATAAACCTAGCTTTCTATCTTTTACGGCGTATTTTGACAGATATGAAGTCATAGTCATTCTCGCAGACTGGCAGCTTCTCTACTCAAATAAGTTTGGAAGAAGAAATCATCTTATCGTAAATCAATTCCCAATCAAAAGGCAACAGTGCCCTCTTGATTAATAATATACGTGCTAATTACTTAGACTTCATGCTCCACTGATTTCATCATTCAAGAGCCAGTATCATGACAACTGAAATAGAGAAGTACAGCGAACGGCGATTTGAGCTCGTCGATAGATTTTAGCTTGTTTTTGATTATCTTTCCAGCTGCTGTCAAAACTTTTTCAAAGCGTGGAGAATCAATGCAATTACCTGATAAAGAGAAAGAGTGAATTATCATATCGTTACTCCATACGTATAGATAGATCAAACATCACTGCCACTGACTTCTCGAAAAAAGAAGATTTGCAGGTAATGCGGGTACTAAATATACGAAATTTTCGGCTTCAGAATCCGCAAATGGTCTACCAGTAAACGCTTGGATCAGCAGTGTGAGGGCAATAGCCATCTTGAAGTGACTCAATGCTCATTCAGGTCAACTGTCAGGAAAATATCTAAGATGTATAAACATGTGTTGTGCGGTAATTATTCGAACCAAAACGTCAGAGAAGTCCAACGTATGTATACTAGGTTCCTCGAACCTTCAAAGTCAGATAGATGTTCAACATGTGACCACAACATCGTGCACAACTATAGTAATAAATGGCACAAAGCCACTGAAAAGTATGAAAAGATGTTGGCTTCAATTGTTCAGTTGTACTGGTGAGTCACTCTTCTTGGAAAACGTAATGCATGTTCGCTGCGTTGTGGACTGTCATACATTCTTTATATGTGCACGTTTGAATGGCCAGTAGTAGAGCTGGATAAACTGAAGTGTTACTAGCAGTTTTGCATGAGGCAACCAGGTGGAGGATCATTTCACTTGTGGATCCACCTCAAAGATATACGCATCAGAAAGAGCCTATGACGAACATTATGTGTAGAATAATGCACTTTTGCTACAAAGCGGCTTACAGCATCGGCAATGCTTAAGGACGATAAATATAACAATTTGACTAATGGTGAGCCTACTATTGGGCTAATCTTACTTGAGTGGAGAGTGGGATCTGAATGTGTAGATAAGTATCGCCGTTTATAAATCATTTGAAACTCTTCGTTATCAAAAAGGCATCGCAGAAATGTATCTTAGACCAAAACTCAGACAACCAATAATCGTATTGATGCGAGTCAGTTACCTTTTTGACCACGGTCCCCATACTATAGTGAGCTATCCAGCAATACATCACAATAATATGGAAAATACTTCGGGTTACCTTGCGGTTTTTCTTCAAATTGATTTTGAACCGGAACACCACAACTGGAACTGTCAATATTTTTGGAGATAGTGGTTTAACTCTGTAACAAAAAGCTTGTAGATTTCATGGGATAGATTTTGATCTTGAAACCCCAGAGGTTTCTAAAATTGCTTCAATTTTTGCTTCGTAAGAAAGAACAATGCCACTTGAAAAGCATGAAATCAGGATGTCAAGTTTGTAGGTCCACACGAACAAAATTCTTCAAACCGATATTGAAATCTTGAAAGCCATTTGAATGGCTTTGATTGTTTCAGACGAGATACTGCCAATTTTAGGGAGAACTATTTTGTAAATGTTTCGCTTCCATTTGATATTTTTTTGGGTCATTTTACTCGAGGTTTAAGTTACGTGACATAAAACGATTATGGCTTGACTCCAATATTGCTGCTATCAATGGCCAACACCCACGGAAAAATTCATATCTGACTACCTTCGTATATTTTCTATATAAGCTATACTTAGAGGTAAGGTTGACCTCACAGACAAATCCTCAGTGGATTGAACGTATAGAGACGACCATAAAAAGCTCGAATCGATACTAAATGATAGGTCAGTAGGATGAATTTTTGAGGGAAAGCTTGCATCCTTTGATTCCAGGTTTGGACTCCAAGCAAAACTCTGGTAGTCCTTTAGAGTGAATATTTCGCTACAATTGAACGATTATGGCAGATATGGTTGAAAATTATGAAACAGTGAAAAGTTACGTGAGGAGTGTCGCAACTACCTAATTAAGCATTTAGCCAGACCATGTGTTGATTAGATTTGAGTCTCTTTAAAACGTCTGTATCATTGCTCTATTAGCCCAAACAAATAAACATCAAGCTGCAAAATGTGTCGAGGTTGGTGGCATATACGATTGATACAAGTTTTGAGCACTTCAGTCACTTATGTTTTTTTAGAAAAGAACAAAGCAAAACATTTTTGCTTTTATACAATGTCCTGAAAGTTGTGTCTGATGCCAAAGATCGGAGCCTAATGATAAAAGATTTATATGTAACTCCAATCAATCTCCAATACTCATCAAAAAAAAAGTTTCTACTTCAAACTAAAGCAGTCCTCGTCGGATGGGACCAAATGAACAAGTAAAACATGAAATTGTAATAAAGTGAAAGTCAAACAGTATGAGTTACAAGGCCTTCCAATTCCTCTCTGGTCAACCTAAACAGAGGACTTAGACCCTTCTGATTCTCAAATTAGTAAAATGCTCTGTCAAGCTGGTAAAAACTTTCACATACTTTGTAAAGATGATCAAATATTTGAGTTCTAGACCAACTTGATACCTCCTCTTTACTTATGACAGGACTCCTCTCTACAGAATGTACTTCCTCCTGAGTTTTGAGTCCTGGTTTCGAGTCCGACTTCTTGTCTGGTTCTGCTGTTCCCTTATCTTCGTTATAAAATTCATCATCAAATTTTATACTAGAGACAGAAAATATTGTGAATATAGTACCAATTAAAACTAGGGAGGTGAACACGATCGTTGCTTTCCTGTTAAGACTATTGACCGTTCTGTCTATCACTGTCTGGCTTCTCATAGTTTTGTGGTTCAACCGATTAGCAGATTCCTTCACCATCAATTCAGTAGAATATTTGGGTCTACTTGATTGTTTTTGTGAGATAGAAATGAATCTTGGTTAATTGCTATTCTTATTGGGGCATTTACGAGGTTTCCGTAGAAACACCCATACAAACAACATGTTATGTAAATACAACGGAATATCTACTTGTTTCATTAAGCTTTCGAAACATACAAGCACTCAACTTGGCAATTTGGAAATAAGTTTTAGGCGAGGACACTGTATTATCTGAGCACACCATGGACATGCGAGAGACCGCTAAAAGAAATAAAACGGATTGAATAATAACGGAAAAAGGTAAATAATAATATCATCCTGCATATAATATATAAGCTGCACTGTTATGAAAGGATACTCGCTCCTGTTTGCCTGGTAAAATGTGGTTAGTTCAGATCACTTCTTCAATGAAAGCTGTCGAATACTTAGTTAAACTGAATAAACTTCTAGTAATGAAGGACAGCAAACTGTAGCATAATTGGATGAGATGGCTGTAAGAAAGGCTAAAATATGTGACTTCGAACTGTCCTTTCTTTTGAAAGAATTCCGCTTTGACCGATCATCATGTTGGCACATATAAACACACAAATTTGTGTATTGAGTATCATTATTCAAGGAAAAAGAGTTTTTTGCAGAATCAGTATATTTAATATGCCCCAGGTAACATACAACAATCCAGAGTTAAAGGAATCTTATCCAGGTTCAACGGTCACATTGAGTCATGGTTTTGGACCAATTCCACAGGATAACAAGTCCATTTTCTATTTTGACATAGATGATACTTTATACGATAAGTCGTTGAACGTTCTTGGGCTTTCATCAGGAAGAATTATCCAGTTTATTCAGGAGCATTTGAACCTTCCTTATGACGAAGCGGTGTCTCTCAATGTTGAGTATTACACCAAGTTTGGTCTTTCAGTTGATGGGTTAGCGACTTACAACAACATTGATCCGATGGTCTACAATTCATACGTGGATGACAAGTTGCCTCTCCACGGGTTGATCAAGCCTAACCCAGAACTCAGAAGGATGCTTATCAACTTGAAAAAATCAGGTAAGATCGAAAGATTGTGGGTCTTGACCAATGCTTATAAGAACCACGCATTAAGAGTGTTGACTTTATTGGGTATTGGCGATTTGTTTGACGGCTTGACTTACTGTGATTTTAACAAGGTTCCAATTATAGGCAAACCCAAGACTGAATACTACCAATATGCCCTAGGCCAATCAGGTGTAAACTTCCAGGAGCTCGAGAAATTGGACATCTTCTATGCTGACGACAGTGAGTTGAACGTCAAGGCGGCTAAAACATTAGGGTTCAAATACATCGTCCACATCGTTGAGCTAGATGAGGATTACGAAAAACTCATCAACAGCAATGACTATGAGATATATTACACTGGCGATAATCATATCAAGATTGCCAGAAAGGTTACGGACATCCACACAGTTTTCCCCCATTTATTTGAGATTGAGGAAAGCTTATTGGTTCATTAAACCGCGTTTGGAGTTTCGAGAGATATGGCCCACTGTGCCCCTTCATACTAGACGTTCGCTGGCATCTTGATTTGACATGTTATTCTCATACCATAGCTAGCCAGATATCAGATTAGATTATTCCATAGAATACATAGCACGTTTAGGCTTATATTAGTGACGTAAGTTACGCTGGAATACCAGTAATACGAGAACACAAGCGTATATTGAAAACCGTCTCCACAAGAATCTAGAAGTGCGTCTAGCGCTATAAATAGAGTATTATGGTTACCCTCCTTGGCGAGACTTTGAAATTCATCCTTTCGGAACCGCTTTCTTTTTTTGCTGTTTACAAAAAGAAACAAAGAGGTTTTTGTGATTGTCGAGGTGAATATAAATAAATATTTGTATATTTCTTCACTGAAATCTAAATATCATCATTCGTTTCATTCAGTTCAAGATGCAATTCAAATACTTTTCAGCTCTTGCCGCTGCTATTACTTCTGTCGCTGCTATTGGAGACGTAAGTGGCTTTGTTTTCCTGCTTTCTTGTTGCTCTGTCGTCCTGTAACAAGGCAGAGCTTAGATTTGAGATTTGAGATTTGGGAAGTTGTATCTTAAGCTTAGTGTTCTAAGCCCTCAAACTATCTTCAGCATTTTTGACATATTTGATACTAACATGGTAATAGCTTGCCTTCAATCTCGGTGTTCAAGATAACAATGGTAATTGTAAAACAGCCGCTGAATACCAATCTGATTTCTCCTACTTGAGTCCTTACTCCAAGATTGTTAAAACATATGCTGTTTCCGACTGTAACACTTTACAAATCTTGGGTCCAGCTGCTGAAAGCGCTGGTTTTCAAATCATGTTAGGTGTCTGGCCAACCGACGACGCTCATTTCGAAGCTGAACAACAAGCCTTGAAGCAATACTTACCTACTATTTCTTCTTCTACCATCAAAGTTATTTCTGTTGGTTCTGAAGCTTTATACAGAGGTGACTTGACCGCCACTCAATTAGCATCCGCCATCTCTACCGTCAAGGACTTGCTTAAAGACATCAACGATAAAGATGGTAACTCTTACGGTTCTATTCCAGTTGGTTTCGTTGATTCATGGAATGTTATTGTTGATGCTGGCTCAACTCCAGCTATCCAAGCTTCTGACTTTGTTTTCTCCAACGCTTTCTCCTACTGGCAAGGTCAAACTCAAAGTAACGCTTCTTATTCATTCTTCGATGATATCATGCAAGCTTTACAAACTATCCAATCCATCAAAGGTGAAACTGACATCAACTTTTGGGTTGGTGAAACCGGCTGGCCTACAGAAGGTACTGCTTTCGAAGCTTCTCAACCATCTGTTTCCAATGCTCAATCATTCTGGGGTGACGCTATCTGTGCCATCAGAGGTTGGGGTATCAATGTCGCCGTTTTCGAAGCTTTTGATGAATCATGGAAACCAAACACTTCCGGTACTTCAGATGTTGAAAGACATTGGGGTATTTTTGATTCTAACAACAACTTGAAATATCCATTAAGTTGTGACTTTACTTCTTAAATTTGAAATTTAATGCCGTTTTTCATTTAAGGTTAAAGAACATTTTTTTGTGCAACATCAAATACAGAAAAAACTATTCACTTTTTGCTTATAGTACTTGATATACCCAATTTTATACAAAAAATTCAAAGATATGAAAGCAAAAAAGGGATAAAATAATTATGTTAGATTAATAGTATGTTTGGTTAATATTGGGAATTTTTATCTTTGTTGTAGCAAAATGTTCGATATCGAGCGGGCTCTGTTTGTAAACATCAAAAACTGTGGTTACCGATGACAGAGTGAAAATTGACAGGCATGATACAGAAACCTCAACATATAAACACGAAAAGAAAACAAGACAATTTGTACATCTGCAACATACCATGTACCATACTTTTACAAAAAGAAAAGTCAATAGAAAACATCGAAGCTCAAATACATCATATTCACTTGACAGACTGGACTAAAGAGCTAAGTTGGCCATGAACAATAGAATATCAAAAGATGTCGCTAAGTTATACAAAAACCTCCCCACGGACATAATTCTTCCACCCGAAGGATTAGGATCTGAACTCACGCACATTCAAGTCTACCTACAAGGGCCCGAGCAAACAGCTTACCATGGTGGGATTTATAAATTACAATTGAGTATTCCAACAGATTATCCACGCAGTGCACCCAAGGCATCATTTATCACAAAAATTTTTCATCCTAATGTCAAGTATGACACAGGCGAGATTTGTGTTGATATATTGAAGAAAAACTGGCACGAGAAAATTGATCTCGTTGAAATTTTGATGGTTATAAGATGTTTGATGATTGAACCTAATCCAGAGAGTTCATTGAACGAGGAGGCAGGGAAATTGTTCATGGAAGAGTTTGATGAGTTTTACAAAACTGCAAAATTGATGAATCAAGTCCATTCTTTGAAGAAATTGAGTGATGATAGCGCTAACAAATCTCCACAGGCACATTCTCAACAGTTTCATCAATCCGAGAGTGGGAATGCTATATTAAAAGACTTGAAGTACGGCGATCTGATGAATTTAGCTCCCGGAAATGGTTCTTCCAAATCTAAGAAAAAGAAGACTGGATTGAAAAGATTATGAACTGGCACTATTTTTCGAGCTGTTCAGCACTATTTAGTTGTGTACTCAAAATGTTTGTGTGATTATTTGAAGCTATATCTACCAAATCGATGGAAAGTGTTTTCAATAAATTATTTGGCTATTCAACTATGTAACTTGGTTAACGCAATCATTACCCCATCCTCTATTCTGACACCCTGTGGAATCTCCATTTCACCATCAAACATCTCTGCTGCTGAGCTAACACCCTCCAAAGATCTCTTATCATTCTCAAAACAGAAGTTTATATCTTTCCAACCACCCACTAAAAGTAAACAGTTACCTTTGTTAATACTTTCAGAGGTAACAGTCGATAATGTTCTCTTTTCCTTCTCTTTAGCCGTGATGAAGAATTCCCCACTGTTCACATATATGGCCTGATCATACCCCTCAGGGTAAGAAGATTCTGTGAATATGGAACTAAATGTTTTCGTCAACCTAACGTGATATCCGAAAGATGATTTGGCACCAATAACACCGTAAGCCTCGACAGGAGAAACAACCTTTTTGTTTCTTAAATCTACAGTAACCCTAACATTGACTGGAACTTCTTGACCGTCCAATTCAAGCGGTTCAGCTTCTCCTATATTAACATATTTCGTTGTGATCAGTTTTTGTTTGGGTTTCTTTCCTTTTTTATTTTGGGCTGGTTTGGGAGGCTGTTGTTTCGATATCGTTAAACCTTCCTTGAAATCTTTCAGCACATTGTTGTTTTGCATGAATGGTAAAGTTGTGATTTTTGGGAGTTTGGAAGCATAGGTGAATTTTTTAACAAACTTTGAGTTTTTGAAAATCAGTTTAGTTAAATATGGAGGTGTTACGAAATATTGCAACAAAGTAGCAAAGTATAACGCTTCGTCACTGAACTTCTTGATTGCGGTTTTGGAAGTTGCATTTGGAGTTGCATTTGATGCTGGTGTGATTTCATCGTCATCAAAATTAAACTTGATCTTCTTTTTACCTGTTGCATCGATTTGAACTGCTTCAGTGAGCGATTCTTCATCCGGAACGTCCAATATGACTATTTCTCCGACGTTATACACAGCTGCAGCTCTGGCAATATGATACGCTATATTTGTGATTTGCTCTATACTTTTGGCATTTGAATAATCTATTATTGTTGAAGGAATGCACAATGTAAATGACTTTTCTGCTTTGGATTTTACCGCCTTCTTAGTAGGTTTTGGTTCCTTTGTGGTCTCTGATTTTCTTTTCTGACATATAAATTAGTCTCGTACATTTTCTATGATACAAATAAAATGAACTTACTTCTCCAGCCATATTGAAATATTGGATAAATCAAGTTTTCTTACCATATCGACATATTCTTCACATAATCATTTTTTCTTTGCTCATCTCACAAAAAAAAAACATTTCGAGCCCGGTTACCACACAGGGCTCGTTTTTAGTGCTGCTACACCATTTATATAAGCAAATTATATGAATAGCACAGAAAAATAGCTATATTGAGCTAGTTGGTATTCAGAGAAGCAATACGATTAGCTGTATCATGAAGCGTGTGACTGAAATGATGAAATTTACCATGCAACCAAACGGAGAGTTGGCTGCTACATGACAGTTATAGAGTAATGATCTTGAATTAAAACAGAAAAAATGGGCTAGATAAAACTATGATATATAATGCTATGACTTTTGACGGTAGAATCTATCAGGCAGGGAACACCAAGCGATATTGGACCAACAGTAAACACATAAAGCAAGAAAAGATTCAAGCTTTGGCTTCAGAACTTGAAGAAACGGATTCCGCAACATTTTCTTTATCAGCTTCTTCAGCAGCCTTTTCTTCAGCTAAAGCTTCAGCTTCAAGCTTGGCAATTTTTGCTTTTGCTTTTTCGATGTTTAATTTAGTAGTTGATTCTTGTTTGTTTTGTAAGTCAGTTAATTGGGTTTTTAAAACCTCAATTGTAGCAGGAACATCATCGTTAGAGGCAGGTAAAGGAATACCAAAATCAAACAAAGCAGAAATAATATCGGATTCAACAGTAAAAGCAGCTTTAGTCTTGTTTTGTTTCTTCTTGTGTTTTTTACCACCGTTACCGACAAAGAAAATTTCTTCTTCTTTTTTCAAAATGACAGCATCTGCAGGCATTTCGACAGTTCTGATATTTTGTTTTGAATCAAAAGAAGATGTAGGGAATGGAGTTGAAATGACGGTTGGTTTAACGTAAGATGGGTCAAAGTATTTGAGTAAAGAGTGGATGGTGTTGATTTCTTCGGTGAAAGCGGGAATTGAAGCTTCAGCTAATTCCTTTTCAGCATCCTTCTTTCTACGTAATTTAGCTTCTTCCAATCTAGCAGTCTTTTCTTCTTCGGCTCTCTTTTTCTTTTCGTCAGCTAACTTGGCTTGGAATTGTTTCATGTCAGCATCATATTCTTGTCTTGCTGATCTGAGCTCGTTGTACAAAGCATCAATTTCCTTTTTCAAGTCGTTTCTCTTGTTATAGATGGCGGATCTCTTGTCAGTAACGGTCTTGTTTTTTTCGTTGATTTCGTCAATTTCCTTTTGAGTACTTTCAAACTTGGCAGCTAACTCTTTGTTTTGAACACCACTCAATTTTTTTCTCAATTCAGCGATTTTAGCCTTATCTTCGTCAATGGATTTTTGTTGAGTTTCAATGGTACCAAAGTCTTTACGTAATTTACGCAAAGAACTCATCTCTTTGACATAACGTCTTTCGTCAGCTAATTTCAAAGTACCAGTGGAGATCAAATTATCTAATGATTGAATTCTGGAGTCAATTTCTGCAACCGATTTGAAGTTGGTTTTGGATGTTTGACCTTGCAAGTCAGAGATTTTCTTTTTCAAGCTGATGTCAGTGACTTTGATCTGTTCATTGATCGAATTTCTTTCATTCTTGATCGATGCTTGGCCCTTCATCAACTCGTTCAAAGTCTTCTGTAACTCTTTTCTTTTATCTGACTCAGCTTGAGGTGTAACGGCTTTTTTCAACTGCGCAGTCAATTCATTAGAGGTGGCAGTCTTGGTTTTGATATCAGCGTTCAACTTATCGATCTTGGCCCTGAAGGCGTCTTTATCTGGACCTTTGATAAAAGGTCTGAAAGGACGTTGGGCTGCGGTGGAGAATGACATAGCTCTGCAACGGATTAGTAACTGCCTTTCACCTAGGTGCACAAGAGAGGGAAAGAATACCAGAAGTGAATCGGTGAGAAAACCTCCGTATAAATATCCTGGTCCCAGCGGGTAAAGTGAGTTTGAACAGAAAGAAGTGGGAGCAGAAAACTAATCCCAATCACCCAAATTCATTCCACCTTGTTCTGATTTGCTTCCAAACCAATTTACGTTGCGTCAAATCAGCTTTCTTCCGCACTCACATCCGGGTCAGAGTCACCAATGTAAAACAGAACATACCAGAAAGAAATACAGTTCAATAGTGACAACTAAAAAGGATATTGTGATGAATCAGCTCCGAATCAATTCATCAAGAATTGTTCGACAACTGCAATTTTCACCACTTCGTTGGCGCGATCGCCAGCTCACGCTTTGGAAAAATCGCCGTTACATAATCAACCACGTAAGCCGCCACAACTTTCGCGAAATAAATACCAACACGAATACGACGGTACGAGAGTGTCGTAAAAAAAAAGAGAGATGTGCCGAAAAGTACTGCGGTGCTGGAAAATACGAGCGTTTTTGATAGCATTACCATACTGAGAAAGTACAAGTTTTGATACGCCAGATCCAGGTACTACCAAACAAGAACGAAAAGTCCATCATACGCTGCTGATTGAACCAGGGCATAGAAAACAGTGTGGGTGATTGTAATATAGCGAAAAGCAAGTTATCCTCAATACTAATTACACCATTTTGTGATGTCTGATTATAACAAGCTCGTTGCCAGTCTTAAATCAAAAGATATTTTGGCCCAGTTTCCAGAAGTGATCCCTTTGAATGCCACATCGGGGGAGTCCACCTCGTCGTCTTCTTCGTCCTCAGCAGAAGACAAACTATTCAAAGGACATGATTCGGAACAAATCAAGTTGATGGATGAGTTGTGTATCGTTTTGGATTATGACGACAAACCAGTTG
This sequence comes from Cephaloascus fragrans, assembly GCA_003707825.3. Lineage (NCBI taxonomy): Eukaryota > Fungi > Ascomycota > Pichiomycetes > Serinales > Cephaloascaceae > Cephaloascus > Cephaloascus fragrans. The sequence goes on from PPLN03000011.1 coordinate 65,885, forward strand.
GAGCCGGTACTAAGAAGGTGTGTCACATAATGGACAACATCGAAAAGGGCCTCTTGCACAGGGCCTTCTCCGTTTTCTTATTCAACGAGGAAGGGAGATTGTTGTTGCAACAAAGGGCTGATGAAAAGATTACTTTTCCCGGAATGTGGACCAACACATGTTGTTCCCATCCATTGTGCACACCAACTGAGTTAGGTAACGACTTTCCATCTGCTATTCGTGGGGTCAAGTTAGCTGCCCAAAGAAAGTTGGACCAAGAGTTAGGTATTCCAATTGAGGATGTCCCATATGATAACTTTCAATACTTGACTAGAATCCATTACAAATCTCAATCGGGTGATTCTACCTCTGAGTGGGGTGAACATGAAATAGATTACATTTTGATCTTGAAAGCTGATCCTAGAGTCTCAGTCAATCCTAATGAGGTAAAAGACATCAAGTATGTCAATGCCGAGGAATTGAAAGAGATGTTCAAAGACGAAAACCTTGTGTTTACTCCATGGTTCAAGTTGATTTGCGAGTCATATTTGTTCAAGTGGTGGGAGGATTTGAATAATTTGAAACAATTTGAGAATGACAAGATTGATCGCATGCTTTGATCAGAAAAGATTGAGAGGAAAGGAACTGTTTGTTTTAGAGATGAGTCACGGAAAAAATAATTGTTTTAGAGAGCATAGATTAATGGTTTGCTATTTCCCTGCATAACGGTATATATCCAAACATATATATTAGAAAGAAGTATTTATTTTGTACAATTACAAGTACTTGATTTTTTATCTAACTGATTTGTTTTTGTTTTATCGGTCAGTGTTGATTTCGTTTTTTGATTTTCTGAGCAGCTATCAGATGTAATTATAATAAATAATTTGTGAGTTAGATTTTTTGATTGTTGTAACCCAAATATTCGGCCACAACAAACCTATACGAATAGATATTCAGTAAATTAGTACTGATGTAGGTGATACCTCCATGGATTTTAAACATTCGACTCTGGTTTCGACTCTGTTCTAGAAGAGTCAAAATGTTTTTGGCTCCCGAGTCACATGACAAAGGAACTTCACGAAAACCATTTTTAGAAAAAGCGAGTATATTCAAGCGAAAATTACCGCCATTTTCTTCAAGAATAGAAACCATTTTGCGAGCAGCTATAATCCATTCTTCGGTCTTTGTTAGTATATATTGTCATTCAATCAACACTATGATACATATTTCAAAAGCCAGAACTCCTGCATTGAGGGCAATTTTTGGTGTCCGTTATACCAGTTCCATTCCAGACTTTTCCCAATCAAAAGATAATGAAACTTTACACACCCAAGGGAAAGTAAAACTTCAAATCAGAAAGCGTAAAACAACCAAGTTTTCTGATGCTTTGAATAAAGGCCCATCTTTTGAAGATTTCATCAATGGAAAAGCTGCTGACATGCTAATTGATCCGATAGAGGCCGCTAGATTGGATCCTAACGCCAGATTACCTCCATGGTTGAAAGTTCCTATACCAAAGGGTCAATCATTCCATAATTTGAAGAATGATGTGAGAGAACTCAAGTTAGCAACAGTGTGTGAGGAAGCTAAATGCCCAAATATTGGTGAATGTTGGGGTGGTAAAAAATCAGAAGCAACCGCCACAATTATGTTGATGGGTGATACATGTACTAGAGGTTGTAGATTCTGCTCTGTGAAAACCAATAGAAAACCCGCTGCGTTAGATCCAAAAGAACCTGAAAATACTGCTGAAGCTATCTCAAGGTGGGGCTTAGGTTATATTGTCATCACCACGGTTGATAGAGATGATCTCATTGATGGTGGTGCTCATCACTTAGCTGAAACTGTTATAAAGATCAAGGAAAAAGCCCCTCACATTTTAGTAGAAGTTTTATCCGGTGATTTCAGAGGAGATTTGGAAATGGTCAAAATTTTAGCAAATTCTGGTTTGGATGTTTTCGCTCACAATTTAGAAACAGTTGAACTTTTAACTCCCCATGTGAGAGATCGCCGTGCTACTTATAGACAGAGTTTATCTGTTTTGAGCAAAGCAAAAGAGACAAACCCCAGATTGGTTACGAAAACATCACTCATGTTGGGATTCGGTGAAACCGATGAGCAAATCTTGCAAACATTGAAAGATTTAAGAGAAGCTAAATGTGATGTTGTCACATTCGGTCAGTATATGAGACCCACTAAAAGACACATGAAAGTTGCTGAGTATGTTAAACCAGAAAAATTTGACTACTGGAAAGAAGTTGCATTGGAAATGGGATTTTTGTACTGTGCTAGTGGTCCGCTTGTTAGATCATCATATAAAGCTGGTGAAGCTTTCATCGAAAATGTTATAAAAAAAAGAAATAAGGCCGCTGGGTTGGAGGAAAATAAAGTCGATCCTCAAGTTTTCAACAGTAACAAAGATTCTTCTCTGAATGTTGACTCACTATCCGCAAATTAATCAAATGTTTTCGGGGAGTGAAATTTCATATTTGTATATTTTAGCAATTTCATCAGTGAATGTGTATTGGGGTTTATATTATCTATGTATGGTTATTTTTTTACTACATCATTTTGCCATCGACGCATTTTTATATTTAGGACTTTATATATTTATTCAATATTGATTGGTAATAGTTTTAATAGATAACGGGGAATATTTCAAATTTTATTCGATTTATCGCTTAAATACGAAAATTATATTAAATTAAGTCTAATTAGATCTCATATAAAAATAAGTGAAACATCATCACTTCAAACATAAAATTACACAAAACCGATAAACACTATTACGTTTTATAAACAGAAACCAGTAAACTAGAATTGGAAAGAGCCACTTGGCTGAAATTAAAGGTGGAAAGTTGAAAGGCAAAATTAAGGTAGCACGAAAAAACTTTTACAAAATTAAGGATTAGTAGATGCAAGTCCTTTATAAAGAATAAAATAATGGGCGAAATCTGAGGTATGAAAACATGATGTTGAATGAATTATGATAAGTCTTTTAAAAGCCAGGGATTTTGATGTCTAAAACTTCCCTCTTGTTGTCATCGATGGGATCTTTGCCATTGAAGATACAATCATAATCTGATATCAAAGGCGATAAAACGTTGACAGAAATGTTCAAAGTAGGTGAAAAGACAATACAGACATTCCTCAAATTCATCAAGTTCGATTTGTCGTTTTCTATGATTTCATTCAAAAACTTAAATATGGCGAAACATAGGTTTAAATTAGGTGCTGGCACTTCTTTGATTAGTTCTCTATAATAGAGCGCCAACTGTCTTGGACTTTTGCTCTCAGCAGCATACTGTTTGAACAAAGGGTAATATTTAGTTGATAACACTGGCGAAGGAATTTCTCTCAAATATAGTTTCAAAAGACCAGCGACCGTGTGTATATCTGGACATGGAACCAAAGCGAGTAGATTAACGTCGTATTCCGTATCAAATTGTTCTTTTAACTGTTTGATCATTGTTGCTGAACCGCTCAATCTAAAAATTCCTTCTTCGAATATAGCACCAGTTTTCAACAAAAAGTCAATACAGCGATAAACGATACTTGGAATGTCTTTGCCGTAACATTCATGATGGGAAAATTCAAATACCTGAACAATTTCTCTTCCAAAAATGGCGTTTCTCATTTCCTCTAGATGTAATTCATCTAGAATGTTTTGTGTAGCAGAAACAGAATCGCTGGTCTTGGTTAGTTCATGATCATCATTTGTTGTGTTCTTGGCTCTGAATGGAAAAAATCCTCTTTTCTTGTTCTTGCTTGTATCTTCCTTGTTCTCGTTGGCTTGGCTAACTAAGTCTCTGGGAGAGTTTAAAGTAGCACTAGAGTGAAGTTTAGGATGCGGTATGCTTTGTGTTGAAATTGATATATCTTCAGTAGAAGCTTTACTCAAAGTACTTGCAGAACTATTTTGTCTTTTGTGCGCACCATTATCAGTATTCATTGCCTCAATCAAGTTATCTATCCAGGAATCCCTCTCCTCATCAGTCTCACAACAAAATATGTGTTTGGTGTATGAGGAATTCCTCTTCAATTCCATTATCAAAAAAGCATGCTTATAACCCTTCTCATCTGCAACGGTGTCATTATTACTTTGTCTACCTATCTGAGAACCTGTTAGTCTAACCATCTCAACTACAGAACCTCCTGGCTGTTCAAAAATGTCTAATGACGGTCCATCAACTTGACACCAACGAACTTTCCAGTTGTTACCCAATCCCTTGGAACGGCGTATTAAAAAGCCTTCCTTTTTGGCACCACTTTTGAAATCATCCAATGGGTTTATGAAGTCTAATGAAAGAAAACGGCAAATTTTGAGTAAAACAAATTGTGGTATATGTGTAATAACGAACAACGTATTGAAGAAATCATGTAAGCCAGCTCTTCTGGAGTCGACCTTACTTGGTGAAGTCGAATAGAATAATTGTTTGTCCGGTAATGGTGGTAACGAGAAAGAATCAACCATGGGCCTGATATTGGAATCAAACTCAAGTATTTGGGTGTAGGTTTTTTTTATTCTCCACATTTCTTTACGGGAGTTTCGATCCCTTACGACTATCACGACAGCTGGCTCGTCATTTCTCTTCAACAAAAAAGTAGATATAGTGCTTTTTACATCTATAACAATAGTATGGAAATCCTGGGGCTGAATGAATAATGGAATATTCTTTTCGCCGCTGTTTTGTTTTCTATTAGTTGTTGGACTTGTGATATCTTCAGGTTGAACAGTACTGTCCATTTTTGTTTGAATTTTAGCAGAGGCGGCATTGGAGAATGGCCCTCCGAATGAAGACGCTGCAACTGATGGAGCTGGTGATGGTTGGAAAGCACTTGGCATTGGTGAATTGAAAATATTGGCAGTTTGTAAAGGTGACGCAAGAACCGTAGCAGCCAGTCTTGGAGATTTAACGTGCTGTGGTGTGATATTTCTCGAAGCAGGGCTGGAAAGTTGAGCAAATCTTGCACTTGATTGATCTTTCGGAGTTTGTAAAGGAATAGCATTGTTGTTATTCAAATGGTAGTTCGCTGATAAGTTTTCACGTTTGACTATAGCTGGTGATTCCAAAAATTGATTATCATTGGATGTTACGTTTGGAGGATTGATTGGATTAATGGTAAGGTTTTTGATATTATGAGAACCTAAAGAATTACTCGATGATACGTTCGCAGTTACTATGGAACTGCTAGAGTTGGACATAACATCATCTAGATTACTATTGTTATCAGCGATTATATTCAACTCTTCATCAATGATGTGCTTACTCTGCTTTGGTGAAATTGGCCTGATCACGGGAGGAGAAGTTGGTCTTGATATGGAAACCGACTGGGCAGATGACGTTATAGTCAAGGTCGAATGGGTTCGAGGGTCTTCTGGAATCTCAGTAACAGATGGCGATGATGGCTGTTTAGGCGTGGGTATTCTTATTCTAGCTCTATATGGTGATGACGGTGGTCGTTGAACTGGAGGTATGCTGTCATTAGAATATATGGATGATCTGGCAGCTGACGAGACTGAGTAATTTGAGTTTTCTCTGGAGATTGGAGACTTCGTCAATTTTGTGTCTTCTTTCTTCAAGTTCTGTATATGATTACTGATGTTTCCCGTACTTCCGTTTACACTGTTACTTGTAATTGAATTTGTGAAAGTACCATTGCTGAAAGTATTCTCAAAACTATTTTCAGATATAGCAGGACTTTGGTGACTGTTTGAGATTTCTGAGGAAATCTTTCGTCTGTGGGACCTTTCTGGGATAACCAAAGCTTCAGTGCTTTGAACTTCCAATTTCAAAGAAGTGTTAGGATTGACTTGCTCATCTTTAGGTAATTTGAAGTTGGCAGTATTCAATTTTGCCTGTAATTCCTCGATTAATTTTTGCTGCTCAGAAATTGTGGACTTAAGCTGAAAGTTTTCTGATATTAATTCTTTTATCAAATCCTTATCACTTATACTTTTACTCAATCTTGAATCTGGCAAAAAACTGTCTTTCCTTTCAAACGAAAATTCTGAAGGAATGGAGGAAACCGATTCTTCTGAAGCAAACTGGCTATTAGAAGTAGCCTGAGGGGTAAACATTATTCATGTAAAAGCCTATTGAAACAATGATATTATCTTAGTGAGAAAAAAAAATTGAAGAGTAAATTATTTTCAAAAATTCACTGACTGTAAGGTATTTTAACTTTATTTGAGCCAATGATTAGAAAATGGACCACCTTTGAGTGAATGTTAATATTTGAGCTTTGAATCAACAATAATGAATAACAATATCAAGAAACAATATTAAAATAATCTAAGTTAAAGAATTAAAGTAAGGTATGTAGCATACAAACTGAATAAACGAATGTTCGTGAAGGACTTTTTTTAGAGTGTGAAAAACCAAAAATCTGGAAAAAACCAAGATCAATGGCTACTTCTTCCACGCTGACAACTAGACTAATCAAATAGGTGCTATAACAATTTTAGGCAGCGCAATTGGTTAGAGCAAGCTCAAAATGGTTAGTGATTTAGGAGTTAGCTAGACTATTTTGTTTGATTTAATTAATCTAGAGAGTAAAATATCGATCGAAAACGCGCTTAATATCCAGACTACTATATACTGTGTCAGACTGATTATTTCGCGTGTGAGATGTGCTTACTTCTAAACATTCATATTCAACTACAACTCATTTTGCTCGTGATCAACGGTTTTTCTGCTAGTGTATTAGAAGCTCCTGACGTAACGTTGAATGTGAGTGTTTTGTTTACTATTTAAAAGTTATTATCACGAATGTTGGCCAAACTAGAACGTTGTAATAGATACAGAAGAATGAATTCCGTTGAACAAATTAGCACAATAAAATGCTGCCACTTGAAGAGAATCTATTGCACGAAGAACGGCGTCTTGTAGATCTTTTATTGATACAGTTGTCGCTATTCAAGTTTTGTCCCTCTCAGCTCCAGACATGAAAATAAATAAGAGTGAGAACTCTTTATTGAGTAAAGTTGCTGAGCATTATCTATCACATACTGCGCTATATCTCCCAATCAATCGAAAACACTTTCCTGTGTTTAGTGTCGGTCCGTTTTCAAAATAGACTTTCGGCTTGGATCGATAATAATTGTCAAGCATACTAAATCGTCACCAGTAGAATGCAAATAGCAGAGCCATACAATCGATGACATTTCTTGAGTAATACCCTTACAAAGTTGAGCAGCCTCATTTTTGTTTTCCTTTCTCTTCATCCATTCCCACAAATTGGTCCCAAAGCTTGACTATCTGATTTTTCTCCAGTCTCTCGCTTTTCATCTGTAACTTTAAACTTTCAATTTCTCTTTTCAAGGATTTGTTTTCAAACTCCAAAGCATTCAATTTGGAGTTCCATTTTGTTTCGTATCCCTTCTTCAAAACTGCTACTTTTTGTTCGTGCTTTTGTGAATATTGTATGTACAAATCTTGAGCCAATTCTTGTAGCTTGGATTCTAATTTGGCCTCATTTTGACTTATTTGTTTTCTATATTTTACGTTTTCTTTCAAAACCATGTCATACTTAGAGATTTTCGAAGCTAACTCTTCACGTAAGGTTTCATTTTCAACCTTCAAATTTTTAGCTTCATTGATGGTAATACTGAGTTGTTCGTCATTAGATACAAGTAGTTCAGCGGACTTACCCTTCTCTTGTTTCAAAATGTTCAACTCTTCTTCGTACTCCTCTATTAATTTTTTGTATTCTTTTAGTTTATTCAGATCTTCATCTTTGAGTGAGTCTTGATCATCTATTAACTTGGATAACGCCTCAATTTTCTCTCGAGAGGATTGCAAAAGATCTTTCAATTTGAGCTCGGAAGTAGATAAGCTTTCAACTTTGTCCTTCAACTCGATTTCTTCATCTGCTTTAGCTCTGTATTCGGATTTGAGATTTTCTAAAGAATCTAACAAGTCATTTTTGTCGTTCTTCAACTGGATGTAAGACTTTTCCAAATTTGTTAGCTCCGCAATCTGTTTCTGATACTCTTCATTCAACTCGTCATAAGTTATGGCATTGTTTCCAACTTTGCTTGCTAATTCGTGGTTTTCTATTTTTAATGAAGAAATTTCACTCTTCTTCTGCTCTAGCTCGTCCTTGATTATATAGTTCTCGTCCTCCAATTGCTTGATATTTTGAGTCAAGTTGTCTCTTTCTTGGTTGATTTGATTTAAACTTTCAACATATGATATAATTTGTTGCTGATAGTCTTCAATTTTTTGTTGTTTATCACTAAGTGTATCTTCGAGCTGCGATTGCTTGTATTTGGCTCTTTCCAATTCTTCAGTATATTTATCTTTTTCAATCAACAACTCGTTTACATGATGACTGTTGTTGGAATTAGCCTCGGTGAGACTCCGAATTTCTTGCTCTTTTCCTTGCAATTCAATACTCAATTTCTCTATTTCAGCTTTTGACGATTCGGTTATGGCCTCGGCTTCGCTTTTGAACGTAAAGGCCATATCTTCCAATTTCTCTAAATCTTCTTTCATTTTATTGATTTCCGTATTAGACTTGGAGGATGCCTGTTCAAGTCTCAGAATTCTGTCAGCCTTCTCATCTATAGTTTTGTCTTTTACCTTCAATTCTCTCCTCATTTTTTTCAATTCAGATTCATTACCTTGTATTTGAAAGTTCAATAGCAAGTTATTTTCTTCGGCCTGTTTCTTAAATGAGGACAAATTTCTGTTCTGAACTTCCAACTCACTCAAAGTGATTTTAGCATCTGACAAATGCTGAGAAATCTCCGTGAGTTCTTTTGTTTTTTCAAATAAAAATTTTTCTAACTCGTTCATGTCTTTTAAATGACCATTTTGGATCGTTTGAACTTGTTTGATGGTAAAAATTGGTTTCGAGTTTGGTGTTTGAAGATTATTTGTGATGTTGTCCTCTTCCTCGGATGATGTGTCATCGTTAGTAAAGTAATCCTTGATATTATAATCACTGATAGCTTCGGCTGAGGATTCTTTATCTTCTCTTGCCTCTTTTGAATTACCAAAGCTATGTCTCACCAATGCTTGGTTATTTTTGTTTGGAGTAATGCTATTGAATTCAGCAGTTTTAAGTGATTTTGGAGTATTTGAGTATATCTCCTTTTCTTTGTTTTTGGATAAACCATTCTCAGTTATACTACCATCTCTTCCGTCCTCTATTTCGTAATATTCTTCATCATGTTCATTTTCGTCTACCTCATTTTCCTTAGCTTCAATGGTGATATCCTCCTCTTGCAAGAAACTGGAAGCTTCTTCATTTGCTGGATCTTCCTGGTTATACCTGATACTGTCTCTTGACGTTTCACTGAAGTGTGAGACGATATCATGAAATTCTACAGCATCTTCGCTATTGTCTCGATTGTAATTGAAGCTTTTGTTCCCTTGGTGGATCATGCTAAAGTCCTCCACAGAAACTGATATTTCATCGTTGTTCAATTTTTGAGATTTACGGCGGCTGTCGATTCCTGTGTCGGTGGATTTTCTTTTAGGTCTATCAAGTGGAGATGACTCTATGTTGTTAACCATGCTTTTATTGAAATTCCCTGGCGTGAACTTCGAAGAATTGGAAGATGTTGCCACGGAATTGGATTTATTTTTGGGCGTTAAGTCATGAAAAATTCTTGAGGCCCTTTTATTCTTACCGTATAGCTTGAATAAGTTTTCCTTATTTTTTGGCGACAAATTACTCAAATTTTTGAACTTCAGATCAAAGGACTTTTTGGATTGTTTTAAAAGACTCAAATCAGCGCCATTGAGATGGTTTGCATTGGAACTTGGTGAAGTCAAAGGGTATCGTTTGGCAACGGTTATGGAAGCGGGTGTCAAAAAGTTGTCGTTATATGATTCATGAAGAGAATTCCTTCTATTGGCACGTTTGGCTGTTAACCCATGTGGTGTCCCTGCAAATTGTTCGCCTATTTTCTCTGTACCAGGACTCCTGATACTCAACCGCTGGCGCAAATCAGATCCAGATATCGTATGACGGCTTGTAGTGGGGAGCTTGCTGGGCGAGAATTTCTCTGCTGACGATATGTCAAGTTCTGATGAATCCATATTGAATAAAGTGCGTTTTTTCGCGCTTGACGTCTAGTTGGTACGTTAGGGACGATGTTTTTATGTTGTTTATTTTTTGATCCAACGCGTTTTGGTTTGTTTTGAAGGTTTAACCAAGTTTTTTTGATCTTTTCTACGCAGAAGGCCCTCGTTCGTGGGTCACGTGATGGATTGTGAAGCCAAAATTTTTACGGGGTCAAATTTTTAAAATAACAATGCATTCAATAGAATAAAATACTTTTGAGAAGTCAAGGTTACAATTTATTTTGAATAGAAATTTATTGATTTTATGTGTCGCGCTGGAGTGTTTTGATAGATTCAACCCAAAAACTAAGTATTTATTTTACTTCTGAATTATCTTCAAAAAATCGGGAAGGTGTTAATAAAGGAAATTGAATACAAGCAAAAATGTCAAACTCCGAAGCTGCTAAGTTGTATGATGTGATCATTGAGGAAGTGATAACTGAGTCAAGGCAGGACTTTGAGGATAGTGGTATAGATGAAGCGACTTTACAAGATTTGAGAAAAATTTGGAGAGAGAAGTTGACACAGAGTGGGGTGGCCACATTTGCTTGGAATCCACCAGAAGAAGAGGTGGCCGCACAAATCAATGCTAGCGCTTCAACAGCTATACCACAAAGCAGCAGTAATCCCGGGACAACAGCAGCTAGTCTGATACCTTCATCGTTGAATGGATACACGTCTGAGATCCCAAACGGTGTCAATGGTAATGGTACTTCCAATGGCAATACCACGATAAATAATGTTTCACAATCGATTGTGCAACCACAACTTTCATATCCAACTATACAGGTTCCCACACACGATAGCTCTAATATAGCCTTGCAGTATGGTAACGGGATCCAATTACCTCAATCTGTACAACCAAAACGAGAATCTGATAATGGATTGGTTCTACCAAGATTGAATCAGGCTGATGGAAATATTGAGTTTATAATTAGCGATAATAGAATTGAAATTGAGATACCTAAAAATTTTCCAAAATCACATCGAAAACAAAGAAGGCAACATAGGTCGTCTGGCAAAAAGAATCAGATTGGACAGGCTGATGGAGCAGATGATTCATCTGATGATATCAATTCAGATTTAGATGACTCTGAGTTTGACTCACAAAACTCTGACGAGGAGGATGGCGAAACTGAAGGAATGATCATGTTATGTCTTTATGATAAGGTTCAAAGAGTCAAAAATAAATGGAAATCGAATTTAAAGGATGGGATTGCAAATATCAATGGGAAAGATTATGCTTTCCAAAAAGCAACTGGTGAGAGTGAATGGTGAGCAACTAATGGCTGTTACTCTTGTTGAAATTTTTTGTATCTAGTTTATTTATTTTTTGATTTTCATAAACATGATTATATATGTAATATTAGTTGTTCTGTATGTAAGTTACGTTGTTTGGGTCATTGACGATTTTGTAGCATTTCATATGAATAACCAAAATATTATGTCAAAAGTGTTGAATTTTCACTATCTGCTTTATCATTTGCAGCAGGGTCGGAATTTTATGTTTTTAGATCGAAAAACATAAATATAATACTTTTTTTGATATTGAATTTCACAAAATAGATAAGTATTTTAATATTTGATGGTAGTTTCGAAGAGTGCTTGATCCTTTATAGAAGACTTAATACATAATGAGCCGAGATCTGTTTGACGAGGATTCATTTTCAACTCAATTCCAATCAAGTTTGAATTTTGATATTTCCGATAAGGAGTCAACAACAGTATTTTACAAACATACAAAATCAGAACAGATTGATGTCCCAAAGGATGAACTAGAACACGGCAAAGAGCAGGCATTGCTAGAGCTGGCAGGCTCATCAGTGTTGACAAATGATCCTACACTTGAGGAATTCAATAACCTTTTGTATAAATTGACAGTCAAACATAACCATTTGAAACTTGCGCAATTCGAAGAGAGAGAAAAGACTTTGGTAGTAGTATCAGCTCATTCAGGCAAACACAAGTTCAATAGAGGGTGGGTTACAAAAGCTTATCTCAACAGTATTTTCGAAAAACCCGAAAGGTTGTTAGCTACAGCTATAGGGATTTCAGCAGCTGTGAACCAATATCCAGACAAATATACAATTTGGCAATCAACCGACAGAAAATCGCTTTACCAACCGCATGTCACAAACATACATGGTAAAGACTGGTGCGATACAATTCATAAGCTTTGTGATGAAAGCAAAACAAAATTGCTGGATAATGAGATTGAAGTCCCCGAGGACTGGAATAGCGGAGATATTTATCTCACGCCTGAAACCATAATTGCTTTGGAGGGTGTGTTAGGTACTATAGAGATGACGATAGATAAGATGTATGGCGAGGATGGATACAGGTTGGCATTCATGGCTATCAGACCACCAGGACATCACTGTCACTTCAATATTCCTAGTGGCTTTTGTTTAATCAATAACGTTCAAATTGCTATAGAGTATGCCGCATTGAAGCATGGAGTCACTCATGCCGTAATTTTGGATATCGATTTACATCATGGTGATGGATCTCAAGACATATGCTTTCAAAGAGCGGGATTCAAATCTGATTTTGACAGCTCTGATAATTCTGATGAAAAGAAAGAAGCGGGATTTCCAAAAGTTGGATATTTCTCTATGCATGATGTTGAGTCGTTTCCAACAGAGTCTGGATTTGCTAGCAAAGAAAATATAAAAAATGCTTCGCTTTGTATCATGAATCATGATTTGAATATATGGAATATCCATTTGTCTAAGTGGGAAAGCGAGGAAGAATTTTACAAATCTTACAAGCTGAAGCATATGAAGCTCTTAGATCAAGCTGAATTGTTTTTGAAAGTGGCAGCAGCTACATCTGCAACTTTCAGGCCAGCTATATTTATATCAGCAGGGTTCGATGCTTCGGAGTATGAGAACAGCAAAATGCAAAGACACGGTAAAAACGTTCCAACATCATTTTATTTCAATTTCACTAGGGAAACTTTAGCGCTTTCTAAGAAATTCGAAACACATAACATAAAAGTCATCTCATTATTGGAAGGAGGATATTCTGATGGTGCTTTGGTTTCAGGTGTATTTTCACATCTATCAGCTTTACAAGGTGATATTTTTGAAACTGATTTAAAGTGGGACCCATCTAATGGTGACAAAACATTGATTAATAGACTAGTGAGGGGTTGCAAAAAGAAATGGAAAAAACCCAAAAATTCTGTCCATACGAAGAATTTCAATGTTGATGAGGTTATTGAGATCGGGCGGGCATTGATACCTGACCTACTTAATGAGATACTTGATAAAGAGACAAGTAGTACAAGAGACGATGAGGCCTCCGACGTCAGTGTTGAATTTGGTATCAAGACTAGATCCAAGACTAGATCTGGCTATGGAAACGGTTCCAAGAACCCCATCGACAGTGACAATTAGTTGTCAATGATTGGATATATTTAATTTATAAAAGAATTTATCAACATGGGATTTAGACATAACCACCTGTGCGACCATTATGGATGCTCGAATCCTATGGGTAAAGACTGGGGCTTTAACCGAATAAATCCAAAAAGAATCTCTTGCCTTCAATTAACCACTCAACATTTTTGGAAGAGAAATTTAACCCAATACGGTAGCTTGCTATGATAATATACAAAGTCGTGGTGCGTTGGTATTTCCCTATTTTTAGTTGCACAACAATCAATCTCCCATAGCCTTAAACAACACCCAATGCAATGGATAAGCCACGAATGATGAATCCTTTTGTTTCCAATTACAGACGTGAGATAACCCAAACCGGTGTATCACATGCACTATGAATTCTACACCAATTGAACCGTAATTATCCATAATAATAAAAGACATAGCAAATAAAGAGACAAAATATAGGTAAATAAACAAATAAAAATAAAACTAACCAATATACATAGAATAAACAGTTTACAAAAACTCAATAATCATGGTAATTCGATATCAAGTTTCACTATTGAGTAAAAATATTTGAGGATTTTGATCTGAGCCATATCAGTAGAATTCAAACGAGCGGCAGAGACAAAAAGATCAACAAGTATGGAAGATATATGGTATACTTCAAGGTTAGAACATTGGATAATAACGGCTAAATTTTATTGCATCACTCTTGGCTTATTGAGAACGCTTTTAAGATCTGGAAGTGTTTGACGTATCATTTCTTCATTTATTTTTATGATCCAAAATTGATAATTTGATATAGGTATTGAAAAGTCGAATAATAAAATGGGAATTTGAAACAACTTTGGATCATGTAACAATTTAGAATAATAAATCAAATAAACCTCTTTTAAAATTTAAACCATCATATTCTTCTGCTCTTGGTTTCAAAGTGATGATGGTGTCATTGCTTGAGACAGTACCGTTGTTGTTTGCGACAGAAGCTGTTGCAAAACTGTAGGTTGATGAGGAGGAGGAAGCTGTTGAAACAGCATCAACAACTGGTGAGGAAGTAATAGCTGGAGCAGCAGATGTGGCAGCAGCAGCGGAAGAGGAGTCAGAAACAGTTGAGGTTAAGGTGACGTATTGGGTTGAAGTAATATCATAATCAGTAGAAATTGAAGTGGTCAAAACAGCACCATTGACAGTGAAGGTGTAGTTGAAAGTAACGGGGATTGATGAAGTGATGGTTGAGGTGATAGTTGAATAACTTAAGGCTGCACAGGCTGGAGCGGATTCAGTGACAGTGACGGTTTGAATACCAGTATTCACATTGGCGTTTTTGCCATTGGCACTGTCACCGGTAGCTGTCAATGGGGTTGAAGTGATTGAAGCAGATGCAATTGCAGTAGAGGAAACAGAATCAAAAGTTTCAGTTTCAGTGGCAGTTGCTGATGTCAAGGTAGTACCATCGTAAGTAACAGTTTCATATTGAGTTAAAGTGATGGTGGTATCTTGCTCCCAATCGTCAGACGAAGCAGAGGAGGAGACAACAGAGGCTGGGATGACGGAAGTCACAGCACTGGTTGATGTTGATAAATAAGTGATCGATGAAGAACCAACGTTGGTAACTAAAGTCAAATATTCAGTCAAAAAATAAGTGGTGGTAGTATCCCCTGACGAAACAGAAGATGATGAGTTGTCATATCTTTTGTAAAAGTTGTTGGCATTAGCAGGTGCTAAAAGCGATAATAAAGCTAATGGAGCAATAGTTGAGAACTTCATGATTGAACGAGAGTAAAATATATTATCTTTGTTTAAAGGAATGGACGCGACGATACGCAAAATAGCAGAAATATATTTGATAGATTATATCTAAACAAAAAAAACAACATAAGAGAAGAGGAAGGACAGATATATAAATTGCACATCACGGAAGCAGTAGTTGGAGGACGATCGCGTGTAAGTGAATTAAATTAAAACACCTTGTTTACATATATGTGTATCATAGGCTCGAATGTCGCGCCAGATATGGTGTCTGGATGTTTCACCATACAATGCAATCTCTACATATTTGTACGTGTGTCGCATGCATGCTGATGTTTGTTGGTGCGTCCCCTGCTTGTCTATTTCGATCTTACGTAATTGTATTGTTTTTTTGTTTTTTCGACTTTTAGTGGTTTTGCTACACCATTTGTCGCCTTGGTGGGATCTATTTTTGTTTCTCAACGTCTACTAGCTTTTTGAGCAGTGACACCATGTGGTAGGTCAACGAAGCTGGCAAATCGCACGATAGCACGATACGTGATTCAGTCGAAACATCGTCGGATCTGAGACTGTAGCAAAAGTTAAACGCATTAGATCAAATCAATCGCGTTTTTGGTGCACAGTATGTGTGTATCGAATATAGGGATACATATTATGGAAGTGTTTATATTTGGCTATAAATACAACTCAGGACATGGCGGTTGAAAATTTGAATCGTCGAGGCACGCATTTCATGTACTCTACGAGTTCAGCGAGAAAGATACATGATCATATTAGTCTGATTTTTAGTAGCCAGTCATTGAGTACCTTGCCGCTGGATCTACGAACATTCTTCTCTGTGGTAGATAATTTCAGCTAAATTTTTAGCTGGATTCGTTTGCGGCCAGATGGCAACGCCAATAAGTATATATGGGTGGCACTTTCTGGGTCTCTTCTGATTCTGACATCGGAATGGGGGTATTTGCTACGCAAATAATCGTGTGCGCTTGGTTGCTCGTGGATTTACATATTGGCGTAGTGATAAATGGCTCACCGAACTACAGTGGCGAGAGGCTTGTATTGGGTGACAATCGTCTCACTCTCTCGTTCTTCAACTTCGTAACATTTTCCACAGAGTTGGGGGCTTCGCTAAAAGGTGTCACGGATACACCAACCAGTTAGCGCTCTTCGATAATTTTGTGACTGGAACTAATGTGGACTAAAAAGAATTTCATATCCTTTTGATATAGAGATCCATTGGAACCAAAACCCATGGTTCGATAGTATAAGCGTGCGAGTCTCAATATCATATTTACTTCCCATGTATAATTGGACTCAAGAGACAGTATAAGAAGCCTACTTGACGCCAACGGGAATCATGAAAAGACTCAACGCCATACATACAAAGCACGCTCCTCCACAAGTACGTCAAGACGCAAATGTGGTTTTGATAAAATCCAGTACGCCATATATCTCAGCTGTGAAAAGAATAAACAAGAAGTTGAACGTACAGCCAGCTAGTGGGAAAGCCATAATCATCAAAGGCATGGGAAAAGCGTTGGTGAAGACTTTGTCTATTGCGCTTCATTTCCAAGAGCTAGGGAATCACGTTGAGGTAACAACGGGATCTGTTGAGGTTTTGGACGAATTCAAATTGCTAGAGAATAGCCGCGCTGGCGAAGTTAGCGATGGTGACGAACAAAGCGAGAGTGATAGCGAATCTATATACAAGAAGCGAATGGTGAGTTTTGTGGAGTGCAAAATATACATTAAATAAAACCAATGATCGTAAATTCATAATCTATAAAATCCCCTTGTCTCTATCAGGTAGCTGGCTCAGCGCCCAATTTCTCCTGACATCTTGTCTTAATTGCTGATAACTCAGCTATGATTTTCTCAGTTTTTTTGGCATTGCTAGGCGCCAATGATCCATCAAAGGATTTTTGGTGGGTGTCCAACTTGATCTCGATTTCTTTGATCTTCAGCCAACACTCTTCGTATGATTTGTTATAATAGAGTTTTTCGCAGAGGTGAATTAGCTTGGTGCTATCTGTTTTGGATAAGGGAACCTCCATCGTAGATATATTAGTCTCCAACAACCAGTTTGATGTATTTATCGTGGGGCCTTCCTCTAGAAACTGATTCAACTGAAACTGATATTCTTCGTCAGTTTGTGGCTTTCTTTTCTTGGGTAACTTGGGTTCTACTCTAGCCATTTTTGACAGGTTTTTAGTGAGGATTGAATAGCGCAAATGCCTGGTGTGAATGTTTATAGTCTTTAGCATCAACTTCTCACTTTTTGCTCTACCCAATTTCTTTCGATATGTCAAAAAAATTTTGAGGAAAAGTTATATGCAGGATGTGGTCACATGCGATCGGAACCACAAACATACTTTGAAACTACTTTATAAACTTCACAATTTCTCCATCAATTGATATCAAATCAGATAAAGTCTTAATTGAGAACAATAAAATATCCAAAACCGGAAATTATGACAAAGCACAAAGACGCCCATCTATTCGTTTTGATCCATGGTCTCTGGGGAGGTCCAAATCATATGCTTTCAATAGAGCACGCTATCAAGAACTCGATTCCTGAACAGAATAGCCAGGAAAAGATTTTGGTTTTGAGACCAAACTCGTTCAAGTTCTGGAAAACATATGACGGGCTTAAGGTCAATTCTTCCAAAATTATCCGGGAAATATTTTATCATTTAGAATACCTTTATGATGAACTTGACTACAAGGTCACAAAAATAAGTTTTGTGGGTTATTCTCTTGGTGGATTAATCTCCAGATATGTCATCGGCGAGTTGGAAACGTTGGGTTTTTTTGATGTTATTAAACCTATTTTTTATTCAAGTTTTGCAACTCCTCATTTGGGCGTTTGGTTTTTTGGTGGTGGTGTATTCAACAACCTTGGGAATTTTTTTGGAGGATTATTATTTGGTCAAAGTGGTTGCGAATTGTTCTTGACGGATAAAGAAAAAATTCTCTACGAAATGACTTTAAGTAATAGCCCTTATATGATTGGGCTTAAGAAATTCAAGAGGCATATCTTGTTGGCTAATATAAAAAACGACCGTACAGTTGCGTTTCATACAAGTTATATAACTTCGTACTCTCCGTTCAAAGATTGGAATGCTTTAAAAATCAAGTATGTTCAAAATTTACCTGAAATAAAAATCGATAACAAACTCGTAAAGCCAAAGTTTGTTGACTTGAATAGATCCAGACTTTTAACAAAAGAAGAGATCTTGAAAAATAAAAACTCGTGTTGGAACTACTCAAATATAATTCATTTAAGTACTGTTTTGATGATAGTGGTGTTTATTTTACCATTTTGGATACCCTTGGTGTTTTTTGGTAGTTTTTTTTCTTCGGTTTATTCATTATTCAAAATAAACATTTTACCGTTACCTGACAATGAATATCATTGGTCGACTATCAAAGATTCCTTATATGAAGAGAAAACTTTACCTGATATGGAGAATATCAAAATTGCTAAAATCGAGGAATCTGAAAGGAAAAGTGAGAACGACAAAGATGACGAAAGTTTCAAACATGACACTTCCAGAATAGCAGCTAACGTTTTTGAAAATATTTTGAACGAAAACGATATCGATCAGAATGATGTTGAAAATGATCAGGAACAAGATGAGCAGACTCCATTGTTGCCAAATGTTATGGACATAGATCCCAAAAACGCCAAAGTTGAGATTAATTTCAAAGAGAACGACAAATTAATTAAGAATCATATACAACTATTGATGAATAATGAGTCTAACTTCCAAATTTTCCAGCGAAAAGATCAATTGGAGTTTGATGATATTCAAAATCAAATAATGGCGAATCTCAACTCAATAAATTGGATTAAAATTCCAGTTTATATTGATGCTTGGAATGCACATGACGGTATTGTGTCTCGAAGAGGTATTCGTACCAACTTGAAAGGATCAGCTACTATATTCTACTGGAGTTCCATCTTGAGAAACTATTTCTGGAGTGAGTTGAACGAGTCGAACAAAGAATAGTGGCTGCTATGTAATAATGTGTAAATGAAGATATTATTTCGAAGCGAGACTGTTATTCAAATTGATGAGTTTGTAGACCTTTTAAATCTTGACAAATAAATTTTTTATAAAGTTGGGGTAAAATTATATGAACTTTTACATTTACTTATAAAGTACTCGAAATTTGTTACACTATATCTATAAAAGTGGATTTTAATTATGTTTTGAACTCGGTTTGTAGATTCGGCATCATCTTGACCAATTTGATCTAGTCATACTTCGGGATCCTATAGCTACCAAAATCTTTTATCTCCAGTAATATCCGACCTGATAAACTCTGAGAACCACATAAATACCTCCGCAAAGGTTAAAATTCTCAATCTTTTCATTTTAATTGTCAACACAACTCAAAAGGTATAAAGATGGCTTCCAAAGGTTTCACTTCCTGTTGCGGTAAAAGTAACATTCACGAAGGTGAGCCAAAGGGTTCTTTCTCCAAACTTTTCAACGTCGTTGATACATATATTTCAGGTGAATCAAACGGTACTACAAAGATTATAGTGATATTGACTGACATATTCGGTCACAAGTTCAGCAACAATAATTTAATTGCAGATGAATTTGCTGCTGCTGGGTATCAAGTTTTAATTCCAGATATTTTGTTTAATGATCCATATCCTGCAGAAGCAGGTATTGAAATTTCATCATGGTTCCAAAACCATACCATTGACAAAACCAGGGAAGTCGTGGAAGCATTTTTGTCTGCTTTGAAAAAAGAATATAACCCTGAATTTATTGGACTCGTGGGTCACTGTTTCGGTGCCAAATTTGTTATCCAGCAGCTTGCTCATGATGGTCTCGCTGATGCTGGTGCTATAGCGCATCCAAGCTTAGTAGCTGTGGAAGAAGTTGAATCCATAAGGAAACCCATCATTATAAGTGTAGCCGAGACAGATAGATCTTTTACTGATGAGTTGAGACATAAAACAGAGTCAATATTGAAAGGCTCAAATAGTTTACGTTATCAAATTACCTTGTTTTCAGGTGTCACTCATGGGTACGCAGTAAGATGTGATCCAAGCGACCCTGTACAAAGATATGCAAAGGAAAAAACCTTGTTCGATCAGGTTTCTTTTTTTAGCAGTGTCTCAAATAATTACAGATTGCCATAAATTTGGAACTATTACAAGATAGGATAGTAAAAAATAGAAATTAGGAAAATAAATATTATATGTATCTTTTTTGTATCTTGTGGTGAGGACATAGACGAATAATTTTATCGTCCCTTATACCTTAGTCGGGGTTTTCATGAAGGCAAAAACAAAAAATACGACCTCGGTGAGGGTCGAACTCACGATCTTGAGATTAACAGTCTCACGCCTTAGCCAACTTGGCCACGAAGTCTCTTGTTGTTTGTTGTGATGTTTTTGCTTATATAAAGGCTATTCAAACATGGTTCATATAGGAACTGCTTTATTCTCTACATGGAAGGGTCAGTATATTTAAGTTACCAGGCCTCAATTATCTGGTGCTAAAATCCAGTCATAAACCTCACGTGCGACTACACTGTAAACACAATTCAAACAACATCAAATGGATTGACCTAAAAGCTTTTACTAAGAAAGAACACTTATATATGTAAAACGTGTAAACTGGAATTAAGTAGTCCTTCGAATAAATGATGTGAACTTGAAAAAAAGAAACAGTAAAACAGAGAATCAAAAGTTAACCAAAAATAATAAAAATGCAATGAATGATAAGTCAAAAAAACCCTTATAGATTTAAGTACGATATGTTTTTGGATATGAACCCACTATGTGTAAAAAAGATGGAGAAATAAATTCGTGAATGAAGGACATTAAAAATTTGATGAAAGATGAAAATCAAACGGCATGCAAAACTCAAATCGTGAGCTTTTGAAACATCGTCCAAATACTCTCGGAATCAAATCAACATATTAGCAAATATTATGAGGGGGATCAATAAGCAATAGTAGGTTGAGATGAAGTATTTCGATGACAAAGCGTCATTTTGATAAGTGCCACTTCCACCATCTGACCTTGTTGATAAAATTGGATTATCGGTGGAGGCCGTTGCGCTAGTGAAATATGATCTAACTGGATTGGTATTATAAGTTAGCGATGTGGTAAAATATGATCTAGCTGGGTTTTCACTGTATGTTGATACTCCAGTAGTATAAGTATCATAGGTATTGTAGGTGTTCCATGTGGTGTACGTTTCATAAGTGTTTTGAGTTCCAGTAGGAGTCTCGGTTGTTTTGGTATGGCCATTTGTGTCATATATCGTGGTTGTAGGTTGAATGATGATACTCAAATATGGAGTTGAAGTATCTATGGTAGTTTCAGCCCAAGTTTGTACTACGTTTTTCTTCGAAGTTGTAGTTGTCTCTGAATCTTTACCTGTGGTTGTTGTTTCTGTGTAATCAGCAGTGATAGTTGCAGCAGTGGCATAAGTTTCCACGTTTGTTGCGCCTTCAGTATAGGTTTCAGTGTATAGAGTCGAAGC
This sequence comes from Cephaloascus fragrans, assembly GCA_003707825.3. NCBI lineage: Eukaryota > Fungi > Ascomycota > Pichiomycetes > Serinales > Cephaloascaceae > Cephaloascus > Cephaloascus fragrans. The sequence goes on from PPLN03000011.1 coordinate 87,605, forward strand.
CTTACTAGCTAAACTGGAAAACTCTTCTTGGCCTTCATCATATCTGGCGTTGATAGATCCTCCCTTTGAGTTGATGGATGTCCAGTCTCCAGATTTGTCACCATAACTATATTGTGTACCACTTGAATAATCTGTAACAATTATGGATTTAATATAGCCAGTGAAGGGGCCATCGCTGTAGTCAGTGGTACCACCGGCCCATTCAATAGTTCCAGCAGCATTTGAGGAATCACCACCTGCCCAAACTCCCATATAAAGTGCCATTGGAGTTTGAGGATATCCATCAGAAGAATCGTTCGATAAAACTCTAACTGGTTCACCATCAATGTACCAAGTGAGTGACTCCTCTGTCCAATCAATACCGTATGTATGATAATTTTCGTATGGTGAACTGGAAGTCTTATGATAACCACCTCTATCATATGTTGATGTGTTACCTTTACTGAAGAAATTTGAGCCAACTTCATATGGGTCACTACCAAACATTTCCCAGTCAATTTCGTCCAAGTCATCTGATTGCAAGTACACAGTCGAAATTATACCAGTACCATTAGCAGCTTTGGCAACTAATTCAACTCTACCAAACATTATGTAAAACTGTGATTTCAAAGACGGATTATCACCTTTCTCACTAATAGTCAATGTGAGACCATCATCTGTGAATTGAACACCCTTACTGGATATTTCACTGAAGTAGTTTGATTTTGAGTCGAAATCTTCAATGAATGAGGTAGCAAGAGCTCTATCTGCCGAGCAGGTGGTTGACAAAGGATTGCAAGTTGCCCATATTCTTTGCCAAAGAAAAGCTGATATCAAAAAACTTAGAACACTAACCATCTTGCCTGTATGATATAAAAAGGTGTGCTCTCTTTGTTATTTACCCCAAAGCGAATAAATAGAAATTTCAAACCTGGTAAAAAGAGTGAAAGTTTAAAAATGCAACTTGTATTTGGGAGAAGAAATTGTGCAAAACATTGATTTATGGATGGGTAGCTGCTTATATATGTTTTATCCAGAAAATCCAACAATAGTTATATTGAGACACATCAAACACCTGAAGAATACACTATCACTGCAAGCTAGCTTGTTTTAGTATCAGGCAGTTAATACATCTTAGTCGCATTAGGTTGGAAAGCTAATGTTGGTATAGTGTGCAGCGTTGCCTAAGAGTGTTGTACAAGAAGGAACAGCAGCAAGCCATGATAATAATTTTTTTCACCCTAAAGCTCTGCATTTTGTTGAAGATCGTTTCCGTTCTTTGGCCCAAGAAGGATTTTGACTCTATGGTTGGCTCCAGGCCAAAATCGACCCGTCTTTCATCGAATTACAATTGAGAACAACCAAAAACTAGCCAATACATGAGCAGATATACCATTCGCACCGATTGCAAACTACTGCTCAAGTTTGGTGTTTCTCATTGAAAACCATACCAATTTTTTTCAAGTCCCTGAAACAGTAGTTTTCCTGACTTCGTTATACTAGACACGTCTGAGACAAATTTTTACGACCGTCTTATTGTTTGAGTCCATCGGTGCATAATCATCTTAACACAACTACCACCACCCTCTCTCTGATGGCATTATGAAATATGAATATGTAGAAGCACCATAATTGTAGCATTGGCGTTAAAATTTTAGGTTTTCACCTTTTTTTCAAAGTTCCTACCAATACTTTTTTGGAGAAATGTAACAAATTACGTGAATCATGAACACCAGATTTGAAAGAAAATGAGTAACGCAGTAAGATTGATGTCTCTGTATTCGATTGAAAACAGTTGAGATGTACGCACTACAAGTTAGTTAATCAATTCGACTTGCAGCATAGTCGTTGAATTAGGTTTTCAGTCTTCGCCAGATTAGTATGTTGGATCATTGAAAAACCTGTGGAGGTCGAAAAACCGATGGCTGGTAAAATGTCAAGGGCTATCTGCTTCAAGCACATAACATGTTTATAGCTATTTCTACATTAAGTCCATTTTCCTTTTAGCCCCAGAGGGCATTGGCAGAAATTTGCTAGTTCACAAGAGAAACTCATTGAAAGACTAAAAACTATAAGCCTCGATTTCAGTCATTCTCGATTTCAGTTTGCAGCCAACTTCATAACTTATGGCAGCATCTCAATTACTCCAATTGTGGATTTTTTCTTCTTTTCGCCAACAAGTAATTTTTTTCTTTCAATAGTGAACAATGTGTTCAATCATCTGAAGCGAGTTTGACACATAAATCTAGCAAATACAATAAGAAGAAGGGTTTGGTTCGTCTTGTCCCCATTCTTCAAATAATTACTATACATCACTGCCATAGGCGACGAGCCGCACCAACATTAAGAGTCGGACCAGCCATCCATTTATGATAAAATTTTGATCTCAAAGATAGGTGCTGCCTGAATAAAAACACAACTCTAGCTTAAAGGTCGAAGCTGGCAGAAATATAAAGCTGGCAATTTCAGCTGTGTTTTTTTTTTCAAAGCCAAGTTGATTTGTCCGCTGTAAAATATGGCAATATGCCAACCAAAGTCTTTTCGGAAACGAAAAAAGTGCTTCTTGCGGACTATGTATGAATTTGGTGGCTTGAGTGCTGGAAAACCGTGCAAATGTTTCTATTTCAAAAGTTGTGAAGCAACATTTTCTTCTGAATAAATATTAATGAGAACAAAAGGACGGATCTAGATTCGAGCGCATACACTAGGTTAGTTCTAGCGACGTAACATGCAACCAAACCACCAAAACTTTTACTAGGTCGAGACTTTTGGTATCAATCCAGTATAATTACCAAATCCTACGATTTCGTTTGACAAAAAGAGTTTCCTGGGAGTAATGGAATCAAAAAAAGACTTTTAATAAAAAAAAAATATAACGACACCAGCAGGACTCGAACCTGCGCGGGAAAATCCCAAAAGATATCCTGAAATGATTCAAGTCTTTCGCCTTAACCGCTCGGCCATAGTGCCAGTAATAATATCACTTTATATTATACTGGATATATTTACAAAAGTTTGCTCTGGGTGATGTACCTTTACGTTGGTTAGTCTCAAGAAAAAAAAAATAAAATTAAAATGGTTTTTCCTCTTAAAGATGCTCGACAAATAGTTCAACATACAAGGTTGTATAGTGTAGTGGTTATCACTTTCGGTTTTGAAAGATTTGAGAATTTCCGGACAACCCCGGTTCGAATCCGGGTACGACCTTTTTTTATCATAAATTTTTCTATTATCACAATTTATGTGAATCTATATAAAGCTTGAAGCCATTAGTTGACTACACTGAATATGAGAATAACGAGTTTGCAGCTCTTTGTTTTTCTACCACCGCGATAGCTGCACCTCACCCTCTGTTCGATTTTACATTGTTACATTATCATAATATGGGACATTAATTTATCATTGTTGTGCTAATTTGGATAATCTTGACTTTCCGTGTTTTCTAACTTCACTATCCATGATATCCCTTATTCTATGACCACCTGCAATAGCTATAGCCAAAATCGATTCTAATCTGTCTAATGGTATTTTATCTTCCAATAGCAATAATGCCAATTTTTCACTTTTTCCAACGACACCGACAGTCAAAAGACTCATATCGTTCTCTTCCAAAGCATTTAAATCTAATAATGGCGTGGTATCATATAAACCAGCACTAATAGCAGAGACATAATCATACATTGTTATACCAGCATCAATCAAGGCTAATGTTATCGAGTTAGTTATACTAGCTAACAAACCTCCGTCTTGTGCCAAAACATGTACTGTGATTGATATTTGAGTTCTTGGGTATATCTTTGTAATGATAGATTGCTCAAAAGTTCTTTTTAACGAAGTAATCATTTCAAGTGTTCGCTTCTCATTTTTTGATCTTTTTTTCCTCTCTATCGTACTGAATGATGCTATGTTCAAATTGATTTCTAGTGCCGCCTTATTTTGCAAAATCTGCGATCTGTTGTTTGGTTCCATGGGCCCATTCACCATACATATTACTTTGCTGTTACCTTGTTCAACATATGATGACCCATCCGATGAGTTAGGATGTGTATTTATACGACATTCAAAGCGACGTAATTCGTTCCACCTTCTACCATCAACTCTCAATCCTTCTGGAGAGTATAATTCCATTCGTGACATTTCGAGTCTATAGCTTATTTATTTATATTGATGGTCTATACCTGATCAGTATGGATGAATACGAGCTCACAAATATAAAAAAAAAAGCAGATGCTGAAAAACTACCACAGCCGGGTAGTAATATCGGAGACATCAAAAGTCAGTTTTTCAGTTAAACGCCATGATTAGGGACTTTCTCTTTTACTCCTTCAGGTTTCTCCAGTACCAAAGATAAAAACTTCAGACAAGTTTTGATTCGTCCTTCAGCGATCACTGGAGCTTGAAATCTGAGCGAACTGTCTTGTTTTTTGTTCTGCTATGACTAAATTCAAAAGGATCAATTACTACAAAAAGAAAATCTAAGAACTGATATTTTATATTTTCAGCCGTGTTATACATCGTTGAAGGCTTGGGAGGTTATACGTTTTTCTTGATATTCTTGAGTAGTGTTATCTGTCCCACATCGTCAAAGAACAATCCCAATATGTAAGCATTGGCCAAAAAGAAGAAGCAAGAACTGAGTAATAATGCCGGATTAAAAGTGTTGATACCCAAAAACTCCAACTTGTATGCATTATGTAACCATGAAGCTTGAGATACAACCCACAATACCAAAGCAAACGCACCTCTGCTTTTGTTCTTGCCAATCAATGTGGACTCTCTGAGATATAGAGGAAGAAAAATCAAAAACCAAATGAAATACTGAGAAGTGATGACTTTGTTAAACATAACAAAAGAGTAAGTCTGTAAAAACAAGCAAGCAATTAAATCCTTTTGTGCAAAAATCAATGGTATAAGTATAAAAGATATTAAAAATTGAGGAAGGAATGCAAAATTTGTCACATGGAGAAGCGTCTTAATTGGGGTTTCGCTCATATAGAATGGGATCTGTAAAGAAGACTTCAAATATAATGAAATGTTGTAAACTGAAAAATTGTGTCTATGATCGGATCTAGTCAAGTGATAAAAGTAGCTATGGTAAAGAAAATCTAAACCGTACTCACTTGTCATCCATATGTTTAATGCCAATAGCGAGAACATCGAAAAAACTCCAAAAAGAACTCTTTTGTAAGTAAAAAACCTCAACACCGGAACATCAATAAAAGGTGTAGAGTTTTGGATAAAAAGAATGAAAGTTGGTAAATAAATAATTGGATATAATTTCATGTGGACTGATAAACCAGCTAAGAGACCTGCCAACACAACTCTTCCTTTGACTAAAAAGTACACCGAAGACATAATGAGAACAGCAAGTAAGCTTTCAGAGCTTCCCCTGGTACTTATCGTTATGACCATTGGGTTCAATAACCAGATTGACGAGAGAGCAATCTTTTTTGACCCTGTGACTTTATAAAACTCTAACAACTTGATGATAATGTACCCCGTAATCAAGTCGCTCAATATGAACAAAAATTTTCCCCAGGAGTATAACCCAGGGATAGAAGTTGGAACAAGCAACCAAGCCAAAAGTGGCGTGTATCTGTAAGTTTCTCTCATATATGGGGAAAGACCATTACACACGTATTTAGAAGCGTCAGTAAATACAACGTAATCAATGTCCGTGTACTTAACTTCAAAGTATTTATCCTGATAAATCCCAAACAAAAAGAACCCAATTCTCAATAAGATTGCCAATAGCATCAATTTGCTTATCGTCAATTCAGCCATCTTTATGATTGTTTTGATAGAGAGAGTATATCAAAGACAAGTTTGCCGATACATTATATATTCGAATAACTCGAGATGCCATTTTTTCTATAGAACTTCGACCTGAACATACAAATATTGGCATTTATTTTTAACGGATATGGATCTTCTTTTATCAATACAGGAAATAGGGATCTTATAATTGATGGAAAAAATGAATTCACAGATAGAAGTATATGAAGACTTTGATGATTACAACTGGGATGGGTTTACCGATTTTCAGGTATGTATTCATGGGTCAAATGTTGGATCGAACGACGAAATTAACAAGTCAGGAAGGTTTGAAACAAATATTGGATAATTACTTGGATGAATTAAAAAATAGGGATCCAACTACACAAGTTGAGAGTATCCCTTTGGCAGACAAGGAGCAGCTTATCAATCAAGCCAAAGTGTTTTATTATTGCTCTAAAAGTGGGAATATTTTAAATCTAGATGATTATGAAGCTTGGAAATCAAGTAAGATTCAAAATACTGAAAAACCTACAGTTGAAGAACCCACAGTCGAAGAGGTGGAGAGACTTCAAGCAGAAGAGCAGACTGTTGGTGAAGCACCGTATTCATCTAACTATCAACAAGTCGTTGAGCTTATTTTGTCAGGAAAACCAATTCCTGGAATTAAGCAAATTCCAGATACCGTTTTAAGTAGCCAATCCTCCAAACCTGAGGCCAAACAGAGACTCAAACCATGGGAAAAAAATACATCGACGGATAAAGTGACAGACATAGAGAGCACTAAATAACGAAAAGTGAACGAAAATCGAATGCTAAGATGTGTATTATATAAGAGCAAATAGACGAACAAGAACGGTTGTAACATCAGAACTGAAAGCTAATCACTTTTGTGAATAGTGCTATGGAATATTGTATGTATGTCGTAAATTCTAGTGCAACACTGTCAAAACTGCTTCGAATGCCGCAAGAGCAGCTGCATTTGCTGGAAATGAACGTAAAATTGATGGCCCAAAACCCTTAGTGAACCCTTTAACACCATTTGTTTGATATATATACTTAACAGCATCTTTCCATCTGGGAAATTTTTTATTGACCGGATCATCAGTCATTATGGTTTGCTTCACAACGTCAGCTGGATAAGCGGTGATCCAGAAACAAGTTGCAGATAAACCTCCAGACCAGAAATTGATGGATGTTGCAGAAAGGGAAGTGTTTTTGTTAAACCATCTTTTAAAGAGTTCATATGACCCCCACCAAACAATAAAATTCGAGCGGAAAATCATTGTACTTGCTAAACCCCTGTAGATCCCAATTATACCACATTGCTTGTAAAGCTTGAACAAACAATCTATAGGACCATTATATATCTTAGATTTGCTATCATATTGGACTTGTAAACGTGCTTTGACCTGCTCAACAGGCGCTGCCACAAATGAGACAGTTAAACCAGAACCCAATCCCGCTACACAGTGACCGAATAAGTCCAATTCTTTTTCATTTTGGTAGAAATTATCTTTTATAAGTCTTCGATACGTGTGTAATGAACCCAACATCACAGAATCCATAAGAACCCATCCCACCAAAGGAGGAGTGAAACCTTTGTAAAAACCTGGAATACCCTCTTTTTTCAACGTTTGCCATACACAGTCCATCGGACCTTTGAATCTTGGAGACGTGGGATCCTGTGTCTGCAATCTGACCTTTATAGTGTCAAAAGGATGTCCCACCACATTTTTCATCACACCAGAAAACATTCCAGCTACGAATCCAACATAGTGTGGCGGAGATTTTGATGATCCTTTCTCTTCTGACATAATGGGGCAACTAACTTCTCGATGGCTTTATCCCTACGAAGGTCTTGATACCTTTCTTGGGTGGAGATATATAATGAAATACAATTTTTCAAGCTTCCAGTGCTTGTTATACCGGGAGCGGCACTTTTTTGGGCCGATTACGCACTGAGGAAATTCAAGCGTACGCGATAGGCGGGGGAAAAATGAGGAAGGCCTTAGGATAAACAGCTTCGACACGTTAACTCTAGCACTTTCAAGAGAAGGAAAAAGGAGCTGATACACTATAACGTAACTCACTACGACCCACAAACGGTTGATTCAGTTTTTGTATACAGGTTCAAGCGTAGCTAAAAAGCCTATGATCACCATGACTCCAAGGTTTACGTTGAACCATGACGTGGAAGTTTTGTGTGGTGTGGACTGCAGGTTCCGCCATGATCGTCATGTTATATAGCTCCTAGTAGCTCCTGATAGTTCCAACCGGCCAGCTCAAGTCTTGTATCGAAACTTCTGAGCTACTGCTACACCCTCAAAGTAAACACTTAGTGAACTTGCAACCTACTGTGACTACTGATCATCTCCAACATCACTGTGAGGTCACAATATACCATGGCAATACGACAGAACAACACCTTTTGTGAGCTAGCTCGCCGGTACTCAGCTTTTGATAAACCTATTCACAATAAGTACTCTTAGGTCACCCTCAAATCTCACCTCAGACTTGGTAACAAGTTCAAATATCCTACCAAATCTTTAAAATATACAAGTAGAATAGTGTTTGGTTAAGCCAAAAATGTACAACTCTCTACTTAAAATCTTAATTTGTTCCACTGACCGTTCTGCAATGCGACAAGGTATAATATTGGCCAAGGCACGACTATATGGCTTGTGTTTACCTTATTGAAGGAAATGAGGTTTTGATGCATCGTCAAAATATATATTTTAGCTAAAGTAATTTATTTTTATACACTTCACAACTTCAAAAGCTGTCCATCAAATCAATCCTTTCGATAAAAATCTAGCACTTTTGCTACATTAGCTGTTAATTTGATATTTAAACCCCGTTATTCGGTAGGTCTGTTTGCTAGATCCAATTTGCTCATTTTTCACTCGTTTTACACGCCGTCAATTTCCTCCTTGATCGTAAACTGATACTTGTCTTATTTTTGTTTGTTCATAGAAAATGATAATAGAATCAGAAAACGATCAATTGACAAGACTCTTGTGCCTAGGCAGTTGGCCAGCTCAAGTTGACCTGTACAATGAATCGGCAGACATTTTAAAACAATTAATATACTATGACTATCAGTTGTATAAAATCATCAACACCGATTTGAAAGAAAATTCGTTGATTCCAACAGAACACAATTCCAACCGTGGAATAACAGATTTGATTTTGCAGCTTGAAAGTTTGAATAACAAAATCATCACCAGCGAAATTGTTTTGTCAATTGAAGAAACTGATTACTTATACACCATTTTATCTCATCTTCAATATTTGAACTCGAATTTCAAAGAGTCTGAAAAATTGTCTACCTTGTTGACTTTTCCAACCAATGCAGCCGGCGTCACTCAGTTTTTGATTTACTTGAATGTCAGGTTTCAAGTAGTTTTAGCTTGTACTTTCCACCAGTTGAACTATATAGATGAAGCTTTGTTGGTCAATTATAATACGTTATCAGCAACTCATTACCCAAACGCCTCTAATATTTTGGCTAATATCTGGCTAGAAAATTTGTATCACAGATTATCACTAATAATTATCAGACCAAGGTTCTCCACATTACAAGAGAACATTAACAACAAACTCACTTTGATATCCTTTTCCAGTTATCTTTTGAATAATAACTTGGTGGACGAAGAGTTTATCGAGTTATTTTACAAATTTATAGTCAGTTTCGAAGGCCATTTGATGAATAATTATGAGTTTCCTAACGCAAAGGAGTTCAACTACGAGTTAGAGGAATTGATTAACACCTTGGTCAATTGCTGGAAAAAATTTAACATCAAATTGGACATCAACTGGTTACACCAGCTCATCCTCAAGTCTTTGAAAAAAACCTATCAGTCTCATATAATAATGAAACAATTAATCAATGTTTTGGTTAATTTGGGTAAATTTGATGAGGCCTTAGCTGCATTTCACGTTTATATTGACTATATTCAAGCAGAAGAGGTTCAAACAGGTTCAATCAAAGACATAATATCCGTTTTAGTTACGATATCAAAAGTTCTTCTCGTTTTAACACCCAATAAAATATCAATTAACTATAGTAAAAAGAACAATGAATTGAAAAATGATTTGAAGCATTTTGCTCAGTTATTGGAGTCTTACTTGTTTAAAGTTAGTTCTATGTGTCAAATTTCGTATGATACTAATCCTGAAGACCATTTATCATTTCTTTACTCTAGATCGAAAGCCAACGATCGCTTAGCCAAAATATTATCGAAAAGTTGGTTCTCATTAGGTAATTTGTGTATTTACTTATCAAGAATATCACCTGATGAACCTTCATTGTTCTATTATTTGAAAGAATCCAACAAGTATCACAAAAATTGTTTATATTTGAATTTTTATAACAACAAGTACTTATTCAATTATGCATTACTTTTAGCATATTCAAGGAAAATTTCTGAATCAACAAAATTACTCAAACTTCACTTGAAGACGTATCCTAACAATTATCAAAGTTGGAATTTACTAAGCTTGCTTTTATCAATCAATGAGAATAAAACAGACTGCGAAAAGATTATTAATAACGCAATAAACTTGTCTAATGCGTACTTACAAGAATTAACAAATTTAGATCATTTGTCTATAAACATAAAACATAGCATTATCCAGTTAAAATTAACCCAATTATCCATTCTTGAAACATGTTATGGCTTAGAACAAGCTATTGAGATGTTACCAGAAGTTTTCACATTATTTTCCCAGTTATTCAGTAACATTATGGAAAACAACAACAATGATAAATACAACCCAGATGATCAAGCAATGGAGCAACACAACATCTCCTCATCAGCCAACAAGTGGTCACATAGACCAAGTTTTGTTGATCCTTCAAACAAGGTTAGTTTTAAAGAGCCTGTGAGAGCAGGGAACGCTAGATCAAGTTCAACAAAATTGATGAAGACTCTATCACTAACCAGAAATTCAGCGGATCCACATTCCGAAACAGTCAATGGACATAGAAAAAAAGATTCAATTAATTCTTTAAACTCGAAATACAAGTTCAAAAAAAATGTTACATCAGAGAGAAAAGTGTTACAAGAATGCTGGTTATTCGCATCGTCCTTGTATTTGAGGGCAGGGCAATTCTTGGAGGCAGAAGAAGCTATAGTTGAAGCCGAGACTGTTTATGTTCCTACTGTATCTACCCATGCTCAGTTGGGATTATTGGCAGCATCACAGAGGAAATTTTTATCACTACAAGAATTTGAAATATCTTTGGAGCACGATGAAACCCACGTAAAGGCAATATTGGGATTATCGAATATCTTTTTGCATGATTCGTCTGATAGCTCATTATTTATCAGTGAAAAAGATAAGTTAGCAGGCCTTGCAAGAGTCAAAAATTATTTGGAACTTTTGTCCTCGAATTTCAAAGGTTACAATAACAGTGAAGTCTGGTGGTTACTATCTAAGATATATGAATTCTTTGATGATAAGATCAATTTGAGGAAATCGTTGTGGAAATGTGTCGAGTTAGAAGATTTGAGACCTGCTCGAGATTTCAGTGTATGCGAAGATTTCCAATGATTGGTAAAATCTAATTTGTTCAGAAAAATGTTTGTTATTGTTTTCGTGTTTTCTATTTTTTTTTTCAGTTCTTTAATATTGTTTTTAGAATAGCTAATTATTCTCTGTTAAAATGTTGAAATAAAATTTACTAATGATATCTTTAAAAAGAATCAAGTATTTACAAAATAATTGTATAAAATGAATCAAAAATATTAACATTAAATCATGAAATAGTCAAACAAAATCAAAATCAAAATCGTTAAAAAGTTATTAAAATTTCTTGTATCATACTAAACATAATTCAAGCACCTGGGATAGGTGTAGTTGTAGGCTTCTTTTTCTTCTTCTCATCGATTTGTTCAACCTTGACATCCGTTAAACCTTGATCCTCTAACAACTGTGAGATATAAGCTCTGGCTTCATCTCCGACATCACCCTGAACAATAATTTCTTCTTTTTTCTCGACATTTTTGGTTACACTTGCACCAGTTGCAAATTTGGAGGCGAAAGTTTTGGCCAACTTTTTCATATCAATATTGAAAACTTCCAAACCTGAAATTGCAATAACATGCTTTCTTTTAGTTCTTTCTATCCTCTTAATCAACACTTTCGAGGCTAGTTTCTTTTGCAATTCTCTTTCCATTTTGGCTTCTTCCTTTGCTTGTTTCTTCTGCAAATCCTTTTCTATTTGTTCTTGCTTTTCTATGGACAATGATGAAGTTGCATTGGCCAACGCATCATCTGAGTACAACTTCTCAAAAAGTTGTGGACTTGATTCTTGTAACCATTCTTTACATCTTTTGAAGGATGCGCCAAATTCACAATATTCGGGTGGAAAACTGCAAACACCACAATAAAACATAGACTTGGGAGCGAGCTAGAAACCGTTAGTTTGGTAAAAAAAGTACAGCAGATCAGAATTTCAACATACTTCAGCCATTTGACGTGATAATTTGAAACTATTTGTTAAATTAATAAACTATAGCAAAACCCAGTAGGCTTTTCTTATATAGTGGATCAAATTTGAAAGTGAGTAAAAATTAATTGGTAGATACACACAACTAGCATTTCTGGTCGATACGAATGTGATACTCAAACGAATATCTCCATAAAAATTGCTGGATCATGATCAACAAAAGCCATTTTATAATAGCTGACATTGCTCTTGGTCTGAATTCTGATTTGTTTCACGTAATCAAGCAGACTCTCACCAACCAACGAAAAGAATTCGCGTCGGACAATATCAAACAAGTACTTTTCAACTAGCATCCATTATACAAGTAGAGCCTGGTTCCAAGTCGTCTCAGTTCAAACATAAACGTACTTGATCAGATCATTCGCTTTGACTTTGAAGTCAGACTACATAGAGGTTCAGGAAAAACAGAAAATTTAAATTTGGATTCAAATTCATTCCGCAACTAGCTTTTCATCTGAAAACTAATCATACACCTACATTCCCTTCGAAAGTATATTGAACCAAAATGGATCCAACCGAGAAATTTGAGAGACACAAATCAACAAGATGGGTGAAGGCCGCTGTGCCATCATATGGCGAAGATTGGGATGACAACAGTGAGTATGGTAGTGACGGCGAGACAGGAAAACAACCCTCAGCCCCCCCATTACCTGACATAGGCAAGTATCAACAAGAAATCGATCATATACAACAAAACTCTTCACACTCGCTCGAAAATGAGTACAACTCTCGCGACAATTTCAATGGTGATGGCCCTCTGAATGTTGGTGCAAGGAAACCAACACAGAGAAAGCCTCCAACAGAGATTGTTGGTTTGGTGCTATCGATTGATAAGTTCAAAAACAGAAGCTACAAAGACTCTTCGGATGAAGAGGATGATGAACATGATACAGATAATGAATCTCAGTTCAGTTATACTGAGGAAACGGGTGAATTGAAAACTGTTCATTCTAATATTCAAGAATTACCCAGTGTACCGCAAAAAGAAGAACAATTTGAAGAGGCATTGTCGACACAACGGTTTTCTAACTCCCCAAAACATGATGATCAGTTGGCAAGAATTACACTGTCAAACTCTGCCCATAAAAACCAGAACCTCAATCAGATAATAGAACCAACCCATGACAATAATAATGGCCTCTTTTTAACACTTTCTCCCGGTCAATCTCCTGCAATATCACTGGTATCCAATAAATTTGAACCAAGAAAAAGTGTTATTTATTCATACGGTAATCCTCATCGAACCAATGAGAATTCGTATGAATACGCGACAACGGAATCCGACTTGGATTCCATTCAACATGATAGTGATTTCAATATAGCATCACCTACAGTGCCTAATATACCAAACTTTTCTAGAAGTAGCTCATCTAAAAATTCGAAAAGTTTCTCTGCGGGATCGAGTGCCGCTGATAGAGGGTATCAGGGCGTTGAGGAGTCTAATAAATCACACGAACAGTTGATCTTATCAGTTGATCGAATGAATAGAAGAAGCTTCATTCATGATAGTGATTCTTCTGATGAAGACAATGAGTTATATACTAGTCAGTATGGTTATGTGGACTCGGCTGATGAAGCAACTGGATTGAACTTGGGACGGTTGGACAAAACCGAGACAACTAACTATGAAAACAAACATGCAGTTCGAACTGAAGATAGTGATAGTAATGATTTTAATGATGATATGATTTATGATGCTTACAATGATGAACGCTTTTTGAAGGAATTGAATACAAGGGAGAATAATACTGTTTCTGATAATCCTACTTTCAATGTTGTTGAAATCTCTGACGACGAAAGTGAGTTACAAAATATAAAAAGTGCTATCACAGAGTCCCTAAACTTGAACGTGAACAAAAATAAAGATACACAAGTGAATGATATTGATTCACTTATCAATGATTTGAGAGAGGCCACTTTTGTGGAGGATATTGATGATTATTCATTACCGAAAGTGGATACAGGATTTGAAGTGCCGTTGCCTGAGTTCGATGATGCCAGTGACAAGAGCTCTCCTACCAGCCACACAAAGCCTCTAGTGATACTGAAGGAAGGAAGTAAAACTTCTTTGCAGAGTGCAGAGAATGATGGTTTATCTTATTCGAAATCAAATAAAAGGCCTCCTCCCGACATTTCGGAATATGATGAACCAAAGGCACTTCGAAACTCAGGTTTGGGGGTATTGGTTACTGGAAAAGTCACAGAACCAAAAAACCTAGTATCCGTTGATTACTATAGTACCGCCTTTGCTGTTGACGATTATTTGAACGATGATTCATCTCCAGAAAAACTCAGAGTAGACGAGCATCTTGAAATCAAACCCACTGGAGAAGAGTACGATTTGGACTCGATCAATTTAGAGCTACAAAAAACAAGGTCTTCCGGCTCTTTGTCAACTGGGAATTATTCAATTGAGAATAGTATCAAAAGTGACTCGATAACTGATTTGCCGAGCGCTACGATACTCGAAAGACCTGGATTCATTGCTGGTGTTACTCGTCGTGATTCTGCCATGTCAACAATGACTTCAACAACACTCAAATTTGGAAACTGGCAACCCAATACGAACACTTTTAGAGACAGGTTTATTGGCGATAACGACAATGAGAGTCAATATGCATTCGATGCTACTGAGGGCATTGCTTATGAAACTTTTACGAAGGGTGATATTGCTCTCATGGAAACATCTTCGAGAAGAAGCTCAATGTCAATTCCCGAAACCATTGATGCAAATAGCAATACTATAGATTTACCAGATATCGATAGCGATATCGATAAAGATTCCTCTGGGGATTTGAGCGTTTTGAAGAATCAATTTCCAAAACCTATCAAGCAAGGGATCTTCAAAGAACTGAATTCAATTACCTCTAAAGAAAACATCTCACTGGAAGATGCACCCGAGCAAAAAACTCCAATCAAGAAATATTCAAGTCTTTTAGCTCCTGTTTCTTCATCTCCAGCTCTGAGAGTTCCCTCGGATAGTTCTACGTTTGCAAGTTCCATTTCTACAAAAAATATTCTGGCCACATCACCAAAATCAAGTTTAGACAAAAGGTCTTCTTCCAGTAGTACGGACACAGTTATTTCGAAGCCAGGTTCTTATCCATTGTTCAGTTGGAAAACTATAATGTCTGCTTCACAGTCTATTGACAGAATCAAACTTTTAAAAGAAGCATCAGCGAAAGAAGCTGCATACGATTCAGGTTTGAAATCCTGGTTAACGGCTTCGTTGAAACAAAATACAGACCAATCTACTTTGAATCTTGGTGCCATCGCTACGCAAGCATACAGAAATGCCCCCACCAGTGATATCAGGAGAAACCATTCCTCTTTATTCAAGAGTAAAGTTTCCAGTGTCCGTGACAAAGTTGTCAACGAGTCAGCGTTTCAATACAGCACCAGCTTTGGTAAAAAGATATTTACCAGAGGCAAAAAACTTATGAGGTCCTCTGACTAACTTTGAAGTTCTTTTTTCAGGATCATGTTCACGATTTATACATGTTTTTATGTTTTGTTGATATTTTTATTCATCCAGTTCTAGACCAAAATCTTTCTCGCCTTATAATAAAGAATTTATGACCGATTGCCAAAACTTCACAAACTAAAGTTTTCAAGTTTTAATTTCCTTGAAATAATAAATTTACCAGGAATTATTCAAATAGCTGTAACTCGTAGCTCATCACCCATCGAGAAACATTGATTTCACATAATGAAGATAAAATTTCTAGAATAGTCCAAATGTCGCAACAACCCGCGACATCGATACAAAAATATCCTGTACCCAAGATGAAATAAAAAAAATTTCCAAAGCTTTAACATACCTTTCTGGATAGTTTTTGAATCATAAACCAACTTATACTAAAAAAAATGCCTTCAGAACTAGAAGAACTAGTTACGTTTTTACACGATCCACAAAAGGGGATTGTACAAATTGCATTAGATCATTTAGTTGGTTATTCACAAGGTTCCAATCAACAGATATTCGCTTATGACAATTACCGAGCAATTACAGATTTGAAAGTTCTAGCTAGGGCCAAGGTTAAGAAAGATGTCGAGCAATCTGTTACAATATTAGCTAACTTGTGTGATGATATCAAAATGAGAGACTTGATTGCTGAAGATGACGATTTTGTGAATTTTTTAGTGTTCCAAATCTGCAATATATTAAATCCAAATGCTGACTTGATGTGCATTTTACTCGCAAACTTAGCTAAGAATGATAACATTATAAAGGTACTCCATATGACCCAGGATAGAATACTTAATGACACAGAGAAAATTTTCAAGTCAAAGAATGCGATGGATTGTTTGATGGACTGTTTTGTCAAAGGATTTGACAGATCGTTGAATGATTATGCTGATTATGACTACTTAGCATATTTTTTTGCTGACATTTCCAGACATCTCAAAGGTAGAGAGTACTTTATCACGGAACAAGAATATGATGGCATTGTTCCAATTTCCAAGGTTTTGGTATTCACAGAAAAGTTTGACGACAGAGTTAGAAGAGAAGGTGTTGCATCTACAATAAAGAATTCTTTGTTTGACTCCCACGCACACATGAGATTGCTATCAGACAGTAAAATCAACATTTTACCGTACATTTTATTACCTCTTGCAGGTCCAGAAGATTTAGATGAGGAAGATATGTTCAATTTACCTGAGGAATTACAGCTATTGCCAAGCGACAAGAAACGTGAACATATCAAGGAAATCCTTATGATCCATTTGGAGTCACTATTATTGTTATGTACTACTAGACCAGCAAGAGAAAACTTGAGACTGAAATCAGTATATCTGTTGATTAGGGAAACGCATAAATCTTTAAATGATGAAGATGTTGCAGATTTATGTGATAGATTAGTTCAATTATTAATGAGAGATGAAGCTGAAGATGCTAATAATGATGTTGAAATTCAAGAAATAGAAGAAGAAAGTGATGATGATGAGGAGATCATTGAGGTTTTGTAATATAATTGTTAAACAGCAAAAGTTGCGCTCAAATACATGAATGGTATTATTTTGTTATTAAATTAGCTGTACATAATAAAATTTCAAGCAATGTCCATTCAGCCTTTCACAGCAAGTTTTCCGTTTTCCAACCTTAGATGCTTTTTCACAAGTTCAATAATACGACTTTTATTATCTGGATGAGAGTTGACTTTTCCTTTCAACTTGTGTAATAATTCTTTTGTAGTTAAAGGTGATTCCGAAACGATTCTTATGACTTCTTCTGCAGTTACTAGGTTACTAGTAACATTATGATGTACTGGCTGAGCTTCAGTTGCTGGGATTGGTTTAGGTGAGGTGCTCTTTTCCAATTTGATCTTTTTGTTAGCTTTCGCGGATTGCTCGATGGTCCTCTTCTTAGCATTAGGGCTCCACTCACCTTTAGGAAACCCTGACAAAAATTGCTGTGTCCCCTTGAGTACAATTATACAGTCTTTAATAGATACAACTTCAATGCTTCTTCTCTTTGGTGAGCTTGTCTTTTTAGGAATTTTCGGAATGGTGTCCTCATCTTTGATTTCTTTTTTAACTTCAGATTCACTTTCTTCTTGATCTTCGAGATCATCTTGGGAGACATATGGGTTGAGTTCCTCATCGTCGGAATCATACATTCCTCCTTCTGTTTTGTTGAGCACTTTCCTCAACTTTTTACCTTCCTTATCAACTTTTCTAGTGTCAAACAAATCATCAAAGTCGTCAGCATTCTCATCTTTTTCGACCAAATTTGATGCTTTTAACATTTCCTTTTTCATTCTTTGTTCACTTAACTTGTTCTCTTCTTCATCACCATCCATAATTGGTGCTTCCTCATCGTCGGCGAATTCTTCATCAAAATCTAAATCATCGTGATCCGAATCACGATCCATATGCGAACCACTCCCACCAATAACAGTTTTAAGTCTTTTAGAATTTTTCTTGAATCTATAATCTGGAGTACTGTTTTCATCCACCAGATTCTCCATGTGTTTCATCAACCATCTTGGAACAGATGAGTTCTTTTCCATTTTCGCTTCGGCTTCCTCTAACGTTAAAGTTGCATATTTATTTCTCTGGGTGAATTTATACAACTTTTCGGCAGGTATCATTTTGAAGCCATCGTCATCACAAACAAACAAAACATAAGAATCAGTATTACCTGCCTCGTAGTTCCCAACCCAAATGTTCTGACCATCATAATCTTCCATCACCCAGGGGTAGTACTCCTCGTAACGTAATTTTCTTTTATCATCATCCATCAAATTGATTTGTCTTGTTTTTTTTTTGAACAAACTCTTTTTGGGCTTACGGGCACCACCATCCGGGGCAACTTGTGACATGTCAACTTCTTTTCTCTTCGATTTTTCATCTTTGTCATTGTACATTTCATCGTTTGCCTCGTTTTGCTGAGCAATCTCAGCGTTTGCCTTTAACTCGGCCTGTTCCTGCTGTTCCTTCTTCTTCTGGTCTATCTCAGATCTGGTCAATTGAAATTGTATGTTTTTGGGGTCTTTACGATGCAATCTCACAGGCTTTGTGAAGTTGTTCATTATATCCACCTCTGCCTTGGACTGAAACTTGAGAATATGAAATCTTGCATCCTCAATTTCCTCTTTGGTACAACTTCTTAGCGAGAAATCTTGATATCCATCTTCTTGTTTCACAACCGGTTTCGTGGGTTCACTCATTTAAACACAGAATCGTTGAATACAATCAAACTGATCAATATCAATGAACAGAATACCTTTGATGAAGAAGAGTGTCTTGTTTAGAGGAGATTTGACGCTTTGCTAATTTTTGTGTTTCAAAAAAGTGTGTAATGATAAATGATTAGGTAATCGCTATTAATTTGAGCTTGAATAATCTATTTATCGTGATGTATCTATTCAAACGGCCATACAAAAGATAGCCGCCCATCAACTCAGCATTTGGATTGCTCATGAAATATCAGAAGCTCTCGAACAAAGATCCTTAGAATCAGTCAACATAATATAAGAAAAAGAAATGGATTCCAACAATTTAGCGTTTGTCAAATTCGGTCCAAATATCCAACATAACCAGCAATCGTTACAACATGTCCATGATTTGACGTCGCTAGTTTTTGGCGTGGGTGCAGGTATATTGAGACTTGAATCGATAATGGGTTTCCTGTTCTATCTTTTGACAGCTTTGTTGACAAACCTTGCGTTCTACTATGTTGTCGCTGGTGGTCCCGCATCTTCACACTTTTTTTTCGATAGTCCTTTGCGGGAAATTTTCGTTGACAATATGTTCAAGAACCTTGCTGGATATGTGATGATGTGGTGTTTGGTATATGCATTGATGGACTACTAATATCGTGTCTGTCGGTACCTGGGTCTCTACAGGATTCAAGCCATTGATATTAATTTCTATATCAACCCGCAACAAAGGTAAGAATCATAACAAAACAAATGAGCTGAACTGAACCGAATGACAATAAAGGTGGTGTTTATAGTAACACGACAATCACATAATATACATTTGAGAAACTGGCTGTCATCAAATTGGCTTCATCTTGAAATGTAGGGAAATTAAACTGAAAACCAAGGCTTTGATATCTTGGATCAAATAATAAAACACCCGCAACCCTTCTGGATCCAGGCTCCGACTCACGTCTGCCAAAGATCCGAACTTACAAGTCTCAAAACTAATGTGTCTTTTTCCAACCCGTATCTCCAATTCTTGCTTGCCATCTCTGTTTTTCAACGGCCAGTTCTCGTCGTTCTCACGGAGAATTTCAGACAGCTGCAAAATCTTCTTGAACTGCTTCAAAACAACAAATGACATGGCAATTTCTTTTCGTATCAAGTCATCGTTACGATAATTGGAATTATTGGCATACCTCAACACTGCAACTCCGTCTTTGTTTCTCAAGTCAAATTCAATAAACTCGTGCCCAAATCTTCCTTGATGACCTGAATAATACCTCAAATAAAATGGTTCGTTGACATCTTCGGAATCAATATCTTCCCACCTCTTTGTTTCCTCTTCTTCTTGATCCATGGTATTTCTTTTCTAGCTTGACTGTTTGAATATTGTACCAAAAAGATGTTTATTCGCAGTTGCATTCCCTATCTTATTAGTAAATTGTGGTCTGATATGCGAATTTTACAGCACATATTGACATCTATTTCATGATCGATGAGTCGTACTTTTTTTTGAAAAGTATAAAAAGTATATACCAATCTTGGTGACTTGTTAGCATTTTTATAGTTTTTGGTCAAATCACAAACATGTCTACCACGGTTGATCCGCAAGATGCGCTCAGATTAATCAAGAAAAATTTGCAAGAAGTTCTCAATGAGGGTATCATCAAAAATGTCTTGGAAGTTGAGAAAAGACCTTTAAAACTTTATTGGGGTACAGCTCCAACTGGTAAACCTCATTGCGGTTACTTTGTCCCTATGACAAAATTGGCTCATTTTTTGAAGGCAGGCTGTGAAGTCACTGTTTTGTTGGCTGACTTGCACGCTTTTTTGGACAACATGAAAGCGCCATTAGAAACCGTTAACTTCAGGGCTAAATACTACGAAAACGTTGTCAAATCAATTTTGAGATCAATAAACGTTCCAATTGACAAGTTAAAATTTGTTGTTGGTTCATCATACCAATTGAGTGAAAAGTACACCATGGACATTTTCAGATTGTCAAATGTTGTGTCCCAAAATGATGCCAAAAGAGCTGGTGCAGATGTGGTCAAACAAGTCACTAATCCATTACTATCCGGTTTGATATACCCCTTGATGCAAGCTCTTGATGAGGAACATTTAGGTGTTGATGCTCAATTTGGTGGTGTTGATCAAAGAAAAATCTTCGTCTTAGCGGAAGAAAACTTGCAATCAATCGGTTACAAAAAAAGAGCACATTTGATGAATCCAATGGTCCCTGGTTTAACTCAAGGTGGTAAAATGAGTGCTTCTGATCCAAATTCAAAAATTGATATTTTAGAAGACCCAAAGATTGTGAAGAAGAAGATCAATAGCGCTTTCTGTGCTCCAGGTGTCATTGAAGACAATGGTTTACTCTCTTTCGTTCAATTTGTTGTTCAGCCAATTCAAGAATTGAAGACAGAGAAGGAAGGATACTTTTTGTTCCAAATTGACAGGCCAGAAAAATATGGGGGTCCCATATCATTCAGTTCTTTCGAAGAATTACAAAATGCTTACAAAGAAGAAAAATTGTCCCCTGTTGACTTGAAGTCTGGAGTAGCTGATGCTATAAACGAGTTGTTAGCTCCTATCAGAGCTGACTTTGAAAGTGACCCGGAATTTCAAAAGGTTCAAGCTTTAGCGTACCCAGTCGAAAAGCCAAAGGAAGAAAAGAAAGTCAAAAAAGTCAAGAACAAGGGATCCAGATATCCAGGGTCTGGTAAACC
This sequence comes from Cephaloascus fragrans, assembly GCA_003707825.3. Taxonomy (NCBI): domain Eukaryota; kingdom Fungi; phylum Ascomycota; class Pichiomycetes; order Serinales; family Cephaloascaceae; genus Cephaloascus; species Cephaloascus fragrans. Next base: position 109,258 of record PPLN03000011.1, read on the forward strand.
TGCCGACGAAGTAAGCGAAGCTTCTGAGGCTTTGCAAAAATCTACATTGGAAAATTGAATAAATAGATTTTTTAATTGATAGTTAAAACATAGTTTTTATGTAGATATACAATACCAAAACCCCCAAAAAATTTGACATCCTTCACCAATCTATAAAAAAAAATTCATAAAGTTTCCCATCCACCAATATCAATGACACCTTCCAATTTTCTTGTAATATAATTAGGGATATTATGCCCTAGCCAAAAATTTTTGACGAAGTCATCATATCGCAATTTACTCAAATATAGCGGTTGCCCATGCTTACCATCTTCATCTAACTCGCCATGAATATCCAAGTATGGAGCTGGATAGAATGAACCATTTTTCCTATATAATAACAATAAAGCTCCATGTTTAGGCGCTAGGAATACGCCATACTCATTATTACATTCTTTTTGATAATGCAGAGTGCATTGTCCGTTCAAGGACCCCACGGCTTGTTTCTGTATATCTACCACCTCAGCGCAGAATAGACAAATGGCTGGATCTTCTATTTTATTTCTTTTTTCGATTTCTGGATAATAATACTTAGTGAAAAAATGATCCAATCTTTCGGGCAAATCTATAAGTTTTATGACTCCCGGATATTCCATAGGAGGGGGCTTCAAGGGTTCATTGATTGTTTCGAGGTGAGAAACGAACGAGGATAATTTTTCATTTTCATAACTGTCTAATGCTGAGAATCTCTTGATTAGAGTTGAAATAGTAGGTAACTTAAGGATATTTGAAAGCTTGTCCGCTTCCAAAACGAATTCATCATAGTTTTGACATAAATCTGATATATCAGCCGAAACCACGTTTGCCCAAATCGCTGCTCTTCTCAAGAAGGGGGTACAGCATTTCACAACTAAGTGATATAAAGAAGATCCTGAATCTTCACAATCAGGTATCATGTCATTTGGCGTGTCATCCTTATTAAGTGCTTTCAACACCTTTTCGAAAATATCGTTTGTGCCCTGAGAAATCGAACCATCAAAACCAGAGTTGGAAGTTGATTGCAATGTATTAGATAAGGATATGATGTGACTATCGTATGCTTGGCGGTAAGAAAGATTGACTGTTAGTTTATAAATTGTTTGTAGTAAATGACCCATAAAACACATATGCAAAATCGAGTTGAATGTAAACCCAAGGCTTTCTATTGGCACAATGGAGACCAATATACTAAAAAAATCAGCCCCAGTAATCAAGGAGTTGAAGTTATTAGATGATAAACAAAGAAGAGTAGCCAAATTCTCCTCAAAGGCAGATGATGGTCTGTTACTATTTATCTCCGTGTGAGCCTTCCATGCTAGCCAAGTGTACTTGAATTCTGCCCAAGTACGCAAATTTGTGAGACAGTTGTTCGAAAGTTGATGGATCACTAGTTTTCCCTCTGATGGAACTCCTCTCAAAGCAATTTCAGTTGATTTTATACTTTGAACCAATAACACATTTGAATCACCTCGGAAGACATAGGGGAAAGTAATCGAAACCAAATTCTTCATTAATGTTCCAATACTTGATTTGATACGTTCTTTTTCGTTGTTAGAAGGCCCAAAAATCAGTCTGGCACTCACCTTAGATAAGGTGCCTTCTGCAAGCAGCCTTAAATCTTTGTAGCCAAATACAGGAAACCTGATTAACCAATCTGGATCTCTCGAGTTCAAAGCCAACAGTTGAAAGGCTGCAGGATAACCGTCTGGTCTTGAGGAGACATAGTCGACAAAAGATCTCTTGTTGCAGTTCCATAATACCGGGATAAACATATTATTTATTGCTTTGCATAATGGGCACAAAAATTCCTTCTGTTCGAAATCTTCTGGAATTGTTCTGGTAATTTGATTTTGACGATTTCTTATATTTTGGATGTAACTCATATAGCAAGAATAATGCATTCCATGACCACAGCTGTTGGATACTAATTCACTATGTACAGCATCCAACTTTTTAGAAGGAAAACCAGGACCAAAAATGCACTTATTCTTAACCTCATTGTAACTCAGTTCGGCAGTAACTGGCAACTCTTCTTCATCTAAGTTGATGTTTCCCGAGAATGATTTTTGAAACCAATAATTATCTTCAAACGGAATGTTTCTAAATTCTGAAGACTTTGAAACATAAGATATAATTCCAAAAGGCTCACTAGAATTGCCACTATTTTGACATAAGATACAATGTTCTTCAGGAAATTTCCAAGCAGATGAGTCTTCCGCTTCATCCATCTCAATATCACTCTTATCAAAATCGTGCTGATAGTTATTTTCGACAAACTTGGACTGCTGTTTCCTAAATTTTGCCATAAGTTTCACTTGCCTCTCTTTTGCAATTCTTTTCTTTCTTTCAAATTCTGATTCTATTGTGTTTTGAATCAATTCGTATTCCAATAGTCCTCTTTTGAAATCGATAATCGAAGTCTCGAGATATACATCAAACTTGTTGTCAAAGGTACTTATTGAGTTGAATATAGCACGAACTTTCGAGTGGAAAGATTTGTAAGACTCATCTTCTAACATGTAATATAATATTTTGGCAACTGAATCAAGATTTTTTTCAAAAAATCCCATATCTTTAACAAAAGCTAAATAAAACTCTTGAAACGCGTATGAATTTCCATTGGTAGTTATGATATGGACAATAGTATGTAGAAGATGTAAAGTTAGATCCAAGATCGAATCTGCCTTGGAAACTCCCTCTTTGTAGACATACCTCAAGGAAGTACAAACAAATTGTCCAAAAAATGGTGAACATGTGAAATTTGAAGTGGCAGTAAAACAACCATAGCTGATTCTTCGAGGTTCAATATAAATGTCATTGACGTCCCTACCAGTTTTCTTGTGTATTCTTTCTTTGATTATTTTTATGGCATCATCTCTTCTATTTGATGTGAAATGTATGTAATAAGGATCAATCTCATCAAAGTACTTGTCTTTCAATTTGTAAGTACCACTATCCGTAGTACTTTTTGGTGGTGAATAGTTCGAAATTTGTTTCAATATAATTTCAAACTTCTTTTCACTTGCGACATGTTCAGGAACTTCACTGCAAAGCTTAGAGTACGTTAAAGGCTTGAAGCACAAAGTGTGGATGATCTCTTTCTTGATACCCATTTCAGTAATTTCTTCATTTGGTTTCTTCGAAAGAAATGTGTCCTCAGATAAAAGGCACAAAAAAAAGTTCAAACACTCCTCGACCATATATGGCAATTTTGATATACCATACACCGCGTAATTTTTAAAATCGCCATTCATCCAAGGAATAAGTTGCCAACGTGAGATTAATAAATAACACGCAACATCTCTATCAATCAAGTTAAGTAATACTTGAATCATAAATAAGTCTCTCATGAAACCGCATTCTCTTATTCCTGTATTTCTATATATGTGGAGTTGCTGTCGGACACTAAAGCCGTTTCTAACCCAATAACCAACCTTAATTTGAGACAACAAAACTACTGTTCTAATGGGATAGTCAAAAATTGAAATCAATTTTTTCTGGGTCATATTGATTTCATCAAAAAAATCAATCAAATCCTTATGTGAGCCGAAATCGATCAATTGAATCATCCACGATAAAAATGCATGTAAAGGGTGTAAAAAACTCACATTATCAGAATTGACACTGAAGCGTGGAATTTCCACCTGTGAATTAGGAACCACTTCATATTCTACTTTTTGAACAACATCGATCGATGAGGACAAAATACCAGGATAGGCACCAATTTCGATCTTTTGTAAAACACTAGCAAGGACTCCGATAGCATCTTTAGGCAACTCTTGATCAGCTATGGCTGTTAATTTTGTGATTCTTTTTGATATATCTTCTGCAAATCTGCATACAACAGATATCGAACTAAAATACACTCCATAATCATTAGATTCATATTCAACATGCTCAACTGCTTCTCTTTTGATGGTGGGTCTTCCTTGAAAAAGTGCCATTATATCTATTGCAGGAAATAAAATGGGAAATGAAAGGACAGTATGAGCATCATCACTTCGACTCAATATGTAACTTATATCAAAAAAAATTTGGCTCCACTTTCTATTTTTCAAAGAATGATAAAGTACATCTTTACAAAGATCAACACATTCAGGTAACACAATTCTATTGACCGTTAAAAATCCATAAATCGCGGCAAAAATCTTCAATAAATCACCGTGCTGTACGATTGCTGTTGAATTAGATGGACACGTGAAAAGTTGGGCAGATAAGGTACACATTATACTGAATTCTGGTTCCCTGTCAATATTCAAGAACATGTCTGCAATGGTGGGGTAAATATCGATATACTGACAACAGATCAAATTTTTGTACTTCAAGTTAGTGATTAAGACCGTTATGTAAAGCTCGTGTAGGATTTCTCTGATGGATTTCCAAAATCGTATATCAAAGTAAATGAAATATTGAAGTTTGGACCCCAAATGATATTTTGCAGTGTAGTCATTCAAATTCAAATTATAGTCGCAGTTCTTGCATAAATCTGGGGGTAGTTCCCACATCAGCGGAGTGAATTTCCAGTAGGGAGACTTATCACTTCCATTGGAAAACGGTATTTTGGGAATTGTATTGTCTTTTTGTAATTCACCAGTCACATAATTCGTTTCGATATTTGAGTGTCCAACACCAGGATCCCACCTGCGGCAAAATGACTGACATAGTAAATCTCTGGTGAATAAATAATCTTTGAATAATGGACCTTCTGTCAATTTTCGCAACCATCTTATAATTTCGTCGCACATATCCTCTCTGAAAATGTCCCTATAACTCCTAATGCAAGTAGTTAATCCAGTGGAAGACAATATCTTTTCACGTTCGAGCAAAAGTGTTATATTGTCTGATCCTATAACTTTCGCTTTACCATATTCCTGGATTTCCTCAGCAACCATTATTCCAAATTCAGTCACTTTGTTAGTGGACAAATGAATTCTTTGTACAACATCTCTAAATTGTCTTGTTTGATCATTGTAAGCCATGAGATAATATTTTGAAGAATTGATATCCAGACCTCCATACTTTCCAGATTTCAAGTCGCAACTATCAGAGTAACTCTGAATCTTCTCTGCCTTATCGAGTTTGTCGAAGGTCAACGTACTTTTGGACATTACATCAAGTATGTAGTCCAACGCTACATCAATCGTATTGAATAATGAATCCTCAAAATTTTTTGGAAATGTATCTTCAGTCAAGGTTTCTTTTTCATAATGAGGACATTTGAACTCTTTGATCCAAGCTTCTGGATCACCACAATCGCAAACACCACCTTTCTCTTTTTGGCATATGTTTATGTGAACTTTGTGATCCTTGTGGTCCTCCTCTCTGAAACAATATGAGCATAGAGCACAAGTATCATCAAAACCACATGTTAAGCATCGATAAATAGGCTCCCCTTTCTGGAATAGCCTCGAGCAGGTCATTTGGGGATGTGAAAGATTCTCTGACTCATTATAGTTGATTATCCATGAGTTATTGTCATACTTATCCATTTTGTTTCGCACCTTTTCCCAAGTCAACATGTCGTTTGAAAGGCTACCAGAGAAAAAATGAGATAAATACTCGCCCCCATGGGAAGCTGAAAAAAACAATGCCCTTCGTATGTGCCTTCTCACATTATCGTTGAAGTTGTAATCAAACTTGGCAGGGCATTCGACCAAAAAATTGAGGAATTGAGTCCTATTCAACTCAGTCTCCATAATCAACGTCTATCTTTTCGACCTGATATGATCTGATTATGAACTTCACGATTAAGACAAAGTAACAACACAAAGCAACAACACAATCAAATCAAAACACAGTCGCACCAGACGCGACAACCTTATTGAACTAAAATAAAGCCTTTTGGAGGTAATTTTATGGTCTCAAATATAAGATTGTTACGTATTTTAAATTACTTTTGCCATCGGCAAGTTCGTTGGAGTTCCAAAGAAAATCATACTCAAAATTATCGCGAAAAGTCTATTCCAAAAAAATGCTTAGTTATTAAGTAACGCAGAAAGTTTTTGAGTAATTTTGGCACTTTTTCTTTATTTCCTTAACGATATCTATATTTGGGACAATAAAAGATGATTGAAAGAGAAATGGGTATTTCTGCATTGAGGAAGTACCTAGTACTGCTCCCTGAAAAGCTACATTTTGAAGACCGCTTGCTAAGAATCAATTTATACCGGTGTCTCTATTTTGCACTATCAAACGATGGGGAATTCCTAAAAGAGTTGTTCCCTAATCCAGAAGTTCACTTACCTGAAGAATGGAATGATGTGTTTACTCTTTTTGACAATGGATCCGAATTTTTCAAAGATCCAGTCTCAACGGATCAGAAATATAGCCATCCAGCTCACAGGCCATGTGCAAGGCAGTTCGGAAAAGGTGATGCCATTTATAGGTGTTTGGATTGTGGAATGGATGATACATGTGTCTTGTGTGCTTATTGCTTCAACAAACAAGATCATAGGGACCATACTGTCCGTCTTAGTAACTCTTCAGGTATTGGAGGAATATGCGATTGTGGTGATCCGGAGGCATTCAATAAACCCTTGCACTGCAAGTGTTTGTTACAGAATTCTGAGGACCCTTCTATCGAACCATCATTTGACAAAGCATTGAAGCCAGTGTTTGATGTTTGCTTTGACTACATATTGGATATCATGAACTATTCGATTCACTCGATTCCTTTCATACACAACAATATCAACAAAGATTCACTTACCTCAACAACTCTATCAGAAATTTCAAGTTTACCTTCGGAAATATATGGGTCAGTGGACTCTAACTCTCAGGGTTATTACTTATTGTTGTGGAATGATGAGAACCATAACTATCAGGAGGCTATTGAACAAATTAGTAAGGCACTAAATTGTTCGCCATTGACTGCACAGCGACTTGCTAGAACTATTGATGTTGAGGGTAGAACTATTTTGAAAAAGGGGAAATCTGTCAGTGAGTTATATACGGCTCAAGCAATTGTTGAGACCGGAGGATTGGTTTCGACTATTTGTACCTCTCGAGATTATATTAGAGAGTGTATGGTTGAGATCATTGTCGACTGGTTACAAGAAATAACTACAATCGGTGATTATGGATTCCGAGAAAGGGTGAAAATTGCGATGACACAATCATTGATCGAGAAGGCCAATATAAGCAAGCCCTTTGTCAATAGTATGATTGAAGGATTCCCTTTGGATCACGGTAAATCTTTGAAAAGAATGTGTCTTGAATCGGGACTTTTATATAATGGTGAGATAGTGAATGGTATCTATGGAAAGCTTGAAAAAGACATTGATCATCACAGCAAAATTGATGAGTTGATCACCAACGAAAAGCGAGAAATTGCCAATTCTAGAATTCAGTATTTACTTTGTTTCGATTTGAGATTCTGGAAATCTGTCAGGAAGAAGTTGGGAAGGTATATTACACCTTTGATGATATCAGATTTACATTACAAGTCAGTATTTTGCTCTCAGTTTGTTGAAATATACGGACAGCTAATCACATCCATGTCAATGAGTGATCGTGAATCACACTTGAATATTTTGAGTGAAGTGTGTACACAACTTTTCACATGCCCTACTAGCATAAATTCGATTATAGATGGGGAAAATTTGGGCAATATTTTGATCCCAATAATTCGATTATTGGAACATTATTCTAATCTAACTAGTGATAACAGATTAGTATTTGGCGAAGATATCGACCGCAACTCAAAAATTATCAATGCTACATTATCCAGAGGATTACATGATATTAATTATATTGTGGAAAAGTGTGCGCTAAAGTCGAAATTCTTGGAAAGAGAAAATTTGAACTTGTTTCTTTTGTTGTTCAGATTGTTTCAAGGTTATTGGCCATTTGAAAGAAAGTATGGTGATCATGTTGAGCATGATATAGCTGATCTTTATATCCATCACAACTATTGTATACCCGTTTTTAGCATCATTCAGTCTGTTTCAGAATCATCATCCAGAATGTACACATCGCAACAATCTGATGATCTTATTGTGCATAAAGCTATTAGTACAGTTCTTGAGTTTTTGAACTCTATTGAACTTCCTCATAAATCAGTAAACGAGGAAAGCATCATGGATTTTCAAGTTAGCAAGTACAGAGTCTCTCTTTTTCACCCCGTAAACTCTTTTTTATCTGCTATCATAATCAATAGCAAATTCACAGATATGGAGCTCATCAAAAAGAAATCTCATGATTTCCTACAAATTTCTGATGTATCGTTGAGATCAATTGTTTTGAGCTCACAAATAAAGATAGGATTTTGGATTAGAAATGGTTATTTCATATCGGCACATGCTAATATCTACCTAGATTCATCGATATCGGAGATCAGTTATATGAAGGACATACATTTGAATCAACTCTCTGCAATAGTAGAACCAACAAAAAGAATTGTCTTGAATTTACTTGATCGATGGGAATTGCTTGGTTGGTTTTTGAACCAAGTTGATTTTGATCAGACTAATTTTGAAGAGAAAATTACTTACGTTGCAGAAGAGTTTATCGTTTTTGTTTATTACGTTCTCACCAACAGGCTCGCACTCATTGAAGAAATCAGCGAGGAAGAAAAGTTCAAACTTCAGATCAAGTTGAGTATAGCCTACACACTTTGTAAAGAGCCTCAATCTTATTCAGAAATCAGAAATGCATTAGCCAACGATATTGTTGATGATCCCAACTTTGATACTATATTAGAGGAAATTTCAACCTATAGCCCTCCAACCGGTTTAAGTGACGTAGGGATGTTCAGGTTGAAGCCAGATATGTATTCGGAGTTGGATCCCTTGAGTTTAATCAATGATACGACAGATTTTCAAGAGATATCGGACGCTTTAACAAAAAATATAGCCAGAAAGAAGAAAATTAAGCCAGAAAGTGTGGTCTTGATACCTCAAGTTGTTGATATAAGTCGAACTGTATACAGAAATGTGGGTGAGTTTACGAGAACAAATATTTTTGCAAAAATAATTTACAAACTCTTACAAACGGCGATAGATAAGAGCTCTGAAAGTTATTTACCCCAATTGTTACACTTGGTTCATGCTATTTTGATTGATGATGCTCACTTGAATGGTGTAGATCATCTACCTCAAGTTTTCATTGACATTCCTATCAGTTATCTATTGTTGACCATTGTCGAATCATCTATGAGCAAATCCATAACAAAGAAAGCAGAATTTTTGCTAGACTCTTTCATCAAAAAAGACAACTCAATAATGTACTCTCTTGTTGAGTCAATGGGCGAAGAACATATGAAAGCTTTCATGGAAATGAGACTTGGTTCTCTAGAAACCGAAAACGAAAGGAAAAAGAGATTGGCCAAGTCTCGTCAGCAGCGTCTCATGAAAAAGTTTGCAAAACAGCAACTCGATTTCATGGAAAAGAACCAAGACTTAGATGTAGCGGAGAAGCTTAATAAAAATGAAGATGAGAGCGACAGCTCTTATGATGGTTTGCGAGTGTGTATTGTTTGTGGCTCCCCAGAGTCTAACAATGAAGTTTTTGGAATACCAGTTAGTATAAATAAGAGTTCAGCTTTTTGGCAATTGCCAAAAGATGATTTAGCATATTCAAGATTAGGTTTCAATGATTGGGATAATCAGTCATTAGATAAACCTGATTCCGTTGGATCAGGCTTTCCTTTAAACGATGGTAATACTGAATTTGGTTGTCACAGAGAAGAAAGGTCGGTTGCATCAACTTGTGGTCATGGATTACACTACAGATGTTTCAAGCAATTCACAACTCCTTTATTAGCAAGAGTATCAAAGGAAGAATTTCCATGTCCATTGTGTTCAACGATTCATAACTCATTTATTCCGAGTTTTATTGAATCGCGAGAAAATTCCGATTTTGATAGTAATCATGAACCAATTAATTTGAAGTTCAATGAAATTATCTTAGAAACAAGAGAATTGAATTGTTCTGAATTAAGGAATTTTATCTTCCGTGAAGGATTTAGTTTTTCTACGGATAGGCGTATAATCAACAATTTCAGACAAGACTTGAAAGAAATTATTGGGAGGAATACAAAAATACTTGAAATTTTCAATCTCAAATCGCAGTTTTATTCATCTGTTCAAGGGCTATCAGCATTAATCGGTAACAGTATCTCGATGAACGAGATTGCTGCTAGGCTCGAGGGTCCTTGTTCTTACGAAAGCTTTTTAGAACAAATCCCTTCAAACAGCAAGGTTTTGTTGAAGTCATTAATACAATTTCGTGTGGTATTGTCTGTCAATAAAGCTTCTTTCATTCCTCCCAACACTAATGAACACTTGGAGATTCAAAATTTCTGGGATGGCATCGATCTTCACAACGGTGTATTTGCTGAATTCTGCATTTTGTTTTTTCAAACCTACGAATCCTTTGAAACACTATCAAGATTTGTTTTTACTAAATATTTCACCATTCTTTGTTTTTCGTTACTTTTGAGATGTGATGGTGATGATGACTATTTTACAACCATTTACCGCTCGACTGGTAGGGAGTATTCTAAAGACCAAATTGGCAAAATGAGATATTTCCTCACGCATCAAGTTGCTGATAATGTTAGTCTGCTTTCATCCAAGAAAAATTATGCTATTGAAGCATTGGATAATGAGGAGTTCATAATTAATTTTTATTATGTGGTTGAAAGATGCGTGTTACCTTTATTGAGACAGTTGATTATTTTCAGCGATAATATATCAGTAAGTCTGTTCCAATCCTTGAAGAAACAAATCAATGATCAAGAATATGAAGATAATTCAAATGCTTTATGTTATGCTTTGAATATTCCAACAATCGAAAAGTTATTAGAACACCTTCTTGATCCTGGTAGTTTTGAATACAAAATTTTTGATAATGTTATCTCTGCTAAGATTCCGAAGTATCTAGATGAGGGTATTTTATCCATTGAATATCCTGGTATGGTCAGGTTGATAAATTTGCCCACAGAATTCAGTGCGTTCATGGATGAAGGCTTTGAAGCTTCTGCCCAAGACTACCGTATCTGTTTACATTGTGGGAAAAAACTATTTGAGTTTCAAGCCAGCCAACTCAGAAACCACATACGCATCTGTAACAAGTCGTATGGTTTATTCTTGAACCCAACAAACAATTTGGTGTCTCTCCCAATTAACTTCTACGGGAAAAATTTTCAAATGATCATAGCTGCCCCCTATTTGACAGCTCATGGAGAGACGAAAACGAAAGATACGAGAGGGAAAGCGTATTTGAATAAAATGAGATACTTGAATTTGAATAAGTTGTGGATTAATCAAGGTTTGGTAGCATCGATGTCGAGAGAGCTAATGAAATCCTCTGGAAGGGAGGCTCAAGCTGAATTTATGAACGAGAACCTATTTTGAATCAGATGTACTTCTATTGAAAGATTTAATGGCAACTTGCCTGATGGGGTTGGTTCATTAGGTTTTTATGTATAATTTTAGATGACTTTTTTCATTCTCTTAAATCACACGAGTTACGAATTTTTTCAACATTGCCATGTACTTGATACATTACTGAAGTGTCCAAGCAGGTAAACTCCCAAGAATAAAACTCACTAATCACGAATGGTTTAAGATGATGCGACGAGCTTATATACTATCTGAATTTTCATGTGTCACGTGATTTATTACGTTATTGCTTTCTCATCATTCACTCAACCAATCATTTAAACTGAAATCAAAAAGTATCGGTTGTAATCAAAAATGAGCCAAATGAAAATAAATCGATAAAAACATAAAGAGTTTTTGAGAATAATTCTAAAAGAGTCATTTCTACACATAAATCATAAATAATGGTGAGTATCAATGATAGTGTTGTGCTCATGAGCTCGAGCATTCAAGAATTGGAGTGACCGAACGCTTCTCGTTCCACGACATATCGTGATATAGTGGAGAAAGTTGTTCTGCTCAATGATGGAAGACCACAGGTTTAAAGTGGGATCTTCATCCCGTTGAGTTTAGTTTGACTGAGGGAGGAAGTCATGTATTACGTCTTTTAGAATTTGACACTTTCATTGAATTGCTCTGCTTTGTGCTTTGAGACAAAATCCTATCACCGATGACAGGAAGCTTTACTGGTTAGAGTGATTTACTAATCAAATTTATAGTCGTTCACAAATATTTACAATCTTGTGTTCAGAAGAAACTCCGTTTACGTCGCTTCTGTTTTTGCTGGTGCTTTTGCTTTCCAAGGTTTTTTCAACGTTGGTATCAACAAATGGTATGAAAACCATAACAAAGGTAAATTATGGAAAGACATCAAGGGTAATTTAGGTGGTGAAGATGATGAGGATGAAGACGATGAGTAAATTATATTGCTTTCAACGTTATACGCACAAAAATTTTTACAGAATAAAGTTTTAAGAATAAGAAAATATTTATACACATAGTTCAATGGCATCTTTTTAGTTTTACCTGTAGTCTGGACGACTTCCAGCTTCAAATAATTGGCTTATGTGTGACAGTTATCCTACAATTTGAGTCCATGATTGAATTTCATTTGCTGTATAACTTGTGTTGGACTTCGATCATATTAACATGAACACAAGTGATTGAGTGGCTGTTCACTCGTTCATTTAGCTAAACTGTTGAAAAAGTAAACTTGATCGCACAAAGTCTTTTCTTTGGCGTATTTTTGAACAGGATCCTTAACATCACCTCTGACGGAATACCCATGAGAAACACCGGAAAACAAGTCAATTTGATAACGGGCACCAATCTTTTTCAAAGCGGCTTCAGTCTGGTGTCTCAATTCATCTGTGAAAATTGGGTCAACTTCAGCTGCACTGATTATGAGTGGTTTCTTAATCGCTTTGATTTCCTCAATGGTGACAAAACTTGGGTGCGCAGCAGCAGCAGCATCAGCTAAACCGTTTTCAGCAATCTGTTGAATGGCATACTTAGCACCAAAACAATAACCGACAAGTGCAGTGAATTTTGGATTGTACTCCTTTTTCAACCCAGACAAAAAAGTTTCAATCACTTTAGCAGTTTTCTCAGGTGAGTGGTTTGGGAGCCAAGCAGATAATTCAGCACCTGCGGAATATGGATCACCGAATAAGATATCTGGAACCAAAACGTGATAACCAGCAGCTGCAAATTCATCAGCAACTAATAAGACGTTATTGTACTTATGGCCGTATATATCAGTTAAGATAACGATGACCTTGTCATTTCCATTTTGCTCCCCGATTTTGTAGGAATCTAAGCCAAAAATCTCAGCAAAAGAGCCTTTGGCGCTGCCTTCGTGAAAGTTGGTTTGGGTACAACAAGATCCTGGTGGGTTCGATGCCATTGTTGAAAGATAGTAGTGTTTGGATTAGCTGAAATTGCTTGAGCAATAAACTGAAGGGAAAAAAAGATACTGCTCGAGGGGGATACTAGGTGCCTTTATATATCCAGATGTGCGCCTGCTTATAAATCGGACTTTAATCGGTTCTCGTATACAACGCTCATAACGCTACTTTCTCTACAAGAAAAAGGTATTTAAACAACCATAGAAAGTGAAGGCCTTAAGTTTGAGCTTCGAGTACCATTTAGTTAGGTTTTGATATGGCAAATACTATACAAAACACATCTAATTGCCGCTCTTGGTAAAATTCTGAGAAGTGGTTTGAGCCCTGTCTCCGATATAGGTACACCTAATATTTAGCCTGTTAGATTGCAAAACAGAAAAAATTTATATACAGGACTGGTGATTAAAAGGACACTCACACCCCAGACTCATAGATTACAGACTATCAAGTCAAGAACGTGAAATGAACGTTGGTGTTTGAGCTATGACAAATGTATCTGAAGAAAAAGTTGGGCACAATACAGTTGGCGGTAGTGTAAGAGCAGATGGTTCCATACGCAAAGTTTTGAAAATCAAGCCTGGGTATGTACCTATGGATGAGCAACCGAAATATGATGCCTCGAAAGCTAGGGCTAGAAGAATGGGGAGGTTGGACAGTATCAACTTGAGTGAGAGAGAGTCTGCACAAGAGGCGAGGCAACCTGGTTCAAAGTCCGACAATATGTTCAAAAACATTAACGATATTTTATCTGTCAATGATTCACAGAAGAAAGTTGAGCTGAACATAATCATACAGAAAGAAGAAGAGATTGGCAGTTCTGAAAAAGGTCTGAAACAGAAGGAACCAAATAGCGTGAAGGAAGATATAGCAAGCAAGCTTTCTGTGTTGAGGCTCAGGGACAACGAGGTGGCACGAGAAAATGATAAACATAATGACAAATCGAAGTCAACGCAAGAAAGCCGTCCATATATCCCAAAACAAAGAAAGCACAGACCTGCTGTGAGGCAAAAATATTCATTAGATGACTTGGAAAATGGAAAGGTGAAATAGGTCTTGAAAAAGAGCCAAATATCTCTACATTTTTGAAGCTTACTCTTACAGCAGAAATGTCGTGGATTTCCAGAAAGATTGGCAAGTTCTTCCTATTCCATATCATTTAAAACCCTATCATATTCGTAAATGTTTTGCCAATTCGATAGTCACCTTTTAGCTCAATCTATCAGCGTGATGTTGAAAAGAGCACAAGATAATAAATATTGTGCTTTCATTCAGCGATATCGTATACTTCGTTACTACCATCTTTTTCATAGATTGTGACATTCACTGTCTTTTTACAACATTAAATTCCCAAAATCATTACTCTATTTACAAATATACAGGACACAGTAACTATATGAATTTTGTTCGACTCTTCATTTGAATCTAGCATTTTCCCCATACGCAAAGGTGAGTTCGCGTGATCATTTTGTGCTTGATTGTTGAATCCTGGTGATATATGACTTAGAAATGACATTCCAGGATCTCATGTATTTTTCCAAACATTGATTTACACAAACATCCTCATGATTAGTCAAGCTTGAACTAGGTTTTTGGATACATATAGCAAAACAGTTTTCAGTTATTTTATTCACTAATTCGGTGGCATTAGCAACGGCTAATTCTTGAGCAATCTGGTCCTGGATTTTTTGCTTCAATTGAGAGGATTGTATTGAATTTGGCTGGGAAGCAGTAGAGGTAGATGGACTCCCGAAATATGAACCTAAACCTGACATCTTGAATAGCAAACTACTTTTTTGGATGCTCCGGAAACTGTGTAATTAATATAATCTCTAACGATTCTGGTGATAAGTGTACCTTAAGCGTTAAAGTACTCAAACTTATATATTTGTTGTTGAAAACTCCGACATCTTGTTTGGTGAAGTGCAAAAATAATGGACAATTTGATGATATCAGGGTAACAAACCATTTCATCTTGTTTTATATGAATGGTCAAACCAGCGTAACTAATAATTCCTCTTTTTGTGGTCTTTAAAAATATTTGTTATGAAAGAGGTGAATTGTCCAAAAACAAAAGGATGATTTTTGAAAAAGGGATATAAAAATGATCAAGTCAGTTTTCCTACTATAGCAGCGGTCAAATCCAGATTCAAAGGTTAGAGTTTCTAATGCTGAATGAATATGAACCAAATTTATACTCAAACGTGTCATTGCTGACGCCAGAGTACTTGAATCAATTTTTGAACACCACGTTGACAGGGTCTGCTCATAAATCGGCAGGTATATCTTTGAGGGCTTTTTTGTCATCTTTAGTAGCTTCCTTCATTATTTGTTTACTCCAATTAGGTGTTTTTAGTGGTTTACGTCCTCTACTAAAAAAAATATACCAACCTAGATGCTACTTTGTTCCCAATAATGCTAGAATGGAACCATTGGGTACGGGATTTTTGTCTTGGTTGAAGCCTTCGGTATATTGCCCCATCAATGACTACTACTCTTTGGGTTTGGATGCTTATTTTTTCGTTCGATATTTGAGTATTTTGTTTTTGTTTTTTGCAACACTAGGAGTTTTGAATGTATGTGTTTTAGTGCCTATAAATTTTACTGGTGACACTGTCAATTCAAATGTGGAAGGGTTGGACAGACTCAGCTGGTCCAATATATCACCCGAGAAAGTTAGGAGATTAAACTTTCATTTCATTCTCGCTATTATAACTATATCGTGGTTTCATTGCGTTTTGATATATGAGTTGAAAAGTTTCATAAACATAAGGCAGACATTCTTGATGTGTCCAAGTCATCAAGTCTCATTACCTTCGACTACCTTATTGATCAAAAATGTTCCGAAACACTTGCAAGATTTTGCTCAGTTGATCCAATTGTTCGATATCATTCCTGGCGGTATAAAATATGTTTGGTTAGCATACGATTTTTCAAAAATGAAAGTTTTAATCACTGATTTGAAAGAGTACGTTGATCAACTAGAGGAAGCGGAGGTGTCCAAAATTAGACATATCACATCCAAAATTCATAGAGAAAGATTGGTAGATACGGATATGAGTCTAATTTGTCTGTGGTTTCACAAAGTAAGGACATATTTTGTTCAGCTTTGCAATCCAGAAAATCCAGAAATTTTATTACCTGTCTTTGAATACAAAAACTTCAAAATCAGGATTCCTGGAATCAGTAAACAAGTTCCTGCTATTGATTGGTGTGTCAAGAAGATTCAGAAGTATAATTGCGATAGTACCGTTTTGAAGAGCAAAATTATTGATTCTTCATCTGCCTCGTCACATCTGTTTAATAAAGTTTTCATTCAATTTCATCATCAAATTGGGGCATACATGGCTCATCAATGTTTGCTATCAAAAGTTCAAGGGCAGATGGATGCGTCCATCATAGAGTTGAATCCTAACGACATTATATGGGAGAATATGACGGTTGACAACACTTGGATTTACAGTGCGAAAAAATATTCGGTTATTATTTTAACTATAGTCATAATTATTTGCTGGGTGGTTCCAGTCTCATTTGTCGGCTTGATAGCGCAATTGCCTTACTTAACCATTCTCATTCCATTTCTCTCTTGGCTTAATAATTTACCAGATATGATGCGAAACTTTGTGTCTGGATTTTTACCTACAATTGCGTTAACTTGTCTTACAGAAACTGTGCAAGTGATATTTCGAAAGTTGGCCTTTTGGAAGGGAAAGTTAACGGGTCGTGAAGTTGAACTTGATTTGCAAAAGTGGTTGTTTGGATTTCTATTTGTTCAGATATTTTTGGTGGTGACAATATCTTCAGGTATCACTGTTATATTGAATCACTTGATCAATAATCCATCGTCTATTCCCACCCTATTAGCAACAAATTTACCTAAAGCCTCCAATTTTTTTTTCTCGTTTTTTGTCGTCAAGGGTTTAGCTTTTTTCGGAACCAATTTTTTGAGACTTCATGATATATTTTTTCAGTACATTTTATATCCCTTGATTGATAAAACTCCTCGTCAGAAGTTTAATCGTATGACGACTTTACCGAAAATCAGATGGGGTTCGATCTATCCTACATATTCAGTGTATGCTTCTATAGGAATAGTGTATTGTATAATATCTCCCATGATCACGATTTTTATATGTTTCGTGTTGATTTTGGCTTTGATTTATTACAAATACTCGTTGAAATTCATATACGACTACAACAATCACTCAGAAACACATGGGCAGTTTTATCCAATTGCTTTACTTCATTTATATTCTGGTATATATTGCTTGGAGATAAGTCTAATCGGTTTGTTTTTGTTGGCAAGGGATGAAAATGGACGTTCTTTATTCAAAATTCAAGGATTGGGGATGATGGTTATCTTAATTTTAACTGTTTTAGGTCATATCACAATAGATAAAAGATTCCAAAAGTATTTCAATTTCCTTCCAATTTTGAATGATGCTAGCTCAGACTTGCTCAAACTAAACAACTCGACTAATTTAGCAGTTTCAAACAACCTGACGTTCACTTCTTATTATAGATCAATTTTCTTGCATGAATCGTTTAAATATGAACTTCCAATAATTTGGCTACCCAAAGATAATAATGGATTCAGTGATAGAGAAATCAAAACATTGAGGGAGCGGGGGATTATCGCGAGCAATAAGGGTTCGATCATTGATGATTACACATTTGATGTTTATCCTTTAAATGCTCCTCCTCTTTCTCATTAATCAACATAGACTAAACATTATTTTAAAATGAAGAAAGCCACCATTGAGTTTTTTCTGCTGATATCTTAGTCGGTACAAGAATCAATAATGACGTTCCATATCACTTTATTCAGTAGAATGAAATGCAACAGAGCACGCTTATGAAGAAGGAAGACGGAGTTTGAAGAATGCAAACTTTCAACGTGCGTCATGGATAGCTTTTCATTTCAACTCAGTCACCTCAAAACATCTGACCATTTCATACCGATAGGACCCTCAGATCAGTTTCTCAGTTATGAGTTTTGAAATTGGAGACTAATCAATCTCTAATCCCGATTTCAATCAGCAACTTGGACGCGCGCACGTAAGCGTATATAACCTGGATTGAAAAGTCTTGAAAAGTTTTGATCATTCCTGAAATGGGAGTCATTTCGAGCCAGTTTCAGGAGAATATTTCTAATTTCCTATCAAATATTCTGGAAGATTCAACTCGATTATTTCCTTCCGTTGTAAATAGACATTTGTTTATCTTAGGGCTATGATACGGTAACTTTTTGATGTAAAAAACAAACAAAAAAATAATGGATCCTCTGTAGCTGTCTAACATTTTACAACTTCAAGTTGATCTTTTTTTCGATTTCTTCGTTGATCATCTCAGTACCTAAATTTTTGCTCACCATCAAAAACTGGAGCTTCTTTCTCAAATTGGCTATCATATTTTTGTGAACCATTAACTCGTTATTAACTTTCAAATTTTCGCTCGTTAAAAAGTTGAGTACATTGATACTTGAACTCATTTCGAACCTATCTTTGCTCATTTTATTCTCAATTTCGAGTTTGGTTCTTTCACTCTCAAAATTCAAAGTAATTATTTGGTTATTTAGCTCTTTAATCTGTCTATTCATTTTTTGAATGTCCTTGTTGTCCTGAATTATACTGTTCAACCTCTTGACTTTTCTTTGAGATTCTAGCTTTTCATTTTCTAGTTGATTGATTTTATCATTAAACTTCACAAAATTTGGTAACAATTTTATGAATATGCAGCTCGATTCATGTTCAACAACCTTCTCTTTTTTGCTAATAACAGGGCATCCTATCAGAGAGGCTGAACATTTCATTGTGACTTCCTCACAGTTGAGTAAATGCTCAGTCATATATTTCTTGGGAATTTGTGATCTGCAGTTCTCGCAAAGAACGATATTGAATTCACATTTCTCATCGTGGTGATCGCTTTTTGTAATGTCATCAATCAAAGAATCGCAGAATTCGCATTTATACTTCATGTGGTGACATTTTTTTTCAGCATCAGATTCTTGGACGTCTTCGTCTTCCCCCTGAAACACAAATCTCCTTTCAATGAGTTCGTTACAAATATCCCCATCTTCTTTCACACCTCCACATGTAACGCTGGTATATGTACAAATACTCGATATATGGTTTTCTGCGTCCCATCGTTTTCCAATCCAGTTGCAACCCTTTTCTGTATTTAAGCAGAAAACATTCAAATCGTCAATCAAGTTTTTTATAATCAACGGACACGGGGAGATATCTCTTTCATTATCAATGTTCAACCGAGTTCTATCTAGTGGACATACATTATTCAATCTCAAGCTTTCCTCGATGCATTCCCTGCAAAATATGTGCCCACAAATTGTTGTAACTGGATTATTCAATATGTTCTGGCATATTGGACATATTAAATGATCTGATAAGGGATTGGCTTGGTATTTCAACTCTTTCAAATCTATTTTATTCAATGATTCAGTTTCTTCACTGGGCATCTCGACATAACAAATATACTAATACCAATATATAGTGAAAGGAGCCTTATGAAAGATTTAGACTCGCAAACCTGGAACGCTATAAACCGTAAGACTGTTGAAGATGGGAATAAGCTTTCGCGAAATAGGGGTGGAATTTGAAACATATATAAGTAAAAGCCTAATCAATGATGTAAATTACTACGATATTTTTTAGTACAAGATATATTACTTATTAAAACAGCCAAAATTGGTATATAATACATAGCAAACTCCAAAATCCAAATACTCACCAACTAATATGGCTCGTCTTTTCCCAACGGAATGTCATTGAATAAACTTTCAATTTCCTCAAATGTAGCATCATGTCTCCTAGTCTTTCCTTGATCTTGTTCTTTTTCGTTCAATAATTTGTGTACAATTTCATTATTATTCAAGTAATTATCCAAATCATTATAACCATATATTTTCACGTTATATAGACTAGTGAAAATTGAGTTACCATGATTGTAGTTAATTTCCAACAATACATCTTTTACCGGAATTTTCAAATCAATGAACTTGCTGGATATTTGTAAGTGATTGATTAGTCTCTCATCCAATTCAAAGTCTTGAATTTTAACATAGTTGCTAGGAACTTTACTTTTTTTCGGTTCCTGTGGTGAAAAAATTTCTTTCACCTTTTTGAAATTCTCCATGGGCTTGACATATAGCGATAAACTAGCAACTGAAGAGTTTTCAAAAATTTTATTGTTAATGATTGGATTCTTCAATATGATATCAGTTAATATTATTGAATCACTTAACCTTATACCAACATACGAATTTTTCGGGTGGGTCAACCAGTAGTTTCCACCATCCAAAAGTATATTATTAGCATTGAACTTGTTGTCCTTATTGTTCAAAAAATCATACCATCCTAACAAAACTTTTCCAATGAAGCCCCTCTGAGTGTGATAGATAGTTGAAGAGGTGACATATCCCAATATTCTTGAGCCTAACTTGTAGTCCGCATAGTTTAGTTTCGACATTTTTGGAGCAGGTGTCGAAATTGGCTTATAATTGGAATTGTCTAAATTTTTGATTAAATTCCTCAAGTAACTTTCATCTATCTTCTCATTAGAAAGGAGTTTATTTGACTCTATTAATTTATTCAACTTCCTGTTGAAAAACTCGTTGTTTTCTTTGAACTTCAAACTTATCAATTTCTCGAACTCATTTTTGTTGATTAATCGTAAATTTTGCGCGGCTTCATTGAAGTAATCATTCAAATTGATTTTATTCTGCCTCAAAAATTGATCCCAAGACATCTCCCTGACGTTTTGTATGCTACTCTTTGAGTCATTTCCCGAGTTTGAAGGGTCGTTATGGCTTTTCATGATATTCTTGGAAGCGTAGGAATCAATAAAACTGATCAAAAACTTGGTGAACTCAGGTAAAAATTCTATTTTGTTGTTTCTTATCAAAACAGGAATATGATTTGGTAATTCGTTCAATATATCACCTTTCAAATTACTTTGCAAAAGTTTCAAATCGCTGTTGATTTTTTCTAGCTTTGTAATCTTGAAATTTATCGCATCAATTTCATTCTCTAATTTCTGCAACTTGTTAGAGTTTGACTCGTTTTTATCCAAAATCAAACTGTTGAGTCTTTTCACATCTTTCTCTATCTTTTCGAAATTTATGTTCTTATTTTCATTTTTGAAACCACTTAAAATCACTTCCATCCTCTTTATCTCAGAATCAAGCGTCCTCAAATGAAGAAGTTCTTGGCTCACCTTTTTGTTTTTTTCAATGATTACATTGTTCTGTGTAGACAAATCATTGATTCTATCTTCGATTCTTTCAAATTTATAATTAATATCAGTTATGTTTGATATCGGTTCATAATTAGAGCCGTAGTAAGATTGCAAAAAGTAAATCGTGCACAATATTAAAAGTGGAGCAAACGAAATCAAAAAGTATTTAGCATATTTTTTGCTTGTTTCATTCTCGACAGCCTTGAACTGCATTCTATTGAACTCTGATAGTAAACTCTTACTCGGGAAATGATCCTTCTTTGGTATATTACTCTGGTTAGCAGGCTTTTGACGTGGTAATTCACCAAATGCTTGAGAATCATTACTTTTAGTTGTTCTACCTTCTGTTCTAATTACCGTATCTTGTATCATAGGCTCTCCAATCTTTTCTCGTTCATCGTCACTTTCGTCATCACTTTCATTGTCACTCTCACTTGATTCAACATAACTGTCAATATCTAGCTCTTCGAAAACCTTTTCATTCTTTTGAAATTTCTCAAAGTTCATATTTAAATAAACTGCCTCGTTTTGAGAAATCTTTTCCATCTCATTCGGCTTCAATCCTTCGTTGTTATATCTCTCATCTAGTATGTCCATAATTTGACTATTGATTTGATTGTAGTTCCTATATGGAAGAGGGTTCGCGGGGCCAACTTTGCTGTTCAAGTGAACCGAGTTTTCATCATCTGTGTTCCCACTTATTCGTGGAACTCTAGGAAACATCTATATAAACGCGTTCAACTTCCAGTTGATGAATCATAGATTTTGGCAATCAAAAAATTTTATTGAGAGCTTATTTATCGTGTTTGTTTATGTTTCTTAATCGATGTACTGTTGTAACATGCTTAAAGTATTTTCAGTGCTCGTAACGACAACGCTTCAAGGTTAAAAAAAATGCTTCCCCACCAGGAGTCGAACCTGGAATCTTCTGGTTCCAGAAGTGGTTACAAATCGTAGCCAGACGCCTTGACCATTGGGCCATGAGGAACGAAGCTTGCAAATATTTCTTATATTCTATTTAAACGCTATCTGAGAAAAGTAGTTAAGTGTGGACGTGATACGAACTGCTGCAAAAGAAAGGGCTTTACAAATTTCCATATGTGTAGGAAGGTTACTGATATAAGGCCAGGGTCTATTGGGAGATTTGTTTTATTCACTATCGTATCACTTTTCACAATATATCCTCCTTGATTATTTTTTTTGGTGGTAGGAATGTTTCTCATAACTGGGGATGAGTCCTCGGGATTCTGGATTCATGTACTATATACAAGATGCAGCACAGAAAGATGAATATTACTAGCTTTAAAACGATCAGAATTTCATGGAAAATTTTGATGATATGATCACATATCTGCGACGTTTTGAGTAGCACTGAGTTTGAACAACAACTGATAATTACCTTCATTCTCTTGAACTGTAATCTGAACTATGTGAGTGGTATGCGTGATTATATTATTTTTTCTTGCAGGCTATACGTGACTTGTTATTATGCGTGCTTTGGTACTTTTCGAATGAGTGAATACTATAAGTGAAGTGCAAGCACTTTTTTCATGTTGTGACTGCCACCTGAGGCTTGAAAAATTTGGTTGGAATATGCGGAGCACATACAGTAATGAAATATTGGTAGATAAGTAGTAGTGGTTTGTCCCACCCAAACTGTGTGTCTACTTTTTACCTAGGATTAGCAACAAAAAAATAACAAACACTCGGTATTCCCTTTAAGAGCCGCACAAGTTGCATTTCTCCAGAATTTATGACGTGGAATCGACTCGTTCTTTTCTTGCCAACGTTTTGACTTATGTTGAATTATCCCAAACAAGCAATATAACCATTGTGTTGATTTGAATCAATATAGTCAAAAAAATACTATAGGTTACTCGCTAGGAATTCTAAATCCGGTTTCAATCAGTTGACGCTCGAAACTAAGAGATATACACGGTTCATCATATCGGGGACCAAGATACCCCACTGGAAATATAGTGGAACCTACACAATGAACTTAAGTGCATTTTTACATGATTCATAATATGTGGGAATTTTTATGGCACTTTTCAATTTCGGTCGTCGTTGGATTCATGGGAACAGTACCTGAAGTGATATACAGTGTCAGATTGTAGCCGAAATTCTAGCGCAGAATAAGATTTTGCTTCCCAAAGGTTATAATCATTACCATAAGCATAGCAAAATCACATTATTGTACCAAACCATTTAAAGTGCGGTGGGCGGTAGGTGAGTAGGCGAATAACCTCCCACTTTTCAAAAGACTTGTCAACGTCCAAACAATGAGATCGATAACGCCCTGGTAGATGTGACATCGCGCAAGTATAACTTCTGCGTTTGTTGTGAATATCATTGACTACAAGTGAAGCTTACGATATTACCCTCAAAATTTTTGTTTGGGGTTCAGTTATGGTTTATTTTGTAGTGACAAGTCAGAAGAGTGGGCCCACCATCTCTTTTGTTTGTATCTTTGGTATCGGTGTCGTTTGCAAACCTTTTCGTAATACCAGATCCAGCTAAATTTGAACAGCAGCAACACCAGAACTCATAATCAAACCATCCTCTAAAAATTCCACTTTGAAGGATTCATGCGGCATGAATTTATCTTTCCTGTGAGGTTCTTCTCGCGATCCTTTAGTATGAACATTCAGCTTCACCATTGGGGACCGGTATCCTGTGAAGGGACTGCCCGATGTAGCACAATAATCCGGAGGTGTGTTTTACTCCGGGCTGCAAATAGGATGAACCTGGCGGTTACAAATGGAAGTGGCCGCCGGGAAGATTACAGAGCTGCATTATCGAATGATAAAGAATCAAAATAAAGTTACATTCCCCGATTCCATATCTTGATCACACCATCCGGGCACAATAATAACGTTAAACATAGTTACTGACGATTAAAATGAGCTTTGAGCCCCGGATTTATCACTACACAAAAGTTACGTGATAAAGTTGCAGATGACCTGTTGGTAAACGTCAGAGACACGAGTTAAGTAATTTCTCGCTGGTGTATAAATAGTCCATACTCCCCCAGATTTCAATTTTGCACGTTGATTAACTTTGAAAGTCGTCATTAATCGTTCATACCGCAGACAACACAAATAACCTAGAATGCCTTCACCAATGTATGTTTTTTCTTTATGTCGAAGCTAAGGCATCAGTCTAAAAATGACAAAGACTAACACTCCATACAGAGCTTACGGATTTTTATCAGGACTTATTATTCCACCTATAATCACGTCATTGTATATCAGACCAAAGCTCATAAATTCCAAGTTTCAAGAAATCGATCTCTTGAAACACGATATCGACTACATCGGGTGGAATGTCCGTAACTTGGAGGAGTACAAAGGCTTGAAAGATGAAGACTTGTACTCTCCAGTCACCTACTACCAAGGTCGCTGAGTTTGTACCGACTTTTAAGAGCTTGCATCAAATGGCTTATACACAGCTACGATTATTTATTATTCACATTATTTATTTTGATTTACTTCTTGTTTTGGATTTAGTTTGTTGTTGGGTCTTAGAATTATGTTTTGGGTTCTCTGAAAAATGGTTTCGAGCCGTTTAGTATGCCATACTTTGTTCGACGTTTACTTCTGTATCGTCCATTAGTTTACACGACATTGATATTTATTGAATAATGTACATTAGCTTGATTTGGGCCATAATAGTATGTAGAGGAGGCCGTTTATAATCTTATCATGAAGAAAGCGTGTAATAAAAGAAGCTTATGACGGAACAAGAACGTTACCCGGGAACTATAGTTAAACCCGGAAAACTATGGATGTTATTAGTGAAGAAGTCGGTATGCTATGCCAAAAAGCTTAGTTTGACATGCCTCCGAGACTCTTCAAAACTGCAAATCCACAACTTTACAACATTTGATCAACGTGAAGAATTTATTACGATTAAGTTAAGATGACAATTATGAACAATAAGATAAAGAAACCAAGTAGTGTAGAATATTATTAAACTAAACATATCATTGAATAATGAAAAAGAAGATCTCTTCATGATCTAATGTTCAAGAATTGTTAAATTACCGGTAACAACAACATTTTCTAAGATAGAACCATTTGGAATATCAATTCTTTGGCCATCAGAGCACACAATAATAACGGTACCTTTCAAAGTAACATTTCTACCTAGTGTGACATTACCAGTGATGGTCAAATGATCTAATTCTAAGATTTTTGGCATATGAGCAATTCTTGATTGGAAACCGGAGACCTTTTTGAAGTGGGATCCCAATTTGATCAAAGGATTTGAGAAACCTTCTCTTGTTGGATCCAACTTCAATGAACCATGTTCGAGGAAGAACAAATCTGATTTGACTAACAATAAATCAGAACAGGTTTTGACTGGTAAGAATCTTGATCTTGGCACAACAATACCATGAGCTTTATCGAAATGTCTGATGGCGGCACCAACTGCGGTTTCTAATTGTAAAACATTGATATCCGATGAGCCTTTGGTGATAGTTTTTTGATTAGGAATAATTTCAACTTTAATTGAATTTGATTCAACTAATCGTTTGATTGCTCTAAGATTAATCCATAAATTATTGGTATTGAAGTTCTTGAATTTCTTGATGGACTTGAATTCTTCAACGTGTTCTTTTGGTACTTGGGCAATTTCTAATAATCTGACTTCACCATCATAGTTGATCAAAGTACCACCCTTGACATCGGCTCTTGTTTTATCAGTCAATTCCATTATATACTCAGCACCGGTTTCCAACATATGTGATAAAATTTTTGTGTCGACAGTAGCTCCTAAGTTATCACCATTAGATACAAACAAAATTTCTCTGCCCTGAGCCAATAAAGCGTCTAATTCACCTGATGAGACTAATGACTCAAATAAATCACCATGACCTGGTGGGTACCAGGAATCTAAGGAATCATCAAAAGATTGTGGAACTGGTAATAAGGAATCTTTGAAGATTCTAGGAAATCTTGATTGATTAAAAGTCTTGACTCTGATTCTATGGCCTTGGTACTTTTTGATGATTTTTGCGGTATCGGCATCAGTGTTGAAAGAGTTCATTAATAATAATGGGACATCAGTATCATATTTTCTGTTTAAGTGTTCGATTTGTCTAACGGACAAGTCCAAGAAAGTGTTACCGTCTCTGACCTCAATGACAGATTTTGGACCAACACAACCCATAGAGGTACCTAAACCACCATTTAACTTCAAAACAGCCAATTTATCCAAGTCTGATGAGACGTTGGATTCCTTCAAAGAAGAGTATTGCACAACCTCATTTTTGGTTGGGGACTTGATTTTCTCCCAGTCTAAAGTTGAGCCAGAAGCTTTATCTGTGAGGTATCTTCTGAAGAGGGCAAAAAAAGAGTCCATTTCATTTTCGAATTTGGTCTGTTGCTCACGATCTTCAACTGTGTCCGCTAAGTGGTTCAAAGCATTACGCATTTGACTGGCAGAAACAGAAGTGGTAGTGTTATCAAAAGCCTAGAATTATGGGTTAGTATCTTCGTTTCAAATCTCGCCATTGTAGTTAGGCGTCTAAATCTGGCGCACTCTAAAAATTGATCAAATTTTTTTTTTGATCAGACACAAAATGAATACATACGTAAGAGGATTGAGTTTTGATGTGTTTTTTGGGAGTGGATAACTGAGACATCGTTAACAAATGAGAAGTTTAGTTGAGGTTAGGTAGGAAGAAAAGAATATCAGAAATATTAGAATGTATAAATATTGACTTTGATCGATCATTCGACTACCACTACTGCAATAATATTTAATTAGTGCGGGCGTGTCCAAAAGTCTAAAAAGTAAACACTGGCCAAACTCGCATCTTAATCAGTCTTGATAGTAAATTCGGACATCTTTATAGACCAGATTAGATAACTTCTTACAATTCTCTCGAATCTATAAGCCAGCAACCATTTGTGCTAGTTTGATGGCATTTGTTTTACGATGCTTGCTGCTTCAGCCCGGTCGCGTAGTTAGTCTTGATCCCTAAATCGACCCGTCCATACTAACTGACCTCTACCCGCTCGACACAAGAGGTATCAAAGAAAAATCTGTATGGGGATTTGGGGTTGTTGGAAAGAGATAATTCCCAGATAAGCCATTCATCGAGCGCTAGCCATAGTTGGTGTTTGATGAATGTGAAATAGTGAATATTTGAAGAGTCGAGCAGGAAAAAAATGAGTCGTGGATGATTGTGATTCGTGGCTCTTCATATTCGTGTCGCATCGAGTTTTTTGTTTACCTGAGAAGTGTACACCAGTTTACACCAGTTCACATTCTGTAACATGTAGACTATTTCCATGTCTGGGTTCACGTGGAGGATCCTGATGAGCGATTAAGCCATA
The DNA here is from genome assembly GCA_003707825.3 of Cephaloascus fragrans. Classification (NCBI taxonomy): domain Eukaryota; kingdom Fungi; phylum Ascomycota; class Pichiomycetes; order Serinales; family Cephaloascaceae; genus Cephaloascus; species Cephaloascus fragrans. The sequence continues at coordinate 137,164 of PPLN03000011.1, forward strand.
ACTACACGTTCTAGTCTCTTTAACATGAACGGATAGTGTGTTCAAGCGTGCTTGTTTTCCAAACTATGGGTATGACGATGGAGATAGTTCTGAGTTCAGGTCTTAGTACCGCGCTGAGCAGTTTGTGGGTTTCAAATCAAAAGTTCGCATCACCAATTGCTACCCGCTGGCATATTGTGCTCTTCTTCCACCCAAAGTTCTTATTGAACAAAGACATATAACTCAAGACTCGAAAAAAACAAGATTTCAGCCTGAAGCGGAACATTTTGATGCTCTTCTTTCCATACGACGTTGTTCCATGTAATGTCACTGGTGAAAATCGTGTTACTGTAGACAATCCATAACGCGAGTGACTTCTGCGTATAAAACATGGAAATTTCGCCAGCCGCCAACGCTTTAACTTCGTGAAGAGACCCAAAGCTTCAACTAAGAATTTGGTTTTATGGTTGTATCAGATTATGGAGAATTTTTCATATTCTAGCGAAGGGACTTGATCTTTCTTGCCCTATTCGACGTCTTCCACTGGTTGGAAACTACTCGAAAGAAACACAGACAGACTTGAGAAAATGGATTGATCCTTACATCAAACAATAGTGTATAGCGATCTGCTAAATTGATTATAAGAATCGCTGAATAGGTGATTAGACAGACAGAGAGGAAGCCCGAAAGCTCGAAAGCTCTGTTTCTGACAATCGCTCCACAGTGTATATCAGTCAAGAAGAAATTGACTAAGTTATAAGCTGCTACTTCGCAATAACATTTTTTATCAGCATCAGAACTCAATCGAAAAACAATGGTTCAAAGATCAACTTCAAGCAATAAGGTAAAACATTTATATAAAACTGTAAAACTCCACCACAATGAACCTACAAACAACATACCAGCGAACATCGTACCCAGAAACCCACATGTATCCAACCTATAAAAACATGAACGTAACGCCCCTTCATATATCCGTAACTTTAGGTCCAGTAAAAGCAAAAAAAAAACACAAAAACACAAATGAAACCTTTTAAACCATTTCAGCGCTATATTCCAGTGCCGAATAACCATTATCTGCAGCTAAAGATACTCTGGAATCATTATGCTCCAGTATACGTACTTGACCATAGTTCAGGTTCTCTTGCACAGCAGACCACTCTACATCACTCATATTGCCCGTGTTTACTCCAAAGTTCATTTGTAAATTGTGTCCATAGAACTCGATTATTTCTTCTGATCTGCTCGTATGTATAATAATCAAACTTTGCAGCCCGTTGTTGTTACCATTAGACGCGTGAAAATCATCTGTCTCATATAACGAGCTCAAATTTAATGGCACATAACCCATACTCTCTGGGAGTTCATCGGCATTATCATTATTACTTGTAAGCAAGCTTTCGTCAGCTCCACTTGTTTCCAGCTCGGTCTCTAAGTCAAAAGTATGGGACATGGATCCATAACTTCCCATGAATGTGGGGACATTAAATTCAACTGGTTGTTTACACAACGGACAAGATTCCTTGAAATTTAAGAGCCAGTTGGTCAAACAACGATGGTGAAAAAAATGAAAGCAGTCTAGATGATACACCGTAGATTTTCCCTTCTTGAATGAACTCAAGCATATGGAACATTTGGTAATTTTATATTTATTGTTGATGAAGTGATTTTTCCCACTCGGTAGCAATGATGACTGGATTGTTGGCGTTTCAACCATTGAGTCCTCAAACTTCTTGAGTTGTGATTTAGGTATGAGAAAGTCTTCATAGTAAATATGTTTATCCGAAACCAATCTAAGGTACCCCAACTTCCTCTTTTTGTTTTTATACATAATTTTGAACAAAGATATGGTTGTATAAAAAAGTAATACTGACGATGGAGGCACCATCAAAATCAAATAGTCCGTGACATCACCAGAAAAGATTATTAGCTTTTTGTCTTGTTTGGATATTTGAATGAATCGGGTGCCTTGGGCCTTCTTTTTATCTTCATCAGGATACAATGAGGAAATCATGTTTCTGTAATCACTGAACAGAATGAAAACTACAGGAAAATTGAATTTTTGAACGCCAAATGCAAATAAAGTTCCCAAAGCATTATATCTGGGATCATAATAAATTACCCCAGAAGGCTTTAATTTGGCCAACATTTCAGTTTTTTGTAAAGCTGAGCAACTCCCTCCAAGATGGGCTATCAAAATCTTTTTTTCAAATCCGTGGTTGGATTGCAACAGCGATTTAGTACTAAGTGCACTATCAAACTCATATTCATTACCCTCGAAGCACGTATTTTCAAAGGAATCCGTATCTATCAAATTAACAAATTTAGATATCAAGACGTTTGATTTTGTGCTACTATAGGTAGCATACCTCCCGATTATGGTGTCTGATTCATTCAAAAACTCGTTAAAGTTATAACTTATTTGCGAATCAATTGGTAGAAGTAAGGTAGATAACGAATCATAGTAAAGTGTGGTTGAATTTTGAAGCGCTTTCAATCGTTCTTTGAAGTGGTTTACCCCCTCACGAAAAGCTGGACTGGTATCATAGTCTGTCAATATATGGATATATAAGAAAAGGAAAACAATGTTTACGAATATCACCTTTCTGATGACTGACGCTAAGCTGAACATGTTTGACGTCTCATTGATAAGCTATTTTGACAGGCTTTTGAAGGGGACAGTTATTTTCAAGACAATAGACAACAATGTTTCCTTCTTTTGCTGGGTAGTAGCTTGATCAACTGAATATGATAAATATCTTTCGATAACTCTGCTTGATTTACTAATGATGAGAATAGGTATATTGATATGGAGTGATAACTGAGTTTAAAAATTACGTAAGATGTCACAAGACTACGATAGTGAATGCTTGAACAATACGCTCCTTAAGGTTCAAAAAACGATGAGTACCATCTGTTTTCAATACGTGGGGATGGAAGGGGGGAGGATCTTGCGATACAGCGATTCTCCAATTGAACTTTGTAGAGGATCAGGGAAATCACGAGTCGAAAATCACGAGACTCAATTCAATCTTTACTTGAGATTCATCATTTGCTTTTTGTATACTGATTTGATTGATTTTGTGATTTGGGCTGTTAGCACGTGAGCCAACTCCAATGTAGCTGTCATATCATGCACTTTTCAAATAGTGAGAACACTGTTGTATATGCACCGTTGAACCCCCAAACGTCAAACCATCTCAAACTTTCGTCTGGGTCAATTTTTATTATGTCAAGCTCTCCAACGTCAGCCTGAACTTGAAGAGAACAAACCAATGAAGCAATGGGAAAACTGCCCACCTCGCGAATAATTACATCAAGGTTAAAAAAAGAATACAAGAGTATTTATTTTCCTAAATAATTAATTGCCTAAGCAAATGTTTTTCGATGCTAATTGAAATAAATTGAATAATTTATTCTTGAGCAGCTTGGAAAGCAGCAATTTTAGCATCAATTTTAGCTTGACGTTCAGCCTTAGAGATTTTGACTTGTCTGTATTTTTTGGATTCAGCAGCGTATTGCTCTTTGGTGAATTTCTTTTCGGTTGGTTTGAAAACTGGGTCAGCTCTGATTTTTTCGTGAGCTTCAGTGTATAAGTCTTCAATGGCATCAGCTTCAATGTCATCAGCTAAGTAACCTTTAAATAAAGTTCTGAATTTTTCTTCATCATCATCCATTAATTCTTCCATGTATTCAGCAACGTGACCACCGAAGATGTATTTTCTCAATAATTCAGCATCTAATTCTTTACCTTCAATATCCCAACCTGGGAATCTGTTGGCAGAGTGAGGAACGTACAAACCACCGTCTGAAGCACCTTTTAAGACACCGAAGATTCTGGCACCAGTGGTGGTTCTTTGTAAACCGATATCTAAGAAAACCTTGAATGGTCTTGGACCGTCTTCAACAGCTTCGGTTAATTCGAATTCACCTTCAACTTCTTCAACACCAGCATAGGTTTCATCTAAACCTAATTTTTGTAAGGCTCTTCTAGCGACTAATAAACCAACAGCGTAAGCAGCAGACCAGTTAGTTAAACCATGTTCAATACCATAATTTGGTAATTCATGGGCATAAGCAGCAGTTAAAACAATATCACCAGCAATTTGAGATGAGACGATTTGAGCAATGATATCTCTGTTGGTGAATCTAACAACTAATCTATATTTAGGAGTGTTGTATTTAGCTTTATGTTGGGTAACTAAACGTTTTCTTTGGTAGTAATCGGTTTTACCTTCAGCTCTTCTTCTGAAAGGAGTTTGGAAACGTGAGTGGTAAGCAGAGGTTTTAGTGGCTTTTTGGAAAGGCATTTTAACTTGTTGATTTAATAGTGATTTCTCAAAACTAAAAAAGTTGTTGGAAAAAAAAAATATTGTAGTTATAACCCAATAACCCAATATGAAAATTTTTAGGTATTACCCGCTACAAATTTTTCAACCGCCATTTTGTGCTTGGTTCTTGAATGTACACCTGTTCTCAAAACTACTGAGAAACTTTTAGATGATCACATGATCTGGTTATGAGCTAGTTTCCAGAGCTGCTGGGTTTTGGAGTGCTTATAGCTTCTATACTTATAATGGTTCCATCACAAATGGCTGACGACTTTCTCTACACTGAACACATCTGAACAAAAACCCTTATATACACGTCTATTTACATTATTTCGGTATGTGTTCATTTTGAAGCATCCGGGAAAAGTTGACCATCTCTATAATGGGCCTTGAAAAATGTATAATGCAAAACGACTTCATCAATATTTCTCATTGCTGGGTCGTTGGCGAACTCAGGATCAATGAAGAAGAAAATAGGCATGTCCACCTCTTCTCCAGCTGCCAATTGTTGCTCTTCAAAACAAAAGCACTGGATTTTGTTGAAGTAGGGGGCAACGTGGTCAGGGGAGACGGAGTAGGTGGCCATACCAATGATGTCTTTGCTCGATTTATTTTTGGCTTTGTAGAATGCTAACGCGGTTTCACCAGGAACCAAGTAAACCTCTCTTTGCTGGGGGGTGAACTTCCAAGGCAAAATACCGGACGTTTCAGCCGTGAATTGAACTCTTAGCTTTTTGTTTGTATCGACTGGAACCAATTTATCAGGCGTGAATTTGGTTGAGTCCGTTATTGGAGTACCAGCCCAACCGGTCTTCTGACAAAATATTCTATACAAAGGGACCGAAGCATAGGCCAAAGTTAAAAATAACAACGCGAACGAAGCTGTATAAAGCCCTGCTGATATGTTGTCTGTTCTTTTTTGTTTTGAGTTGCGTAGTTTGAACAATTCTCTAGCTTCATTGGCAGTTAATTTGATCTTCGATTTTTCGATTTCTTGATATTTGGGGAGAGACTTGTGAAATGACCTTTGAATTTGTCTCAAGCCCGCGAGACTATCCCACCTAAATAGTAAAGTTGATCTCCGACACAACAAATTCATCATTTTGTGTAGTTACTTCACTGACAGACGAAATGACTGTTTTTTGATTGATTAAATCTATATACAAAGATTTGAAATTTCGAAGCCCGAATATTGATTCTCACCACATCGTTAGGTCATTTCCATCATAATATGCTAGGAATGAAGAAGTTTGAGAGCTCAAAGATGAGATATTCACAAATGATCATAGCTGCTTTTCAATAAGGCAAAAAAAATATTAAAGACTACATTCACGAAACTCAAATAAACAACTTAAAAATTTAGTATTTTTTCTATGAAACATTGTATTTAAACTAAATATTTTTTTTGGCAACAGTAGCAGCGTCCAAAACTCCCGGCAAAGATTCACCACCAACGCTGTATAACAACTTGATACCAGCAGCAACCAAAGCAATCATAATTACTCCAGTCCAAAGAAATAAATTTGCTTCTGCAGAAACATCTTTTTTATTGCAATCGAAACCGGCCCATTTAATGGTTTTCTTAGTGACTTCATTGTATGAGGCGGAACATGAACAAGACCAACATTCGCTAAATTTTGAGCAGATACCATGCGAGTTGCAATTTGAGGTTGCAACTTGGCATGACTCTTCAGTAAGATAGCAAGCAGCAGAATCTCTTTTGGCAAAAACATTCTTTTTAACAGAACATAGTGGGGTCGAGCTCATTGGGAGCGTTAAAAGTTCAACGTTATAAATCGATGATAACTTCAAAATAAAGTCACTCAATATTTTCTGTGAGCTTTGGTAGGTCACAGAGTCGTAACCAATCTTTCTAGCAATCGAGTTCAAAGAATTCAAGCTCACAAATAATTGAGCAGAAGGCGCCAAAGATGTAAATTCAGTCAAATGCTGTAATCGAGATAATTCAATTTTGAACAAATCATCGTTAACCAAGTTGATGGTCTTTCTTTCTGATTCATAGTTGCTGATTCTGTTGATATCGAGCTTGATAGCATCCCAAATGGAAATGAGTTTTTCGTCGAAGAAACGGAAATGTTCAGCTAATGTCGATTCTTTCCCTTTAGGTGAAATTAATCTTATTCCATCAGTAAGTTCAGTATCAATCAAACGAGGATTTCTCGTCATCATAATGGGAAACTGCTCAAATAGAGTACCGACCAATTCCTCGTTATCAAAAGACTCTTCTTCGGTAAAAATCAATCTTGGTTTGATGCTCTCACTATTGAAAAAGTCGGCTATTTGCTCAACACCACTGACGACCACAAATAAGTTTGGCTTTTCATTATCAGCTTTAGTTAAGGAAGTAGTAATTAGGTTTATCAATTCTGAATTAGACCCATCCAAAACAAACAGGAAATGGTGTGCTATATCATACTTGTGAGCTATATACGACACGAAATTTTGCTTTTCCACAGCTTCTTGTTTTAACAAAGGAGTTTTCAAGTCATAATAGCCTCCAATGTTCAATTGCTCGCCCAAGGTAAAGATTATACAACTCACAAATGATAAAATAGCGATTGAATTGATTGATACCATCATGGTCAACAATATCAATTTATATATTGAGGTTTCTGAATAATGTATTGAAGTATATAGATTTTATAATTCAAGTATCCTTATAATTGGACATAATTACCCGGAAAAGAATATTATCACTTACGGACTAGGATATTATATAATAGGTAAGATCAGTTGTGGATATACCCCTAATAATTTTGTTTTGAGAAGCATATATCAGAGGTGTATGAGGATGCTATTTTTGGGAAAGGTTGTAGGTGTTGATTTGGGTGTGTTTACGACAGGAATACCTACTCGCTAGCTTTAACACGAGTTACCGAATTTGCTACCATCCTAACATAGAAGATAAGATAATAGTCGGTTCTTATCACTCAAAAGTAAGTACCCTTGGTGATGGTACCTAGGACATTGAAAAAAAGAGGAGCCATCCCAGGTTTGAGTTTTACTGGAAGTTACAGATCTGGGATTCCTGTCCCAACCAAGAAAGACTGCCTCCATCTGTTGATAATTACATTATTAGTCCTAATAGTGCTTAGCTTGCAAGTGGGTATTAATACAGATGCGCAGTCGTTCACAAAGGAAGAGCTCATGAAACTGTATTTTGATGCTTTGAGTGTCAATTTGGCTTCCAACTGGAGTAGGAAGTATACACTGGAACCCCATTTGGCGGGAAAAAACTATAAATTAGCTGAGTGGACAGAAAAAAAATTTGCAGAATATGGGTTTAAAACACTGATTGATACATACGATGTATATCTCAGCTATCCGATTGACCATAACATCAGTCTTGCTGATGAAGAAGGTGTCATATATAATGCTCCGCTAAAAGAAGATGATTTGAATGTGAGCACCAGCGAAGCAAATATCCCCACTTTTTTGGCTTACGGGGCAAATGGTAATATTACAGCTGAATACGTGTATGCAAATTATGGTACTAGAGAAGATTTTTCCAAGTTGGAAACAAATGGTTTGAATGTGACGGGAAAGATAATCATCATTCGTTATGGAGCCATATTCCGTGGATTGAAAATAAAATTTGCTCAAGAAAACGGCGCAATTGGAGTTATACTATATTCAGATCCTGGTAATGATGGGGGCATTACACCAGAAAATGGATTTGAACAGTACCCAAATGGTCCTGCAAGACAAGAGTCATCCGTTGAAAGAGGTTCAGTCCAGTTTTTGAGCGATCTCCCAGGTGACCCCACAACTCCTGGTTATGGTTCGAAACATGGGGTTTCTAGAACTGATCCCTTGAAATCAACACCTTCTATACTTGCTATTCCGATGAGTTATAAGGAGGTCAAACCGATCTTAGAAAAATTGAATGGATGTGGTTTGAATCCTAGTATTTTGGGGAATGGTTGGAAGGGAGCTTTACCAGGCTACAGTTATCATACAGGACCCAATAAGAACTACAAAATCACCATGTTTAGCAATCAATCCTTTGAAATAGCTCCCATATGGAACGTTTATGGAGTTCTTGAAGGCATAAACAAAAATGAAGTTATTATTCTCGGTAACCATCGTGACGCTTGGATAAAAGGTGGTGCGGGTGATCCGAACTCTGGATCTGCTGTTATGATGGAAGTTGCAAGATCATTGGATAAATTAGTTAAGATTGGCTGGAAACCTTCACGAACTATAATGCTTGCCTCATGGGATGGTGAAGAGTATGGGTTATTGGGCTCAACTGAATATGGCGAGTTTAATTCCAACTGGATAAAACAAAACGTGATTGCCTATTTCAATTTGGATGTGGCTGTCGTAGGCAAACATTTCAGACTTAAGGCGTCGCCTGTTTTGAAGGACGTTTTGAGGAGGAGCTGCGAAGGTATTGAATATCCCGAAGGAGGTTCACTTTATGATCATTTTTTCAAGGATGCTGGTGCCGCTATTAGAGAGTTAGGAAGTGGGTCAGACTATACAGTTTTTTTGGAACATCTAGGTATCCCATCTGCAGATATGAGGTTCACTTATGGAAAGGGTGATTTGAATATTTACCATTACCACTCCAACTACGATTCCTATAGCTGGATGGAGAAAATTGGTGATCCAGGTTTTGTGTATCACAATGTAATGAGTAGATATCTTGGTGTTCTTTTATTGAATATGGTTGATAATAGCTTAGTGCAATTCAAATTACAAGATTCTGGTACCGATCTACTCAAATTCTTCTCTGAAGTCAGCCATATGGTGCCCCAAGCGTGGTTGAATAAAACTATACATGGAAACAATATATTCAAAGAAAATGGCTTTTTCGGATTATTCTCATGTCAAAGGCAACCAACATATAAAACTTTGAGAGAGCTACTTGTTGAAACACATCAAGAGTTCGTGCAAATAAAGGACGTGTTACGGAGGTTCGATTTATATGTCCTGGACCTTGAATATCAAAAGACTGGGAAGAACCATCTGTGGTGGAAGAAAGCGAGACTCAATTATCGTATACACCAAACCAATAGGAAACTCAAATACTATGAACGGAAGTTCATATTGGAAGAGGGTCTTCCTGGAAGGTCTTGGTACAAGCATATTGTTTATGCATCCGGAAGATACACTGGCTATGCCTGTCAGACTTTGCCTGCCTTGAAGGAGTCCATCGAAGACCAAAATTTTGAGCAGACAGTCCATTGGATCGAGACATTGCGACAGGCTGGAAATAAAGTGCTCGAAGATATTGGAACGTGAACTCTGTATGGAGTATAACGTACCACGGACAAAAAGTGCGATATTGGCCCATTTTTTATGTTTTTAATTAAATTACAATATATATTGGAGTTTTTATGGACTCATGAGTATTCATTAAGGAGCGTTTGGATATATGACAATACAGTCAAGCGTTAAATTCTTTTTATAACGACCTCTTCTTTCTCCAAAGTCAACTTTAAATTTTATGTTCCTCACTTCAAGATTCTCTCCGCCCCAAGTGAACATAACGAACAATACGTAAATCTGGAACTAACAAGTTTCACAATGCCTAGATCAGTTACTATTCTTTCATACTTCCATAGATACCTTATTATGATGGTTGCGCGAAAATATCCTAGAAATTGGATTCTCTGGTGTTTTCATTTGATACATAAGGGCTTTTAAAAATTTATTTTGTATTTCACTTGTGGGAGTTCCTTAGTTCATTGGCCTTTATCAAACATAAGTAGGAAATGATTGGCCCCATAATTCCTAAAGAGATAATTGATCTTCGCAGAACCAGGGATGAGTCTGAATCAAAACCCAACTCAGATCGTAGAAGTACCAATAAAGGTATAGTTGCAAAAAGTTTTAAACAGTACGACCGAGGCATGAGTAAGGAAACTACAGAACACACTATGAGAACTAAAAATCCAGAGTCAAATCCAGTCACTTCAGAAAGACAAGAGACACCGTCTCTATTAGAGTTACATCAGGAAAAACTAAGTGGTGAAAAGCTAGAAAGCTCGTTTCACCATAACGACGCTCTAAATGCTGAAATTAGGAAAGAAATATTCCGGAAGGCCAACAATATGAACGATAAGTTCAAAAGGTCGACATGAAATTGCCGAACCACGTCAGTTGGGGCTTCCTAAGTAGTTGAAAACAATATAATGAGTAGATGAATAATGAAAGTTAAATAACGATCTGGCTACATTGTATAACCTATTGCAAAACACTTGAATTCTAGTTCTAGAAACACAAAACAATTTATCACCGACAAATTCCCATAAAAAAAAACAGCTTGAGGAGAAGAGATGAATTGGGCTAAGAGCTTCTCTTTCTCTTCCTCTCCTCGGGCTTGATACCTCCCAATTCGGGTGCAACTATAATCTTAGGATTGGTAACCGAATCCAGAACAACAACATTTCGAGAAACAATGCTTTCATACACAAATCTCTTGTCAGCAAGATTGTTGAATTTTTGAACTTCACCTGGTTTGACCGGAAAATTACTCAAAAGAAAAGCAGGAACTTTCTCAAGTTTTTTTTTGGGAGTTCCATCCAAGCTGAAATTATTCATTTGGCTTTCTTATTGGCAGCTTCTTTTGCAGCTTTCTCGTTTGCTCTTCTTGAACCTTTGAGTAACTCTAAATGACCAACTCTACCAGCGATGAGTTTTTCAGTGGATGTAAGTAAATGACCACTGTGGATTTTGTTCAATCTCGATGTTGTCTTGACGGTACCTTTTTTAGCAGTATATATCTTTGGCGCAGCTGGTTTAGGGTTCTGTTGTTTCTTAGTTACTCTAGCTGGTTTCTTAACTTTTAACTTCAAATTACCTTGTACCATGATTGTGATTGCGTTGATGAGGAAAAGGTGGTAACGAGTGAGTGGTTCTTATATTATACTGTAATTTTTGAGACTTTTCTTTGTATGATCGGAAAAGAGCTAAAAAAAAATGTGTTATAGGTCATCGCGCGGGTAACCACAAACTGTGCCAGAGTCACTTTCAAATCTTCTCATTCTGTATCACATTTTAGATTTAATTTGGTGCAAAAGTTTTTTTTTCTTTTTTAATGTTGTTGCTTCAGAGCTTAGTTTAGCTTCATTATTCCTTACACCGCTAGATCTCCTCCTCAAGGATTAACTGTCACACAGTAAAATGGGTTCTTCTCGTTTACTCATTTTGTCTGGTCCAAAGGCGTTGTCTGAATTTAGAATTAGAAATTTAAGCGCTGATATCCAAAAGAAGATTGGTTTTGCTGCTATTGATGAGATTCGTACATCATTCACCCATTATGTGTCTTTGAAAGGCGAATTGACAACAAAGCAACTAGACTTATTGAAAGTATTATTAACTTATGATTCGGCTTTAGATTCAAGTGATGACTTGACACAGAAGTTGGTTTCGGTCTCAACTGTAAGTGGTGATGATAAAGCTGCCGCGGATGTGAGTTTCAAAAACCTAGGCAAAGATTTGTATGTTATAAGAATCTTACCTAGACCGGGTACTATTTCTCCATGGTCATCAAAGGCTACTAATATTGCGGAAGTCTGTGGTTTAGGTAGTCATATCGAAAGAATTGAAAGAGGTTTGTCGATTTTGGTTAAAGTTAAAGAAAACCAACATTTAGATAAGCAATTGAACAATGGCGATATTTTATCGAATGTCTTTGACAGAATGACTCAATCTTTATATGTCGGTGAAAATTTCCCTAAGTACGATGACTTATTTGCACATCATTCTCCTAAACCATTAGTTGAAGTCGACCTTTTATCGTCGAAAGACAATTTATCCAAAGCCAATAAGGAATTGGGTTTGGCTTTAGATCAGGGTGAAATTGATTACTTGTTGAATGCTTTCATAGATACAATCGGAAGAAACCCAACGGATGTGGAATTGTTCATGTTTGCGCAAGTTAATTCTGAACATTGTCGTCACAAGATTTTCAATGCCGATTGGACTATTGATGGTGTCAAAAAAGATCTTTCTTTGTTCAAGATGATCAAGAACACTCATGAAATAAACCCTAAATACACCATTAGTTCCTATTCTGATAATGCTGCCGTTTTCGAAGGACCAGAAGCTTATCTTTATACACCAGACTTCAAAACTAAGAAATGGTCATCCATCAAAGAGAAGGTTCACACTTTGATCAAAGTTGAAACGCATAATCACCCAACTGCTGTTTCTCCATTTTCAGGTGCTGCAACTGGTTCCGGTGGTGAAATCAGAGACGAAGGTGCTGTTGGTAGAGGCTCAAAATCCAAATGTGGTTTGTCTGGTTTTTCTGTCAGTGACTTGTCGATTCCAACCTTGAAGCAACCATGGGAGAAAAACGTTGGCAAACCTAACCATATTGCCTCTTCGTTAGACATCATGATCGAGGCCCCATTGGGTTCAGCCGCTTTCAACAACGAATTTGGTAGACCATGTATCAACGGTTATTTCAGAACTTTAACAACTACTGCTGAAAACAGTAAAGGCGAAGAAGAAATCAGAGGTTTCCACAAACCAATCATGATTGCTGGTGGTATGGGTGCCATCAGACCTGAGTTGGCTTTGAAGAACTTCAGAATCACTCCAGGTGCTAAAATTATCGTATTAGGAGGTGAATCCATGTTAATCGGTTTAGGTGGTGGGGCTGCTTCTTCTATATCATCCGGTGAAGGTTCAGCTGATTTGGATTTTGCTTCAGTTCAAAGAGGTAATCCTGAAATTCAAAGACGTGCACAATTTGTTATTGATGCTTGTGTTTCTTTAGGTTCTAATAACCCTATCCAGTCAATCCATGATGTTGGTGCTGGTGGTTTGTCGAATGCATTACCTGAATTAGTTCACGATAATGATTTAGGAGCTGTTTTCCAGTTGAGAGATATTTTATCATTAGAACCAGGTATGTCCCCAATGGAGATCTGGTGTAATGAATCTCAAGAAAGATACGTTCTAGGTGTTGCACCAGAAAACTTGGAATTATTCGAGTCAATCTGTAAAAGAGAAAGAGCACCATTTGCAGTTGTTGGTGAAGCAACCGAAGAATTGAAGTTAATATTGAAAGATTCATTATTGAATACTACACCAATTGATTTGGATATGTCAGTTTTGTTTGGTAAACCTCCCAAAATGTCAAGAGTTGCTGAAAGCGCTCCATTAAAATTAAAACCATTTGTTCCAAAATCAATTGATTTGAAGGAAGCTTTGTCAAGAGTTTTGCAATTACCTTCTGTTGGTTCAAAATCGTTCCTTATAACCATTGGTGATAGAACCGTTACTGGATTGATTGACCGTGACCAAATGGTGGGCCAATGGCAAGTTCCTGTAGCCGATGTCGGTGTTACTGCTACCTCATTAGGTGAAACTTTAATAACAACTGGTGAGGCTTTAGCGATGGGTGAAAAACCAACATTGGCATTGATTGATGCTGCTGCTTCCGCCAAAATGTGTGTTGCTGAATCATTATTGAACATTTTTGCTGCAGATATTAGATCATTGGACAGTATCAAGCTTTCAGCGAATTGGATGTCTCCTGCTTCGCACCCAGGCGAAGGAGCCAAATTATATGAAGCTGTTCAAGCTATTGGTTTAGAATTATGTCCAGATTTAGGTATCTCTATTCCAGTCGGAAAAGATTCGATGTCAATGAAAATGAAATGGGATGACAAGGAAGTGACAGCTCCTTTATCCTTGGTTATTACTGCTTTTGGGCCAGTTGACAATACATCTAAAACATGGACTCCGTCTTTAAAAAAGAAAGAAAATACAATTTTGGTGTTGGTTGATTTGGCTGCAAAAGCTAAAAAATCATTAGGAGGCTCCGCGTTAGCACAAGTATTCAACGAGATCGGTAATACCAGTCCTACCGTTCATGACAATCAAGTGTTGAAATCATTCTTGAATACATTGATCCAATTGCACAAAAACTTCAATGTTTTGGCTTACCATGACAGATCTGAAGGTGGTATAATCACCACAGTATTGGAAATGGCTTTTGCTGGCAGATGTGGTTTAAATATCAACATCCAATCTGAGGAAGAATTGTTAACCGAGTTGTTCAACGAAGAGTTGGGTTCTGTCTTCCAAATTTACGAGTCCGATTATGATGATTTTATTGATATTTTCAAGAAAAACCAAGTTGACGAATCTCATATCTCAATCATTGGTGAACCAAACTTCAAGTGCGAATCTCAAAAAATCTCCATTAAGTTCAATAGCGAGGTTGTTTATGAAAATTTGAGAGGTACTTTGCAACAGACTTGGTCTTCAACCTCTTACCACATTCAAAAATTAAGAGATAATCCAAATTCTGCTGATGAAGAGTTCAGACAAATTCTTGATAACAAAGATCCTGGTTTGTCATACCAATTAACATATAATCCATCCGATGACTTAAAGGTATCTTCCTTGCAGACCACTCCAAGGGTTGCTATATTGAGAGAACAAGGTGTGAATGGTCAGCAAGAGATGGCTTGGTGTTTTGAGCAAGCAGGTTTCGAGTCTGTGGACGTACACATGACTGATTTGATCGAAGGAAGAGTTTCATTGAAATCGTTTGTCGGTATTGCTGCGTGCGGTGGTTTTTCATACGGTGATGTTTTAGGTGCTGCTTCCGGGTGGGCAAAATCTGTATTATATAACGAAAATGTTCGTGAGGAGTTCAGATCATTCTTCCAAGATCGTGAAGACACATTTGCATTCGGTGCTTGTAACGGTTGTCAATTCTTGAGCAGAATCCAAGATTTGATTCCAGGTTGTGAAAACTGGCCAATCTTTGAGCGTAACTTTAGTGAACAATATGAAGCTAGAGTTTGTATGGTTGAAGTCACCGATGACAATAACAATAGCATTTTTTTGAAAGGAATGAAAGGGTCAAAGTTACCAATCGCTGTTGCACATGGTGAAGGTAAAGCTACTTTCCAATCTTCAGAAGAATTGTCGAAATTTGTTGACCAAGGTTTGACTAGCGTCAAATTCGTTGACAACTACGGTAAACCAACCGAGCAGTATCCATTCAATCCAAACGGTTCCCCACAAGGTATCACCGGTATTTCATCACCAAATGGTAGAGTTTTGGCTATGATGCCACATCCCGAAAGAGTTGTGAGAAAGGACGCCAATTCATGGTATCCAATCGAAGAAAGTGAGAAATGGGGTGATTATGCACCATGGATTAGACTCTTTAGATCAGCCAGAGAATGGGTTGGTGATAATTGAATCATTTGAGTCGGGTGACGAAGTATCCTTTGATCGATTTCTGTACACATTTTTCAGAGAGAAGACGATTGTCGTCGTTGTTGTTATTATTGTTATTGTTTTAAATCCAAGTTGTTGTAATAATTAACTTTTCATGTCATAAGTATATACATTTTTTTCTTCAAATTATGTTCCAATAGTATTAACGTTTTTAATGTTTTAATGTTTACTGTTTCTGTGTAGGTGACAAAAAAGGTAAATACAAAGTGCTGGCACTATGTCCTGTTACTTCTTTTCCACTTTCTCATCTTATATTGTTTTCCTTTCAATTTGTCAACAAATGCCTTCTTAGCTTAGTGGTAGAGCGTTGCACTTGTAATGCAAAGGTCGCTAGTTCAATTCTGGCAGGAGGCATTTATTTTTATTTTTTGCAGCTAAAAATCATCCAATGAAAATGCCGAGTCAAATGATTACGCGCTATCTCATCTATACCGAGAAAAAGTATCTGTGCCTTAATTTTCGAAAGCTAAAGTTGCTCTGTAAAGCTGTCAAATCAACTTGAATGTTCCAAAATTGAAGGATCAGATTCACCCGTTAATTTTTCTACAATGCACAGAGCTGTTTCCCTTTCATTCCACGATTTGAAGGAGATTACTCCAGAACCTTTGAATTTGAAGGAAATTGATGAAAATAGTTATGAGGAAGAGCTAGCAGGGTTGGGAATACGTCCAATCAACGACAAACCATATCAAACACCTATAAAAATACTCAAAACCATCCAAAAGTATTCTGCATACTCGTTTTCCATCTTTGGTGTGCTCCACGGAACTTCCGTAATACTAGTACCTGCGATTGCTAGTCATAACTTGATTGATGACGTTTTTTGGTTAGCAAGATCACTTTATCAAATTTCGGCGTTTGAAAATGTTTGTATATTTGGTAGTTTGGCTGCACATATTTTATCTGGTATAACGCTAAGAATACTCAAAAATATCGTTCGAAATGGAAACCCTCAAAATGCTGGAATAAAGAAGACGAGAAAAAGGAGAGAAGTTGACTCGAAGCCGATAGTATCAGTAAATGATAGCAACAGAGATGACGTTGGTCTCGGTGGCTTGACTGGAATTTTAGGGTTAGGTTATAGAAAATCGTGGATTTCTAGGAAGACAGGCTTATCACCGCTATCATTTTCTGGTTATTTGTTGACTCCAATGGTTTTGTATCATTTATTGAACCAGAGAATTGCACCTTTTCATGTGGAAGGTGATTCATCACTAGTTTCTTTACAATATGTTTCACATCAGCTCAATCAAATTGGAGTTCATAAGGCAATTACCTGGTTGGGATTGACCAGTCTAGTTTGGTTGGGTAGTTATCACATAGTTGCAGGCTATATGAAGTATTTCAAACTATTTAGCTTGAAAGCCAGAGAGATAAGTTACGGAATAATTAACGGAATCACGTTATTGAGTGTTGTGAGCTTGTTCAGAATAAGCAAGATTGAATTAGAAAGTGAATTTGTTAATTTACAATTCAAAAAGTATCTCAACTTTTTGTGGCATAGATGAAATTAGTTATTGAAGCAAGGCTTGATTTTGCCAGCTTATTATTGAATTTATATCACCTCTTTGATCAAACCTAATAGGAATTCTCTTGGAAGCTGAAGCTATCTAGGTTAGGGAAAATGTTCTCAGTAATTCGAAAAAACTACTGAATCATTGTTAATTATTACACTGCTAAAGCCAACTTCAATTGGGACCAACGGCTCGTATACAATCATACAAAGGGTGTGTTTCTGTTCATAGATTCATTTATGTAACAATTGGTAACAATCGATAGAGATTCATAAATGTTGTGTAACGTGTATTTTCTATTAGCCTAGAAAGTAACCGAGTTCTAAGTGAAAATCTTGGTTTTTTGATTGAGGTAAAAAGAGTTTAGAACAGCGCCATTATGATTCATTATATAGTTTTTGATATGACGTTGAGCGTTAGTCATTTTTCCGTAATTCACATGTTATTGGTTTATCAACATCTATCTCTTGCGAAGATCGTCAGATTAGTTGCTGGTACGGAGATTAGCTCACAATTTTGAGTGCGACAAGCCAGAAAAAAGAAGTTTATTCCGATACTTATGGATAGTCTGGAAGTAATGCAAGAAACATCAGTGAATTTTGACAACAGTATACTTACAAATTGCTTAAATAGAATTAGTGATTTCTTTCTTCTAGACCGAGAACAGGAGCTAAAATCCGAATAATATGTCAACCATCAATAAAGCGACTTCATCGCATTTAACGTAATTACGATACTGAATACAACAGTACAATGACCTCAATTGTTTGTCCATAATCATATTGGGCTACAAAGCATAGTATCAATTGTCAACGTGAATTCACCAACTAATAACGATATCAAATATAACATAAATATGTAGGGCGACAAAAGAAAATAAAAAGAACGTCAAAATATTCAAAAATCCCAAGCCAACATTAAAAAAAAAACAAGCTTCAATGTACTGACCAATAAGGCGCAACGACCGAAGCTTGCTGTTGTGAAGAAAAACTGACCGCACTCAATTTGTAGCCTCAATAAATAAAAGAAAGTAGCTTGAATTGTGGTGGTTCAATCAAGCTAACATGTAAGCTTAACTTGTGAACAATCAAGCAGTAACAGAAGCAGCTCTGGCGGCATCAGGCCCCAAAGTTGGCTTGGCTGATCTCTTTGATCTGTAATCTTTGATGGCAGATTTGATTGCATCTTCAGCCAACATGGAGCAATGTAACTTAACTGGAGGCAAAGATAATTCTTTGGCAATAGCAGTGTTTTTGATTAAAGCGGCTTCGTCCAAAGTCTTGCCCCTAACCAATTCTGTAACGTATGAAGAGGAAGCGATGGCTGAACCACAGCCAAATGTCTTGAACTTGACATCCTTTATTATACCAGTTTCCTCGTCAACTTGAATTTGCAATCTCATGACATCCCCACAAGCTGGTGCACCGACCAACCCAGTACCAACGTCTGGATCATTTTTGTTCAACGATCCCACATTTCTAGGGTTGGTGTAATGGTCGATGACTTTTTGGTGGTAGAATCTGGCGTTATTACCAAATGCTGGTGCAGCGTTCTTCGTTATGATTCTACTGCCTGCTCTGCTGCCTGCTCTGAGGGCAGGTCTGGCTGCTGTGACTGATCTCAATAAACTTCTTGCTAACATTTTAATTGATTTGTAGATGTTGTATAAGTCAATTTATGTGAACTGATTAATTTGATAAAGAAGAAGTGCTCTTTTAGCTGAGAATTCGCATTTTTTCCTTGTACTTCTGCCGCCGGTAATAGCGAAAATACACACATGTTACCCGCACATGTTCCCGATACCTTTTACACTGTCGTTTTCATTTGCTCCGAGAACGATGTGCCAAAAGAAGACGGGCAAATAGCGCGCTGCCCATTTTTCGTTAGCAAGCACAAACACAGATAAAAGGGGGTGTAAGCGCTGACTCAGCAGTTGATGGCTCCCGGATAACCAACCGTGAATCGTGACCGCTTTCGAACTGAGACGACCGAGTTGGGGTGGCGTGTGCGACACGCGTAGTGCGTCGCTCAATGAGTCGGCCCTTATTGTTAATGTTGCAGTCGCAGTCTGTGCGATTTAAGGTGCGCCGCACAAGCAGTATTTTGGGACAGGAGCGGGGTGACTACATCATCTTGCGTGGTAGCAGCGATATCGCCGACCAGTGCTACAGCAGTGTTTTGTCAGACACTTCGGTTATAGCCATATTGGGAAACAGCAGCGCTTCTACTAGCGGTGGTGTACGGGTTCAAGTGCGGGTGATAGAGGCATGTGCACGTGACTGGACTGATATATATCTGCAGCTTTGTTAAGCACTTACACATCCTTCACACTGATAGAAGAGCACACCCATCTGATCAAACAGAGCTCTTCAAAGCTAAAACTGGAGTTCGGGCTAATGCAAACTAACATTTTTTATTTGTTGAAGTATTACACTTTCTTTCCAAAAATATCAAAACCTCTAGTATACGCCATTGAAAAGGAGACCGTTTGATTGTTCCCTCTAGTGTTAGTTGATCAAAGCAAATATTTGGTAATCTCTAACTCTACTTATTACTACCGACGTCATAATTTATACTTATTATATTGAAACCAATTCGTATTCAGTTTCTGAGGTTTGCAGGATATTCATAATTGATAGAGTATTTAAACTGAATTGAATTGCTTGAAGTAAACGCCAGGAACATCATTGAGTGAAGCCAGAGCAATCTATCTTACATTTGTACTTGGACGCCAACTTCAGCTAGAAAAATTTTCGTGTCACTTTTTTAGTACTACATACCAAGTTTGCCCATGAGTGATTCAATCAATGTCGACACTGGAGTTTCCAATGGAGACGTTGATTGGTTGTTTAGAGGCAAATCGAAGAAATTGGTGAAGAAGAAAACTGATCCTAATATCAGAGATCAGTCTGGGACGAACGTTCTGGCGTCTCCAAGGGAGGAGGCCTCTAAGAAAGATGAGGTGCCAACCATACCAAAAACAACTCACCTGAACTTAGCTGCTGCGGTGTCATCAGAGCCACCAAAGCCAATCTCTTCCTCACAAAGCACACCAACCACTGCATCCCCAAAAAATGTGACGGGAGTCTCAGATTCAGTGAAAACTTCGGCGGCGGCAAACAGTTCTACCTCCAATCCTGTTTTGCCTTCAGCTGAACCAGACCCTATACTAAATCAAATAATGTCACAACAGGAATCCAAAAAGTCAAATTTAACATCACAAATGGAGAGGCTCAAGATAGGGAGAGTTAGGTCTTTGAGTGCAAGCAGTGACAATAAACCACTATTACTGCCTATTTCATCAAGTAAGATTAAATCTAGATCGTCTTCTGACTCAACTAAGAACGGGAAGCACATACACAACACTGAGGCGTCTAGTTCTCCTGTCACTATCAGTAAATCAAATTCTCCTTTACAAGATTCGTCAATATTATCAAGATCGAATTCTGGTTCAAAAAGATCAATTTTCAGTTCTATCTCCTCCAAATTCAAGTCTAGTTCTAGAAATGCGTCTCCAGTTTCTTCTTCTTCCCCATCTAACGTTTTATCTGATCAAACGTCAATACTGAGTCCACATTCTCCAAAGTCTGTTATTTCTATACCTATTAAACACAACAGAAAATCATCTATCTCGTCACTTGGTTCATCGTCTCCCAAATCCATAAAATTGAACCAAGTACAAGAGCCAGCACATACAGTTCTGAAAGAGCAAAATGCTCAATCAGTATTGTTAACTGGCAATTTAGCGAATTCTCGTTCATTGCTACAAAAAGACCAACACACTACTCAAACACCAAAAGACAGAATTATTCTCAATAAGAATCCAAATCGTGTATCTGTGCCGTTAAAGGAGTTGACGAATGTCAGATTAAGAAGAGTGACATTTGCTGTTGATAAGTTGGTTAATGACCCGCAACAGCAAATTCCATCGAGAAGACCAAAAAAGGGAAATGTTATAATTCCGGAAGATTTGATCGCTGCTCCCCCTAGGTTGTCTTTAGGTATATCTTCAGCTACTGCGGATAATCAAACAAAAGAGGCACCCAAGGTCAATGAAAAAGAATTACAGCTAGCTGTTGAAGCTCAAAAAAAAGCAATGATTGAAGCTGACAAACATGCACAGGAAGCACATCTAGCTGCTAGAAGAATTGCACTCGAAGTCAGTCAATATAAATTCAAGAATTCTAATAGTTTGACTACTTCCGTTAGTGCGAGAGATGACGATGTTGAAGATGAAAATGATGGAGAATTGCACAACGTTGACAGAATTGAGATTGACAAACCTTTGCACATCCATGAATACCATTTTGACGATGGCCCTAGCGTTACTGATGATTCGCTGAGCGACAACGAATCGATCAAAGAATTGTCTCTAGAATTGATATATACTAGATGTTGTCACTTACGTGAAATCTTACCAATTCCTGCAACGTTGAAGCAGCTAAAAAACAAAACAAAGCCGCTTCAAGTTTTGAAATTATTGAATCCAAGGCCCACTTTGATCGATGTGTTATCATTCTCCGATTTCATTGCCATTGTACCTATCATTACTATCATTTTTGATAATGTGACAATGACCACCGAGATGTTGAGAGCATTCTTGTCTTCTTTAGTGAACAACAAATCTCTTGAAAAACTTTCTTTGAGAAATGTTGCTATAGATGCAGATGGCTGGAAGTATCTATGCAAGTTTTTGTCCAAAAACAAGTCAATTAAAAAATTAGATATATCACAGCAAAGAGTCAAATCGGATACTCCGCAGTCTTCTATCAGATCTTCCATGAATTGGCAACTATTCATTGATTCTTTAGTATTGAGAGGTGGTATTGAAGAGCTAGTTATAAATGGTTGTAAATTGACTGATTCTATCTTCGATTTTTTGGTAGAAAATGCGGTAAAAATTTCTACTCAAAGACTAGGTATTGCGTCTACTGACTTGAATGTGAGGAAGGCTAAAATTGTTTCAAAATGGATCAGTAACCCAGATTCTAAATGTGTTGGAGTTGATATTGCTTTCAATGATATGAGTCAAGGTCAGTTGGCCCCATTCATCAAGACTTTCAATGAAAAATCCCAATTAGTATTCTTCTCGTTGAATTCAACTAATTTATCAGATACAAAGGAGACAGTATCCTTGATCAAAGCCTTATCCAAAATTCCAACATTGAGATTTTTGGATTTCAGTTCCATTCCAAAAGTCTTTCCTGGTATTATCTCTTGCTTAAATAAATATTTACCAAAATTTCAAAATTTGAGAAGAATCCATTTTGATTTGAATGAATTGTCGTCAGACTCGATCAGTGCAATCGCCGGAATTTTGCCCAAGTGTGATAACTTGATACATGTGTCTTTGTTGGGGAACAAGAACGTTACCCAGAGCTCTGCTGCTGCACTATATGCTGCTGTTAAAGCGTCTAACTCGATATATACTTTGGACTTAGACTTCGATTTGGTAAGTGACGAATTATCCAAGAGAATTGCATTTTACCTTATGAGGAATATGGAAAGAACTATGAATTCTGAGATAATGTTTGACCACTCAAATGACAACCCTGAGGATTTGATGTTTGATGGTTCACTATTAATGGAAGCTGCCGAGAAATTATTGGAAACCAATAACAAAGATAATGACGAGAAACAATTAGATTTGAAAACCCAAAAGATTGTAACTGATGCGTTGGTCAAGAGAACAAGGTCCGTGAGACAAGAAATTCATAAAACAATTGATTCTTTGTTTGAAATGAGAGATTCTGGTGGTTTGAATTTGGAAATGAAGGAGATGCTTTTGAGATTTTGTTTGTTAGATTCGTCATTAGAGAAATTAGCTAACATTTTTGAAGAAACTGCGTCCGCTAGTAACGATAAGAATAGTAATGCTCACCCTCAAGTAAATGGTGTGAATTCTAAAATTTCGGACATTGACTATAGGGTCGATAATGGCAATGCATCTAATGATCATGATCACTTACACGAAAGCTCAACTGGCTTAATCACTTCTGGACCTATCTTGTCACCCCACGGCTTTGAGGAAAGTAACATGAATTCATATTTTCCTTCTGTTGAGCAGCCCGCATTTCAACCTCATCAAGTTGTTATTGATTCTTCATCTGATGGTACTAGTGTTCCGATCGATAACTCCACTGGTAGACCTGTGTTGATTAGATCAATTTCACAAACATCAGAGCATGCCAAGAGACAAGAAGAGGAGGAAGGTGAATTTCATAGATGGGGGTTCTTCGTTCAACAGCAGAAGTCAATCTTTCCATATGATAGAACTGCTAATATCTCATCTCCAACTACTGCGACAACACTTACTACTCAGTCAGCATCTTCAAGCAAGTCACCCACTACTCAAACAACGACTCCGTTGTTGAATGTTCTACCATCTGGTTCTGAATTGAGAGAAGCAATCATAAAGGCCAAAGGTATCCAATCCGTCACTGATTTGATTGATAAAATCAATCACAATCGTGTTAGTATCGATAACATTTACAATTATAATGTTATTCCAACATCTTCAGGTTCTACCACTATGACAAATAATGTCCCAGCTAATAACTCTGATACTTCCGCCGAGCCTCAAATAGGAAGTCCAATATCTAATTCCTTCAATTTAGCAAGTTCACCTCCTTTGTCGGAAGCAGCAAAAAGCAAAAGATCAATGCTGAATCATGACAGCGATGATGTTGTATCTGTCAAATCAATTGACTCTTTGGATGACGTGAATGCCGATAATCGTTTTCACGCGGTGGTCGATGAAGTTTATGACAAACTATTGAACGATGCCAAAAGGGTCAGATCAAACAAATAAATCATTAGAAATTCAGCCCGTCTTGATTACTTCTTGTTATTAACAAATATCTATTTTATGATTCAATTCCCCCACATTATAATCACAGAAAGCTTTCTCGTAACTCCCCCAGTCAATTCACTAATTCACATTTCAATCATTTATACACATTTTTACTCGTATCTCACTTATTTATTTTCACTTTATCAACTGTTAGATTTTTATTTCGGGTTGGTCATATGTTTTATTATTATATGTTTATGGGTTGACTTTCTTGTTTATATTCATGAATTATGGCACATTGTTTTCTTAAATGTTTTATCCACATCATATCATCATACAAGTTTATTTCAAAGACTTAGAAGTAATTGTAGGCTTTTGAAACTTCCTCTGTAGATTGGTGAAAATGTAACTTCCTTATCGTTAAGTCTTCCTTGTGATCGTTATATGCAGGTCATATCATACTCAAAGTTTTTGCCCAGCTGTTGTTCACACAATTTGTGATCAATTGGAATTGCTAACTGTAAATCATATGACTCACTCTATCCCAGACAACTTCGTACCAATTATATCTCTTTATCAAGCTAATGAGTTCCATTTTTCACTATGAAATATTACGAAAAACTAGTGATTATAGTGAAATCGCAGCAACTCTTATTACCCGGGCATTGTGAAGGCTGAAATTTTTGGTAAAAATGTGTCATAAAAACGTTGATATCAAACCATCACTTCAGAATTCTTTGCTCATTATTCAAGATGTCAATCCAGATATTTGCAGATAACAGTTCAGCCTCTTTGAACTTTGTGAACAACTTGAAGGTATCCATTGCTATAGAAGCTTATAAACCAGAGTTAAAATTCAGCCAAAATGATGATAATAATGAAAAGTTTGGGCTAGTTTTACTGGCTAATAGCTTGAAATTGATCGAGCCAAATTCAATTGTTAAGTATTTGTATTCTATCTCATCAAAAGAATCTAATGCTTTTGAGTCAACTGAAGAAATCAGATATGAGGAGAAATTTTTACACGAACACCACGTTTCAAAAGCAACCGACGCTATCACCATCCCAGACTTCCCTAAAGTTGAATTGACCCCATCTCAAATAATAGTTTTTGCCTCATCTTTTCCTTTGCAACCACAACCATCCACTCAATGGTTCAACGAGTTTTCAAAGTTATCTGAAGTTGTCAAAGGTGTAGAAGAAGCGAAGAAGGTGACCAAGTTGGAAAGACCAAAAGCTAAAAATACCGGTGCTCAACGTGTGAAAGCAGACTATATTGTCAAGAAACAAGCTGCAAATATTATTCCAAAAGCTGATGAAAGAAATATTTTGATCACTTCAGCTTTGCCTTACGTCAACAATGTTCCTCACTTGGGTAATATTGTTGGCTCTGTCTTATCAGCTGATATATACAGTAGATACGCAAAAAACCGTAACTATAACACTTTATTCATTTGTGGTACAGATGAATATGGAACTGCTACCGAAACAAAAGCTTTGGAAGAAAAGGTTTCTCCAAGAGAGTTGTGTACCAAGTACCACAAAATTCACAAAGAAGTCTACGACTGGTTTCAGATTGGGTTCGATTACTTTGGTAGAACTACAACCGAAAAGCAAACTGTTATTGCTCAAGATATATTCATGAAATTATATGAAAACGGTTTCTTGGAAGAAAAAGTCATGGATCAATTGTACTGTGAAGAGCATAAAGGATTTTTAGCTGATCGTTATGTCGAAGGTATATGTCCAAAATGTGCATACGAAGATGCTAGAGGTGATCAATGTGATAAATGTGGTAATTTGTTAAATCCTTTCGAATTGATTAAACCAAGATGTAAGTTGGATAACTCAACACCTATTCCAAAAAAATCCAATCATATATTTTTGTCATTGGACAAGTTGGAACCAGAATTGAAAGAATGGGTTATTCAAGCTTCCACTGAAGGTAACTGGTCCAAAAATTCCAAAAATATTACCAACTCTTGGTTGAAAGAAGGCTTACTTCCAAGATGTATCACTAGGGATTTAGTCTGGGGTACTCCTGTGCCATTGGAAGGTTTCAAAGAGAAGGTCTTATATGTTTGGTTTGATGCCACTATTGGTTATGTCTCGATAACAGCAAACTACACAGATGACTGGCAAAAATGGTGGAAGGATCCCTCAAATATACAGTTGTACCAGTTTATGGGTAAGGATAATGTTCCATTTCACACAGTTGTCTTCCCAGCTACTCAAATCGGAACCAACGACAAATGGACTAAATTATACCATCTTAATACTACAGAGTATTTGCAATACGAAGGTGGTAAATTTTCCAAATCCAGAGGTGTTGGTGTTTTTGGTAATAATGCTAAAGATACTGGTGTTTCTCCATCTGTTTGGAGATATTATTTGGCTTCTATAAGACCTGAAACTTCTGATTCCCAATTTTCTTGGACTGAGTTTGTCACCAAGAATAATAGTGAGTTGTTAGCTAATTTGGGTAACTTTGTTAACCGTCTTGTCAAATTCATTGGTGCCAAATACAATGGTGTTATCCCACAATATAATCCAAATCTTGTTTCAGATTGGCCCCAGTTGTCCAAAGATGTTAATGAGTTGTTGAGCAATTACAATACCGCTATGGAAGCAGTTCAGTTACGTCGTGGGTTAGAAATTGCCATGGCTCTCTCATCCCGTGGTAACTTGTTCTTGCAGGATAATAAATTGGATAACTCATTATACACCAACCTTCCAGATAAATCTGATGCTGTTATGGGTGTCGGAATCAATTTGATTTACTTGGTTGCTGCTGTGATTTCTCCATTTATGCCCGAAACTGCTGAAAAGATATATGATATCTTGAATGTCCCTGCTTTATCTATTACCAATGAATTTGTGTTAGCCATAGAAGCAGGCCATTGTATAGGTAATGCTCAATACTTGTTCAAGAGAATTGATGAAAAAATGATTGATGTTTGGAGAGGTAAATATGGTGGTCAACAACAAAAATAGAATATCCACACTTTACAATGATTTTTATATGACAGTGATATAGTGAAACTTTGCCAATCTTTTATTGAACATGTAATTGACTCTCAAAACTTCGAAAAGAAGGAAAACCTCGTCTGGCACTCACATCGAACGTAATTTATACCTTCAATCCACTAACTTACTTGAGATCGTATCTCCATAGGTGAGCTATGACCTCTGCTCTTCTTATATTAATTATTTATAATTCATCGATATAAATTACTCACGAATTGTCACTGATATATAATAAAATCATCATCATCATTGATGTATCATAGTTTTCTTTGGTGCTTATATAATCATCATGATTTTATATATATAAACAGAAAATCACTGACTATGAAACGCTTCACCATCAAAAAACATTAAAATACTGCCCTACCCAAGATGTCAAACAGAACTGAAAGGGCGTGTATGTTGTGTGGGATAATCCAAACATTGAAGGTAAGATATATCTTTTGTCTCCATTTCTAAATTGCTTATAAGTTCAAAAATGTAACATTTGAAGTTGGATGTTCAAAATAATCACTATTCATTCAAAAAACTCATAACTAACCGAATCAAAAGCAATTTGTGAATGAAGGATGTCCCAATTGTGAGTCCATTCTTCACTTCCGTGATAACGATGAAGGTCAGGTTCAAGAATGTACATCGCCATCATTTGAAGGTTTAGTTGCCGTGGGTGAAAACGAACACTCGTGGGTTGCGAAGTGGTTGAGAATTAATACGTTCATGCCTGGTTTATATGCGGTCAAAATCAACGGGAGATTGCCAAACCATATAGTAGAAGATTTGGCAGGAAACAACATAGAATATAGACCTAGAGACGGTAGTGTTATTGATTGAATTGCTGGATGGTCCATCCTCAAACGATTATGAAAAAAAAAGACACCCTCAAATAAAATGAAGCTTAGCTCCTTCTGATTTCTTTTCTTGTGCTGCTTAATTTCAGCCTTTGTATTTTTAGATAATTTACTGTTTTGTTGAACTACAATCAAATCATACTTGAAATGTAAGTGGTAGTCTTTCAGCCATCTCTTCATGAATACGAAGCCGGCAAATAACTTCACGTTTAGCAATATAAACGCTAGATTATTCTTCTTTACTGTGAAAGGATCGCCAGAACTATATTACTGTTTTGAAAGACAACTTTCTGAACAAATCTCATCCCAGAAAGCAAACGATATGGTATACTTGCATGATATACTACCGATCTAAATTTCGATTATTTTACTGAAAAAAAATAGCAAGACCATCTCGCCAGCTAATTGTTTCTTTCAACCAACACTAAATGTTCATTCACAAGAGATATGGGTTGACCCGTATACTATACTTCCCCAAACGTATAC
Source organism: Cephaloascus fragrans (assembly GCA_003707825.3). NCBI lineage: Eukaryota > Fungi > Ascomycota > Pichiomycetes > Serinales > Cephaloascaceae > Cephaloascus > Cephaloascus fragrans. The sequence goes on from PPLN03000011.1 coordinate 165,386, forward strand.
TGGTGTCACAACCTTCAAGGCGGAACTTTTCATTTGATACTGCAGTGTTGATTAATGATCTCACTGAGACGCTTCAACTGATCCATTCAGCATCAAATTTACCGTGGTGGGCAGTTATTCCACTCACAACATTTGCCTTTAGGACTGTATGGACTCTCCCCTTTTCAATAGCACAAAGGAAAAGAACACAGAAGCAAAATGAATTGAAGCCTATCATTAGTGCTATGCTTCCGGTTTTCAAGCAAAACTTAGCTGAGAGAGTTAATCAAGCAAGAGCTGTAGCTGCTCTGAGCAAAGACTACGTCCCTACACCTATGACAGAAATGGGCTATGAACACATAATGTTACTTTCCACTAAAGAAACACGAAAGAGACAAAAAAAATTATTCAAGGACAACAACTGCCAGATTTGGAAAGGATTTTTGCTACCTGTATTCCAAATTCCTTTGTGGGTAGCGATGAGTTTCACATTTAGAAATTTGAGCGGATGGTCTAATTTGGGATTGGGCAACAAGGTGCTCGATCCTTCGTTGATCAATGAAGGCATGCTTTGGTTTCCAGATTTGTCTGTTGCTGATCCCACCGGTGTTCTACCAGTTGTATTAGGCTTTGTTGCTTTATCAAATATTGAGTGGAATGTCAAGACATTAGAGTTGAACAGAATGGGAGAAGGAAAGAAGCACACTAGGCCTACAGCTTTTGATGCCTTAACTAACGCTTCGAGATTGAGTATAGTTTTCTTGATGGCTATTGCTACACAGGCACCTTCTGCCTTGTCGTTATATTGGATTAGTTCCAACATCTACTCATTGGCTCAAAATGTTTTGTTGGACATTTTCTTACCTATTGGATATACTCCCTATCAAAGATTCGATTTCAAAAAAGCCTCTCCAAAAGCATTGCCTTTAGTAAAAGAGTAATTTATCTTCTTTTTTTCCTGCTCTTAGGATCAGTTATGGTATGTGTTCGCTTTTTCGAGAGAACATCTTCTCTCACTTTCTCATCAAAGCCACCATCGTCATCATTGTTATCACCGTTATTATCTATGAACCCTTGGAGTTTATCGGCTTCTATTTCAAAAGGGACATTTATATTGAAAAGATTCAAGTCCATCATTTTCAAACTCCATGCTCCACGCTCGATGACATTCAAATCAACCTGTAAATATTTATTGATCTTCAAATAAACTGGAAGCAATTCAGTTATGTATTCTTTTACATTGTACTTGATGTTCTCTTTGCGAATTAAATACATGAAGGACTCATCAGAGAAAAAGGGTGGTGCAAAAAAGAACGACGATTCATTGGAAAGGATAGATGTTTTGTTCAATAAGCTCAATAGTAGACTGGCTGTAGCAGGGCCAACTCCCTTTAGTTCGCACAATTTTTTCATTGACTCTTTTATAACTGCAAAATAAGCAGTCTCATTTAACATTTTGGCTTTGCTGTTAGCTCCCTCAATATATCTTAAAAGTATGTCGTAGCCTTCTCGAGTTGTCTGTTCCACCTCTTCAGCGTCATTTTTAGCTATTAAACCCTTCAAAGTTGGTCGAAACTTGCCTTTAGTTCTGTAATATGAAGTTAGTTCCAAATCTTTACTATTGAAGCTTTTTCAAATGTCTCACTAGAATTACTACTCACAATTTCCATTCCATGAGCTTGGTCAATTCAGCCTTCGTGAGGTATGTACGGCCTTCCTTAGCATACACCTCGCTCAAATGTTGAGGAAATTCATTGATTCTCCAATCATCCAACTCTTTGAAGGTCAAATCATCCATATATGTTTTTGACTTCAGCTTTCCCAACTCATCGATGATCAATGGGTACAATTTGTCTGCTGCTTCAATAAAGTACTTGTAATTGGAAGCCATTGGAAAAGATGTCTGTCACTTTTACTTTCTGATTTATTACAAGGCTTAGAAAATATTTCAGTACTATGGTAAAACTCAACAAACCTCAAGGCTCTTCAAAAAATTCCCTGGTTGCTCAATTGATGCTCCAAGTTAACTACCACGCTTTTGGACTCAACACTTAAATATACTCCACCTAAAAGAACGATCGTTGCAACGGACAGGATTTGTGTCTATGGTGATAGCTAAGGCTCAAAGTTTCAAATTTTCTTGAACCCAACGATCTTTTAGGCGATGTTTAGTCCTTTTACTGAATATACAAGCATATGTTAAAGATTTTCAATTAAATTTCATAGTAAAATGACCTATTTCAGGCATATTGGGATCGCAATAAATTACACTATAACGCCCACGCATCTGGCAAAATGACACCGGGAAAGTAAGCATAACTGTGGGGTGTATTGTCAGCTTCAAAGTGGGTTCCAAGGTTGGTTAAAGGTTTGAAGATAAACAAGAAACAGCGGATCTACAAGGCTACCAGACATTAAATTTGTACATCATTTAAAATCATTAACCGAGCATACTTCTCTTCCTACCACGTAATCTAACATCCTCAAGTCTCCTCAAGGTCTCAGTGACTTTTCTGGACGCTACCTTTCCTTTGTTCTGGTGACTATTGGTATATCCTATTAATAGCCAGTCGTTATACTCTTTTGCATAAGCCGGATGAGTGCTCAACAAAGCACGCTCTATAACATATAAATCGACAGCCTTGTCTTCCGGCAAGCCTGAATGAGAGCTCAAGCCAAAGTCTATCAATGTAGGTTCCCATTGGTCTTGCTCGTTCTTTTGCAACATGATGTTGGAGCTTGTCAAATCTCCATGTATTATTTCGTTGATGTGCAACTGACCAATCTCGTTTCCCACACTCATCAACATGGTCTTGACAGCGTCATTTTGCGGGTCTTCCTCCTCCTCGCTCTCCAAGAACCAGAGCCAGTTCTTCAAAGAACTCACTTCGCCGTTGGCCAAATACCCCCCAACAAACTCCATCCAGATGATCCCGTTTCTGGGCTCCACAGTTATCAATTTGGGAGCCTTGATTTTCAACAAGTTCAACTTCAGGAGAATCTTCGCCTCTGCAATGGTTCTGTGTTTGGTGATTTGCGCATCAAGTTTTGGGTGTCTGTAGGGCTTTTTGGGTCTGAATTTGATGATATATTTGTTGTTGTTCTTGAACCCTTTTGGTTTGCCTTCCCTCGACGAAAGGTATGGGTGAATTTCGCTGCTGAAAATCACAGCTTCCGCCCCCTGAGAGATTCTCACAATGGGAAGCCCCTTGAGGCATCTTTGAGCTTCACTGACGACTGATTCACTCATGGTCTTCCGCAAAATGGCAATATCTTGACATCAATGTCAAATCAAGTTTAAAATAAGGGCTAAATAATAAAAAAAACACTATATACAACGTGAGTGTACCAATCGCCCAAATTGTCACCACCTCCAGAACTAAGTATCAGAAATACCTGTTTCAATTAAGCTTGAATTTATGTTTTCCTAAGTTCACGATTTCACGCTAAATAGTTAGATTGAAAGCTTGGAGTATTGAAGGTCAAATGAGTTTGGGATCCTTAGGTCTGATATAATTTACTTTTCACATTATGCACTAGCTCGATGGTATGTACTTATCTAGAATCTACATGTCATAAGTGGAAGGATGGGAACCGCTAGTGGTCACAGCTGGTTAGATGTGGTTCACCATAATCCATACTCAGCTATCAATCCAGATCGGTTGTGTATAAATAAAGAAAGGAAGCTGCGTTTTTTTTACCTCAGAAACAAAAAGTTTTCCTGACATCTGTCAGAAAACGTACACCATGGTTGATTCATTGGTTGGCGGTGTGGGTAGCTCCAAGGTTGCGAAGGGTCATCAGCCTGTCCAGCAGGACGTCAACGAGAGTTCTGTTGAGACAGCTTCCCATATATCTAGTTTGGAAAGGAAAATACAGGAAAGGAAAGTGATCAAAAGAGAGCTTTTGGAAAACAGGCCCATGATCAAAATAGCCGTTAGGAGAAAAGCTGCAACCACCTCCAATGCTTCCACGCTATCCAAGAGCAAGTTGTTGGAGCCGATTGTGAAGTGCAAGGTCAACATGTTCACCAATTTGAGTGAGTTGTACAATTCTTTAGTTCCATTGTCCACGGTTCGCCCCGTCACCATGTTACATCTTGGACCACCCAAGTATTCGGATAAAAAATTCAGTTGTATCTTCAGCGATCCCTTCCATAGAAGTCTGCAGTCTGATTCGCAAGTGAGAGAGATGAGAATCATAGACGACAGCATCACAAATTTGTCGCAAATATCAAGAAACGCTCTACGGATAGCTAATTCAGCGAATGCTAACGTTCCCACGTTTAATTCAATAGACACAGCCATTACCTCTAGCTTTGGAATCAAGAACTACACCTTTATTAGGATCACCAGAGCTTCTTCGCTAGACAATGATCATTCGATTCTTTTGAAGCTTGATACAGCACATCCAGGTGATCACTGGCTTGTTGATGACACATTTGACCGCGAAGATCTTGAATTTGTTGGAGATGAAAATGATATAATTTCAAACACGTTTCTCAAGAAGGTTATAGCAAGACCCAGGTTCAAAACTGATATGAAATTCTTCATCATACCAGGCTCCCTAAATGCTTCCTTGTACGTCGATAAGAGAATGTTGGAGAGAGATTTGATCAATGGGGTTGTGGATCTTGAAAACTGCGATAGAGTAATTTTATGTGCATTTGATTTTGAGCAAACACTAGAGGATTTTGGTAAGTTAGCTTTGCTCAACGACTCTTCTCATGATATGTCAGACAACCCTTATTATTGGAAGTCGAAAAAATTTTGTTCATTCGTCAACTACATGAAAAGAAAAAGAACTGATTTTGTTGATGTTGGAGTCCAGGATGTTGGAAGTGACGTTAAACAAGAGTACAAAACTAACTACCAACCTCCGGTTCCAGAACGGATTGCTTATCCAGACTATGTTATAAAGCTATCCAAAATGAATAAGCAGCCTACATTGTTGCCTGCTATTGCTCCACATTACGATCCTGATGTTATACCTCCGGTACATGTCAAACACCCAACAATCCTGCCACGTTCGCCTTCTACTGAGCTCAACAACATACACAATCCAGCGACACTGTATTTTGGCTCTAACCCATATATTATCAACAAAACTCATTTTGAGCATACCCCGATGTCAAAGAAAAATTCAGATTGTGAACCACCCTTGAGTTATCAAGCATATAACATGTTACGTGATTCTACTTCTGGACAAGAATCTTCTTCTCAGGATTTACCGTCTTTCAAAACAAATTTTGTTCCAATGCTACCTAGTCTCTCAAACATAGTTCCAGATCGCTATTGCAGAAGCAAGGTAGTAACACCACCACCTAGCAAGCATCATCCTCATGACTACCTGCATCATTTTTTACCAGCATGGAAATAATCTCCTACAATCGGAAAACACTCATTTAGTAAAAAAGCTTAAACGTACAAACCTTTTTTTAAAACTTTTGTGTTTTGAGATCGAAGTAGGGTCGATAGTGGTAGATACTCAACAAGTAGTTAAAGACATTGGTTCATTCGATTCAAAAGCCGTGTAATTAGTGATGCTTAGTTCTCAATTACATTCAAATAAGAACCTTGGTGTTAATTAGACTGACAACAATATAGTAAAACGATGTAATGCAAATCCAATCAAGCTCTTGTAATTCAACGATGTGTCTGCTGTCGCTAGCGAAGTAGTATCGATACCCAAACAAAGGACAAAAATATGCGAGGAATAAAAAATCTAAGTAATGCAACTTTACCAACTGGTGTAAGTTAATCAGTTTTACCTGTCTCACGATTTTCACAGCATCAGTACTCAAATATGGACACCAGATGCCACATAACTCAAGGACAAGCTCATGAATACAACCAAAACATGATATAAGAAAAACCCTCGCTCCGAAAGGCATTTTCAGAAGTAGAACACATCACATCATAACTAGAAATGTTTTACATCTAATATTGTAGGGTAGATCTTCTGTCATGTATACAATTCAGCATAGTGACACAATGACATACGGCTGGGTGGACGTCTTCCCATAATCCAAACTTCAGAGAAACCTCAGGTTTCTAGCTGCAAGAAAAGGTCTTTTTTACAATTGTGTGTAACAATAAAGAAGCAATTATTTAGATTTTATCTTGTGAGTTACAATACTCTGTTGCAAGGTTTCTGATTTTTATATAAGAGATGTGCTCGAACACATATATAAACGTTTCGTGCTTTATTGAAATCGTATGCATTTTGATGATTACAACATGGTTTGAAAAAAAAAAACCCCCCAAAATTTCAAGCGTTTTCTAGTGACAATTTCAGCTGATCTAGTCTTATCTAAACCCCTTCAAAACCAAACCTATGGCTCCTGATTGTCTTTCAGGGTTGGAATGAATATTTTGCAGCCATTTCTTTGTCTACTATCTCTGGTGATAAAAACTAAAGTCCGGGTAATAGTCATCGCAAATATTTTTAAAAATTTATAAAAATATTTATTATAGATGAAAAATTACTAAACATCTACATTATCTTCAAATACAAATAGGAAAATGGCCAAAGCTAGCAAAGCCACCAAGAAGTTCCAGTCGAAGCATTTGAAGCATACGCTTGAGCATCGTAGGGAGGTCAGAAAACACAACAAGAAGATCAGCTCACATAAAAAAAAGTCATCCAACCCCAAAGATGAGGAAGAGGTGAAGAACACTGCCCAAAATGGGAAAGAAGTTTTCAGTGACATGTCCGTTGAAGACTTTTTTGCTGGTGGGTTTGAGGTTCCCAAGAAAAAGGAAAACAAAGGAAAGCAACAGCAAAAGGAACTCGACGTTGAGAACGAATCTTCATCCGATGAAGAAGACCAAGAAGACAACATGAAGAACTTAGCTGAAACCGATCCAGACTTCTACAAATATTTGCAAGAAAATGACAAGGAGCTATTAGACTTCAAAGCTGTCAATCCTTTGGATGCTATCAGTGAAGATGAAGATGATGAGGAAGCTGAAGAAGTCAAAAAACCCAAGAAAGAAAAAACTCAAAGTAATGAAGTTCCTAAGATTGAAGTTACTTTCAAATTAGTCAACCAATGGGAGGAACAGTTAGAGAAACCAAACTTGAAATTGGTCAAGAATTTAGTTATGGCTTTTAAGGCAGGTGTAAATGTCACCGAGTCAGAAGAATACAAGTACTCAATTACAAATGCTAAAGTATTCAATAAATTGATGATGCTTGTTTTGCAAAAATTACCTCTAGCTATAAGAAAGCTCGTTAGCTATAAAGTCAACAATGGTGTCAGAAGCTTGCCTCAATCAAACAAAACTGTTCAAGCTTTAACCCAGATTTTGAAAACCCATTCTAGTTCTTTGATCATTTTATTGAGAGATACCAACGATATTGATGTGTTCACAATCATTTTGAAATCTCTTGATGAAGTTTTCCCTTACTATTTATCTCATAGAAAACTTATCAAGAAAATCTTGGTCACAATCGTCGACATTTGGAGTAAGACCAATAAAGTTGAGATTCAAATTACCTCGTTTGCCATGATAAACAATCTCTGTAAAGAGTATCCTTCAATTTTGTCAACAAGTTTAAAATTATTATATTCAACATTCATTAAAAATTGTAACAGAACAAATGTTCACAATATTGAGTTGATCAATTTCCAAAAAAATTCAGCTGTTGAATTGTTTAGAATTAATGAAAGCTTTTCCTATCAAATTGGTTTTGAGTATGTTAGACAGTTAGCCATCTTGTTAAGAAACAGTATGAACGAAACATCTAACTCAAAGCAAGGGTATAAGTTGATCTATAACTGGCAATATTGCCATTCCTTGGACTTCTGGTCAAGAGTCTTATCAGCTATAAATGATGAAAAATCACCCTTGAGACAATTGATTTATCCTTTGGTTCAAGTTACTTTAGGTTGTATCAAATTGATTCCAACAGCCCAATTTTTCCCATTGAGAATATATTTGATCAAGTCATTAATCAGATTATCCAAAGCAACCGATGTTTATATTCCAATTTTCCCCTTGTTGAACGATATATTAATGTCCAATTCCATCACCAAAAAACCCAAAATTGCTAACTTGCAAGCTATCGAATTCGATTTCATTATCAAAGTTAACCAAGCCTACTTAGGAACCAAGACTTATCAGGACATATTATTTAATGAGTTAGTCGACACATTAAGTGAATACTTGTTGATATATGCGAAAGATGTCAGTTTCCCAGAATTAACTACCCCAATTGTGTTAAGCTTGAGAAAATATACCAAGAAAAACTGCTCGAACATGAAATTCTCCAAAATTTTGAATCAGTTCATAGAAAAGTTGAACGCCAACATCAAATTGATTGAAACAGAGAGAACCAAGCTTGATTTTGGTCCTTTGGAAAAGGAGCAGATCAAGAAATTCTTGGATTCTTTACCATTAGAAAAGACTCCTCTTGGTGAATTTGTCCAAGTCCATAGAGAAATCAAGGCCGCCAGAATGCAAATATTGAAAGAATCTTTAGCTGCTGATGAAGAAGAAAAAGCCAACATGAAGGATGACGATGATGATATTGCACTCCCAGATGCTCAAGACGAAAGTGAAGAAGAGGAAGAGGAAGAGGAAGAGGAAGAGGAAGAGGAAGAGTAATTACTTCGGTATAGAAATGCAACACTTGTGTATTACCCGACGTTTTACGTAAATGCTTATAATATTTTGACTATACGATATTTGTAGTTTTTAGATACTTATCATATTCTCTAATCCTCTATTACACAACGCCATATAGTTCATTGTCTGGGAGCTATAGTTCACAAATGAGTAAGTGCCAAAGGTGCCGTCTTCCAATTGTGACGCACGATTCATTAACGGAATTGAGTAAGGGGCAAATAGATTTGCTAACCAATTCCAAAAGTGCAATATCCAAGCATCAAAATGACCAGCCAATTGCAAGTTCACAAGATCTTTCCCTTAATCAATTAAAGTCAAGTATACCGATACACTCGAAGCTTTTCACAAGCGAATCGTCCCATTCATTTGTCATATTATCAGACCTGAGCGAACAAGAGGACAACAATCACACAATATCGAATACGGTTAATCAAGGCGATAAGATATGGTCCTTATTGAACAATGAAGTTGTGGACTTTCCCGTATGCTCCGAATGCTCGACAGCTTTAATAGAGTCTTTGAAGGAAGAGTTTGAAAGATGCGAATCCGAAAAAAACGTGTATTTCAAATTTTTGAACAAGCTTAAAAGTCAAAAAGGGCCCATTTTTACGAAAACCGAGGGATCTTTGAAAGAGTTGGAGAAGTTGAAGGTGTTGGAAAAAGACAGTCTCGAGGAGTTGAAACAGTTGGAGTCTGAAAAAAGACAATTGGAATTGGAATTGGAAGAGATTGAAGATGAGTATGAAGGTTTGAATGTGAAGATGAACGACTTTTACTCTACCAAAAATCAGATCGAGTTGGAGGTGCAAGAATTTGTAAATGAGAGAAACAAAATTCAATCTTTATATGAATACAACTTGAACCAACTAGACAAATTGCGAAAAACCAACGTCTACAATGATACCTTCAATATATCGCACGATAATCAATTTGGCACCATTAATGGGCTAAGATTAGGAAGTTTGGATTCTTGCCGAGTTTCATGGCACGAAATCAACGCAGCTTTGGGTCAGGTCATATTACTTTTATCTACATTGACGACAAAGTTGAACTTGAAGTTAGATGGGTACAAGCTCAAGCCAATGGGCTCTACTTCACAAATAGAAAAAATCGAGAAAGCCGACACTGGCGCTTACAAAACCACCATCTTCGAGGTTTACTCGAAAGGTGACTTCATGCTTGAGAGAATATTTCTTGGAAATAAATTGGATGCTGCAATGATCGCCTTGCTTGATATCGTCAAGCAGATCGGTGTGAAATTGAAGGAGAAGGGAGATCAAAGCATAGACTTTCCTTATCCCATAGAAAACGACAAAATTGGGGGCACAAGCATCAAGCTTTCTTCCAAAACTGTGGATGAAAATTGGACAACAGCATGTAAGTTTCTTTTGACAAATATGAAGTGGGTAGTTGCATATGCCAGTATGCGTTCTCGAAGCAAATCGAAAGATTGATCACCCGATTTTTGACCGCTTTTAAAGAGCCTGTTGTGTAATATTTGTTCACGTTAATCAATATACAAGTAGCGATCAAACAATGTGAAATTGTGATTCAATGTAGATACCTCTTTTCCTATATCTGATTACCACATTAGGAAGTCTAATGACCTGCATATATTGTCCGGGTGATAATTTCCATATATAAAAAATTAAAACGGTTTGCAAGATGGTCCAAATTATCTCCAAAAAAGAGACTATTAGCTACATCACTTGTGTATTGATAGTTTAGCTTTCATCAGGAGACTCAAAAGCTTCTACAGTGCCTCATTGCACTTTTGTACGAGCCAATATCAAAGGGATTTGGTTTTTTTTGCCAAAGAAACCTCTCAAAAAAGATTCTAAAGCTCTGTAACCATGGAAGCTACCTCAGAAATACTGATAATCAAGGACGATACATCAGCAGAGCCGTTTATCAAAGAGAAACTATTTCGATTTTTGACTGAAAGTACCAAAGGCTTGAACAAAAGACATTTGAATATCAGTGATATAGTTGAATCAGTTCTCGTTTCATTACCGGAGATAGTGACACTAGATGAACTACTAGAACTAGTCGGTGAGACTATAGCATCGAGAACTGTTTTGCACCCTGACCACTCAAATTTGGCAGCTAGAGTGATAGCTCACAAGATACATTTAAGTAACAATATAAAACCATCATTCAGCGAGAATATATTTCGTTTGCGGTCATTCAAACAAAGTACTTCCATCAAGTCGTATTCTTTAATAAACGAAGAAATCTATAACATTGTCGAACAGAACAAGGAAAGGTTGGATCAGGTTATAGTTCCTGAAAGAGATGATGAGTTTACGTATTTCGGATTGAAAACATTAGAGAAATCCTACTTACTCAAGGTCAACAATAAGATAGCAGAGACACCTCAATATATGCTATTGAGAGTTGCTTTAGGTATCCATGGTACTGACATAGAGAAAGCCATTGAGACCTATGATCTCATGTCTCAGAAATTTTTCATCCATGCTTCACCAACTTTGTTTAATGCCGGTACTAACAATAGTTACCTTTCTTCTTGTTTTTTATTGGCGATGAAAGAAGATTCAATAGACGGCATATACAAAACTTTACATACAGCAGCATTAATATCAAAAGCAGCAGGGGGAATCGGTTTACACGTCCACAATATCAGAAGTACAGGCTCCTACATTGCTGGATCAAATGGTATGTCGAATGGATTGGTTCCAATGTTACGTGTATTCAATAATACAGCTAGATATGTTGACCAGGGAGGAAATAAAAGGCCAGGTGCATTTGCTATATATTTAGAACCATGGCATGCCGATGTTTTTGGATTTTTGGATTTGAGAAAGAACCATGGGAAAGAAGAGGCAAGAGCGCGGGACTTGTTTTATGCGCTTTGGATTCCAGATTTGTTCATGGAAAGAGTTGAAAAGAATTTGGAATGGTCTTTATTTAGTCCCGATGAAGCTGTTGGATTGAGCGATTGTTATGGAGATGAGTTCAAAAAGCTATACGAATCATATGAGTCAACGTTGAAATCAACAGTCACGATCAAAGCACAAAAGTTGTGGCATGCAATTTTAGAGTCTCAAACGGAAACAGGTGGCCCCTTCATGCTCTATAAAGATGCTTGTAACGAAAAATCTAATCAAAAGAATCTTGGGGTGATCAAATCGTCTAATTTGTGCTGTGAAGTCGTAGAGTATTCATCTCCAGAGGAAGTTGCGGTTTGTAATCTTGCTTCTCTAGCCTTACCTTCATATATTCAAAGTAGTGACGAGACAAAATGGTACGACTTCAAAAAATTGCATGAGGTTGCAAAAATAGTGGTGAGAAATTTAGATAAGATCATTGACCGAACAGAATACCCAGTTATAGAGGCGGAATACTCAAACAAGAGAAACAGGCCGATTGCAGTCGGAGTCCAAGGACTTGCAGATACATTTGCGGAATTGAGATTACCATTTGATTCACAAGAAGCAAAATTATTGAATATCAGAATTTTTGAGACCATATATCATGCAGCCATAGAAAGTTCATTAGAGTTAGCCAAAGAAAAAGGTCCTTACGAGACTTTTCATGGTTCGCCAGCATCGAAGAGACTACTACAATTCGATTTGTGGAATCATGAACCAAGTGACCTATATAATGATTGGGACTACTTAAAAGATGAGATTGACACTTTTGGAATAAGGAATTCCTTGTTAGTTGCCCCAATGCCAACAGCATCTACATCGCAGATTCTCGGTTTCAATGAATGTTTTGAACCATTCACTTCAAATATTTACAGTAGGAGGGTTTTATCTGGTGAGTTTCAAATTGTCAATAAGTTCCTTTTAAATGATTTGATAGATCTAGGAATTTGGAACGATGCCATGAAAAATCGTATTATAGAAGATAATGGCTCTATTCAATCCATTCCGAACATCCCACAAGAAATCAAAGACCTATACAAAACCGTTTGGGAACTATCACAGAAAATCATAATTGATTTGGCTGGAGATAGAGCTAAATTTATTGATCAATCTCAAAGTATGAATTTGTATTTGAAAGATCCTACTATGGGTAAATTAACTAGCATGCATTTTTATGCTTGGAAAAAGGGTTTGAAAACTGGCATGTATTACCTTAGAACACAAGCTGCCTCCAGAGCTATTCAATATACAGTTGATTCTAGTGTATCTGCTAAAGTTGGTTTTGAGGGACCACCAGTTCAAAAAAGTTTGAAAAGAAAGAGGTACGTGGATAATCATTGCAATACTTCCAACGAGTCTGAATCAGATGTGGATACAAAGAAATCAAAAACCACGACCCCTAAAACTCCACAATCACAAAGCAGAGATTCATATGGTATATATTCGAATACCCCGTTAAGCTGCAATATGGACTCACCAGGAAATTGCGACTCATGCTCCGGTTGAGTAGGAACGACTGATATATAATAATCTTGTATAATAATCTTGTGAATAGAGACTAATGGCAGCTTGATGTTTCAATAACAACGTAGTTCAGTAAAAATAAGTGGAGGGTTTAAATTTTACACTATATGAAAACTATGATACATTGGATTATAACTGAAAATTTTTATAGTTTTGAACTGTTAAATGTTACTTTTTCTGTCGCCTCAACTTTCTGTTTGCAAATTCAACAACTTGTGAGTTACCATCTTTTGTAACGAAAAATCTTTTCTTAGTTTTGTCACTCCATAACAAAACACCAATCTCTTCTGCATAAACAGACAAAACCTCATACTCTTGCTGGTTTGCGAAGTCTTTGAATAAGTAGCCCTCCACTGTTTGAATTCTATCTAATTCCAACTGCCATAATTTGATTTGATCAATAACAGTAGGAGGTAATATTTCTAGCTTATGATTTTCTAAATTGTCTGTGTTGTTATTGTTTGTATCGTATTCAATTTTTTTATCAAGTTTCTCTTCAGCTAATCTTCTCATTTGCGAGTGTGCATGTGCTTCCAAAAATGCAATAATCTGCTCAGCTGTGATTCCATTGACTAATGCATGACGAATTGATTCCCTTGTAATTTGACCTGTTACCATGTTAGCAAATCTTGTTTTCATATGAACAAAAAGGTTCAAAACGGCTATTTGAAGTGGAGAGGTAGTATATGCATATAACTTGAAATTAGTTTCAATGATAATCGAACCGTAAGAACCACTCTCCGTGGTTGAATTACCTGACTGTTCATCTGCAGTAGTTGAGGCTTCAGTTATAGACTGGTTCATCGCATTTGATGGTGTTTTCAAAGCCACTGAATCAGAAGTTAAAGTCGTTGCTAATCTTGTAGGGTAAAATCTTCTCGATGACGATTTCCTCTGGTACACCAATCCATAATCTCTAAGATCCTCAAGCATACTAACTTGTGTATCACTCAATGCGCTCAACGAGTAATCCTTACCCAACTCTAAAGAACCAAGCATGAATATAAAATTTAGAACATCGACGGGATCCATTTGCAAAGATTCAGCCATTCTCAAGTACTGCAATAGCAATGCCCAGATCTGAGCATTTACATCTTGGAGCAAAAATTGAAACCCTTCATTGGTGATTTTCATGTACAGTGGACTACCTCCATCCATCAAGCCACCATGTTTCAACAAACTCAAAACCCCATCACTGGGGTAAGCAGTCAGCGGAGTGCCCACCATGAAATGCAAAATTGTCTCCCACTTGTTGGAAGCATAATTGTCCAAAAATTCAATATCCACCTTGTGGTTGTCCTCCGTGGTGCACAACACCCCGAACGTATTATGCGACTGGCCACCAGTCAAAGCGTCCCTCAAGCTGTTCCTGAAAATGGGGTTCAATATTAGCACCATGCCATTTTGCTCTTCTTTGATCAAATGTAGCGCCCTCATCCGCTTCAACGATTCAATTTGTAATTTTCGACCCATGGGCTTGATCCACTTATCCAAGTCCCGCAAAAGCACAGGCTTCTCGTTGAACACCATGGACATCACATAGAACTTCGCAATGCTGGGCAACAATCGGTATATGGACAAGCTGGTCGCTGGCTATGTTCAGTCAGTATTTCCTGCTTTTGTGTGGCGGCTAAGATATTGCACTTACCGAGCGATACAATCTCGCCTGGACGGATTCAGGAAGACCCTCCAAATACTCATTAACCGTGGCCTTGAAAAGATATCCAGACATTGGGCTTCTATTGGATATGCCACCTGAATATATAGCTTTTCTTGCTCCCCAAGATGAGTACTTGAATAATGTCAAGTATTATTGAGGTTACGAGCGTTGTCCAAACATGAAACATAGCTCATAACACTTATTGTGGCGTAATCAATTACATAATCACAAAAATTTCTACTGCAAATAAAGGTCAAAAAAATCAAATAAATTTTCGATAGAGAAAATTAGTAATGAAGACCAAGAATTTCAAACTCTTCGGCTTTTTGAAGAACTTCAGCAGTGTGAAACTTGTCCATCATGGTAGGCAAAAGAAAAGCATTTACAAGCTTGCACAATGCAAAGGGCCACGCTGGTGGTTCCGATGAAGCTTTTGCGGAATTGTTGCAGTCAGAATATAGAGGTAAAGGTTTGACTGATCAAATCAACACAGCTGAAGACAAGTGGAATTTGTTGCCCGCTTTTTTGAAGGTCAAGGGGTTGGTGAAACAGCATTTGGACTCCTTCAACTATTACGTAGATGTTGATTTGAAGAAAATTATAAGGGCTAATGAACGAGTTTTGAGTGATGTTGATCCCGAGTTCTACTTGAAATATCTTGACATCAGAGTTGGCCATAAGTCAACAAGTGCCCCTGGCACTAAAGAAGTCATTTTACCTCCTCATGAATGCAGATTGAGAGACTTGACGTACTCTGCTCCGATCTATGTTGATGTCGAGTACACCAGAGGTAAAAAAATCATTATGCACAGAGATTTGGAAATTGGTAGAATGCCCATAATGTTGAGATCCAACAAATGTATCTTAGATGGCTGTTCTGAGGAGGAAATGGCTGTTTTTAATGAGTGTCCCTTAGATCCAGGAGGCTATTTTATTGTGAATGGTACTGAGAAAGTCATTTTGATTCAAGAACAATTGAGTAAGAATCGTATCATTGTCGAAGCCGATGAAAAGAAACAAATTGTGCAAGCTTCAGTGACATCTTCGACCCATGAGAGAAAATCGAAAACTTACGTTGTTACCAAAAACGAAAAGATATATTTGAAGCACAATTCTATCAGTGAAGATGTTCCTATAGTCATTGTGTTGAAAGCTGCTGGTATCATTTCAGATTTAGAAATCATGCAACTTGTTTGTGGTAATGACTCAGCATACCAAGATTTGTTTGTTGTTAACTTTGAGGAGGCTGCCAGATTGGAGGTATTCACTCAACAACAGGCTTTACATTATATCGGAAGAAGAGTTAAAACTATGAGAAGAGCAGGGGCTCCTAAATTATCACAATTACAAGAAGGTATCGAGGCCGTTGCCACTACAATTATTGCTCATATCACTGTCAGTGACTTAAACTTCAGAGAAAAAGCATTATATATTGTCACAATGACAAGAAGAGTTATCATGACTATGCATAACCCGAAGATGATTGACGACAGAGATTATGTTGGTAATAAAAGATTGGAATTGGCTGGACAATTGATGTCATTATTGTTTGAAGATTTGTTCAAAAAATTCAATTCAGATTTCAAAGCAAACATAGATAAAATATTGAAAAAACCGAGTAGAGCTAGTGAGTTTGATGCTTTATTGAGCATCAATATTCATTCCAATAACATTACTATGGGTTTGAATAGAGCTATTTCTACTGGTAACTGGTCCTTGAAACGTTTCAAGATGGAAAGAGCCGGTGTTACTCACGTTTTGAGTAGATTGAGTTATATTTCAGCTTTAGGTATGATGACAAGAATTTCATCTCAATTCGAAAAATCACGTAAAGTGTCAGGTCCTAGAGCATTGCAACCTTCACAGTTCGGTATGTTATGTACCTCAGATACTCCCGAAGGTGAAGCTTGTGGTTTGGTCAAAAATTTAGCGTTAATGACACATATCACTACAGATGATGAAGAAGAACCAATACGGAAGCTCTGTTATGTTTTAGGAACTGAAGATATTTCCAATATCGATAGTGAATCGTTACATTCTGCGGGAACATTTGGCGTTTATTTAAATGGTACTTTGATTGGTACTACGAGATTTCCAGGAAAATTCGTTTCGTCATTCAGATTATTACGTAGAACAGGGAAAGTTTCTGCGTTTATTTCAATCTATACAAATACACACCAATCTGCAGTTCATATAGCAACAGATGGGGGTAGAATTTGTAGACCATTGATTATAGTTGAAAACAGTATACCAAGAGTCAAAGCAGAACATTTGTTAAGATTGAAGAAAGGTGAAATGGTATTTGATGATTTTTTGGTTGAAGGTTTGGTCGAATATTTAGATGTGAATGAAGAAAATGATTCGTTCATTGCATTATACGAAAGAGACCTATCTACCGTTGTTACCCATCTTGAAATTGAACCATTTACTGTTTTGGGTGCAGTTGCTGGTCTTATCCCATATCCGCATCATAATCAATCCCCTCGTAATACCTATCAATGTGCGATGGGTAAACAAGCAATTGGTGCAATTGCTTATAATCAGTTTAGAAGAATTGATACTTTACTATATCTTATGGTTTATCCTCAACAACCGATGGTCAAAACGAAAACCATTGAGTTGATCGACTACGATAAGTTGCCAGCAGGACAAAATGCTACTGTGGCAGTCATGTCTTATTCAGGTTATGATATTGAAGATGCTTTGGTTTTGAATAAAGCATCTCTTGATAGAGGTTTCGGAAGATGTCAAGTTTTGCGGAAAAATACAACAATATTGAAAAGATATCCAAATCATACTAAAGATATTGTTTCCGGTATGAGAGTCGATGCAAATGGAGTGCCAATCCCAGAGCATGAATCCTTGGGCCCAGATGGATTGGGAGAAGTAGGGATGAAGGTAGACAACGGACAAGTTTACGTTAACAAATGTGTTCCAATGAATGCAAGTGAAAGTGTATTGGGTCCAAATCAACCACAAGCTAGTGCTGAACAACATAAGTTGACCCCTGTTTATTATAAAGCACCGGAGCCTAGTTATATTGATCAAGTCATGATGTCTGTATCAGATAACGACCAGGCTTTGATAAAAGTGTTGCTAAGACAGACTAGAAGACCCGAATTAGGTGACAAGTTCTCTTCAAGACACGGTCAAAAGGGTGTCTGTGGTATAATCGTTCAACAAGAAGATTTGCCATTCAACGATGATGGTATTAGTCCTGACATTATTATGAATCCCCACGGTTTTCCATCCCGAATGACTGTCGGTAAAATGATTGAGTTAATCAGTGGTAAAGCAGGTGTTCTCAACGGATCTTTGGAATATGGTACATGTTTTGGAGGTTCCAAATTGGAAGACATGTCAAAGATACTTGTTGATAAGGGTTTCAGTTATAGTGGTAAAGATATGTTATATTCGGGTATAACGGGTGAATGTTTACAAGCGTATATATTTTTCGGTCCAATTTATTATCAAAAATTGAAGCACATGGTGCTTGATAAAATGCATGCTAGAGCTAGGGGTCCCAGAGCTGTTTTGACGAGACAACCAACGGAAGGTCGTTCGAGAGATGGTGGTTTGAGATTGGGGGAAATGGAAAGAGATTGTGTTATTGCTTATGGTGCGTCACAATTATTATTAGAAAGATTGATGATATCCTCAGATGCTTTTGAGGTTGATGTCTGCAATACTTGTGGTTTGATGGGTTATCATAGTTGGTGTACCACATGTAAAAGCAGTGAAAACGTTATCAAGATGACTATTCCTTATGCCGCCAAGTTATTGTTCCAAGAATTACTTTCGATGAACATTGCCCCTAGGTTGAGATTAGGCGATGTTTTTTGAAGAGTAGGATAAATTGTATTTGCCATCATTTTATTTGATGTTCTACTACATAGCCAATAAATTCCCTGTAAATTATCAATTAAGATTCGTAGCAACTCTTATTCATAGTCATAAAGTCATAACACACATGCAAAGAAGCAATGACAAATAGTCAATAGCAAAAGCATACCAATCAGAAAATTAGCAAATATGGCTCTTCGTTCAATCCTTGTCGTACACCAAATTATAATCAAGGTTCAATTGTTTATACAATTCTTTCATGGTCATGTTATCATCCAGCTCGTCAAGTTCTGCATTTTTTTCTAATTCCATTTGCTTCTCTAATAGTTTTTTGGCTTCTTCTTGAGCTTCTTCATATCTTTTTTTAATGTCATTTTTCTCAAAAGTCGATAGCTCTTTGAATTCATCGGATTGCATAATTTCTTCATATCTATCAGCTAGAGAATTGTCAAAATTGTACTCGAGTTGATTTTTTTTCTTTTCTCTTTCCCTTCTTCTAAATTCACTCATTCCTCCCATCTTACTAATTTTGGTGGATGCAGAATTGAGTAGGTAGTTGGATGCTCTTTGGGCGACATCCTGCCATTTGTCAATCAATTGAACTAATTTTTCATCTTCCTTATCAATTGTATACTTGTATGCCTTTTTAACCAAATCTAATTCTTTCTCGGCTTGTTTAAGCTCTAAATTCAAAAGGCGATCGTCTCTTTTTGCATCAGCGACACCCTCCTTCAAAGGCTCCTTCGTAGCCTCTTCAATTTTTAAAACATTATGCAAAGAAGAACTGGATTTGGAAGTTGAGAATTTTGATGAAAACCTGACTGGGGATGAAAAGGAACGGATGCTAGCTGGAGATGAAAACTCAATTCTTTTAGAGGGAGAGAAAATTGTTGTTTTTTGACTTGATGATAATACAGAAGTATCAGTTGCGGGACTTAAATCTGGGATACTGGAGTCTTGTAACGACACAATCCTTTTTTTCAACATTGGCGTGCTAAAACTTGGTTTTACAGGTATCAATTTGTTTGAAGGGGTTGCGTCTAAATCATTCTGCGAGTCTAGTATTCTCTTCTTAGGAAGCTTGAGACTACCATTTGATAATGGTGGAAGAGATTTGATATATGGGGATTTGGTTGGTGTTATAGCTTCCAGTTTTACCTTGTTAATGACAGGAGTTTCATAACTGGTTCCACTGGGCTGATTTTGGGACATTTTATTGCTGAATATGAGTATCAATACAAATGTTCAAAGCAGTTGGAAGTGGATGTGAAATTCTTAGACAATTGGTTGTAAGTTTTAGAAGTAATTTGTTTGCATTCTTGCAAATATGGCTTTGAACTTGAGAAAACAAAAAAAAAATAACGCGTTACAGATTCGAACACAGATCCTTGATTGTCACGTGAAAGAAATAAAAATAAAAATAAATTAAATCGTGAAAATAAAAAATGAAAAAAAAAAAAACACGTCGTGCAAATATCAAAACAGTTGAAAATTCAATTAAAGCACTATAGCTGATCAACATTTATGAAGACGAACACGACGGAGGAGTATTTGTAAGCGAAGTACATGCTAGTAAACGAGAAACGACACGTCCAAGGTTGCTGGAAGAAGATGGTATTGGAACAGCATGAATTGCAGTCGAAAAACTATCTTCTTGATCGAGTGAAAAGCTAAAACCAACCAAACGTTCAAACGGAAATGGAAGCAATGCTTTCTCGAAATTCCCGAGAGCGATAGCGTTTCACATGGGTTCTGGAGTCCATTCTTGTGGTTCCTCCCCTTCTCTCTAAATATCAGCTATCTGTTCCTGTCATCGGAGAGACACTCGACGGAATGTTGAAGCAAGCAAATTCACCTACAGAGTGGAATCCTCGAACGTCTCGAAGTTTCGAACACCAATCATGGTGTTGTTGATGGTAATCGAGACCGCTTTCCCATCGAGGAATTCCCGTCGCGTTACTGATGGATCGAAGCACTGTGCAGGTATTGGCTTTTACCTTTTTCAAACAGCTGCTTTCAAGCACATCGTTAAGAAACTCACCATCCAGTAGTCGTACACCGTTTATCATGCTAGCGACCCAAACCTGTTGCTCAACAATTCGAGCTTTTGAAGAGCGGCTTGTTTTGTGGTACAAATGTCGTATATCGCATATTATGAAAAAGTCTCGGAAAGAACGCACACTGTGAAATAAACAATATGTAGAACTAGACAAATTTCATTAGTAATTATCAGCACTCAAGGGTGCCTTTGGCGGTGCCCGGGTAAAGCGTATAGGGGTTTCAATAAAAGTTATCAGATCCATCTGAAGGTCTGAGACGTCTCGGAGCTTTCAGTCTGACTGGTCTGACAATGAACATCTCCCCATGATACATACAAGTTGGGGCTATCTGAGGGACACATTTGAAATGAGGTCCTCAAGTCCTTCGGACCCAAGCCCTGAAAAAGAAACGCAACAGCGTCGCCGGAAACCTTTCAATGAAGATGGAAGATGGAAAAAAATTTTCTGGCCGTGTTACACCAATGACAACCCTCTATCAAAATACTTACATAAGTATCATGACTTTATGAATCACAGCGATGATCCCGGAGCTTATAATGTCGTCGATTACAAATCGTGCACTGTCACGTGCTGACACCCTATTTGTACCAAGCATATCAGACAAGCAATTGTGGAGTACAGAGTATGGAGTATAGATGATAGATTACGGATTATGGAACAGTTTTTGTATAAAGTTCGCATGAATAGTATACATACCATTAAAGATGTCATGCCTGCGAGCTTACACCGATAATATGTGATTTTTTTTATACCATGAGCTACTAAGGTTGCAAGAGATATATGTACATACCTATGTGACTAAGTATCAATAAATAAGTAATAAATAATAAATGAAATAAATAAATAATGAACACTCAACATTAAAACATTAATTTTCTTTTAATCTAATTTTTGTGTTTTGGTTAAACCTGGAATTGGAGTGTTACCGTGTAAAACACCTTTCATAAATTCGTAGACAGTGAAAGTAACAGCTTGACCTGGAGCAACTCTCATGATTCTTGGGGTGATACCTTTGTACAAAGCGGCAACTCCTTCTTCTTTGATTAATTGGTTACCAATTCTGACGATTCTCTTGAAGCCACTTTCATTCGAGAAATCTGTCGATTTTTGCAATCTGGTTTTAATGGTATCCAATGGAGCGTTTGATAAAGGACCTAAAGCACCGGAAACTAAACCGATCAAAGAGGTTTCCCAACTTGGTAAGACTTCTGCGTTGTGGTAGTTTTGCAAGTACTCCTTCAATTTAGAGTATACGGTAAAGTTAACACCTTGATTGGTAGCTTGTCTGGCAGCAGTTAAAGTAACACCTCTGTACAAAGTTTTGAAACCTTCTTCTTTGCATATAACGTAAGCAGCATGTGGAGCATTTCTGTATTTAGGAGCGTCTAATGGATCTTTCAAAGAGTGGTGTTGAGCCTGTAATCTGATTTTGACAACTTCCATAGGAGTGACAACTAAAACAGCCTCGGTGATACCTGCACCAACCCCAGAAATGAAAGTGGAGCTGGTTGCAATGTTTCCCTTTTCATCCAAAAACAATGACCTGTAAAATTCGTAAGATGAGAATCTAATACCCATCTTTGGGACGATACCAATGACAACCGCACCTAAACCTTTGTACAATGAAATAAAGGATTCTTTTTGGATGATGTTGGCACCGGTTTTTATGAAACCTGGTGGTTTGGTACTGGATTTTCTGTATAATTGCATTCTGACCTTGATGGTATCTAATGGATGGCAACATAATGCTTCGAATAAACCAGCGGTACCACCAGCTACTAAATCGATGACACCCCCTTTCTTTTTGGTAGTTTTAGCTTGAGTAGATGACATCCTTAATAATCAATTTAAATGTGAGTCAATGAATATTATATTTCTGAGTTAGAAATGTGATTAAATTTGGATGTAAAGATCTAATAGTTTTTGAAAAATAGAAAATGGGAAAAGCTGAGAATTTTCAATTTATTTATAATGAACAACAAACTTCCCAAAGCTGATTCTTCAACTATTCGTGGGGTCAGTGGTACTTCGCCAGTCGCCGCTGGTGCAGAGGTTCCGGTTGCGCGACAAACACCGGTAAATGCACATAGTCCTCCCAATCATTCACTGGACGGGTAACCGGGTGTTTTGGAAAAAGTATATTTTTTCGGGCTAATCGCCTACATTTCCGTTTCGGGAAACAGAGCGCAGCCACTAAACGTGGAGGTTATCGTATTCTCTAATAGGTAATCATAGATGAGAAAACGTCCATTGGTTTGGGGACATGCTATACTAAATACCCGATATCGTATTGGTGTTCGCTGGTACCAGTGGCAACTTCGTCCACTACAACCTCCTCAAGCTCCCAGATCAATCGTTCCATTAGTCCCATAATGTAGCGGTACTCATCCAAATCTTTGGCTGTGTACATCACCTTCAAGTCCACTATCCTACAGGTCCTTAGATCTACCAAAAGTTCCCGGATCAATTTGTAATCAAAGAGAGATTTGTCTCCTTTTCTGATCAGATCACAGATGATATCTAATCTGACCATTTTTTGGATTAGTTAACTTTCTTGGGTATTGCTGCTATATATGAGGTGTGCTTAACCATCATAATCCTTTCAGCGCACTATAAAGAACGGGTATACATACCTATCAATGCCAAAACTACACTTCCCACTTTTTTTGATGATGTTTTTGAACTTGGCGATATAAAAACACAAACGGTTTTCGTAGAACAAATTGTTGATTTGATAGTTGACCTTTTTTTGGATGTCGGGTTCAAGTTGAAAGTAATCCTCTGGGATGTAGGTGGTGTTGACGTTTTTGTCATCGTGGCACTTTGCAAGCTTTATCGCATTGATGGTGTTAGAGTGTAATAGATCTCTATATTCGTCGAGAAAGTAATCCTGGCCATCGCTGAGTCTCAAATCTGAGTCTCCCTCCCAGCTATCATCGTCATCGTCACCATCGTTCAAATTGTCGTGGTTGCTGTCGTCACTGTAAATGCCAGAGCTGTTTTTACTTCTGATGGCTTGAATGATGGTTCCAAATTTTCTGTATATCTTTCCGTAACTTTTCACTCCCAAGTTGGATGTGGCAGAAACAGATCTACTACTAACTGTTCCCAAAGGTGAAAATATAAGTTCTGAATAGGTGGGAGTGGATTCATCAGCTGACTCGTACACTGGAGTATATATATTTCGTTCGAGACTGGGATCCTTTAAGTTGTAAATTTTGCTATATGTGTTGTTTTGTGTGGGGACGGCATGCTCTATATGGTGGACCTTTTCATTATGGGCATTGTCCTCGAATTTTTTTAATGTATATGTTATTTTTGGATTTGGTATAAGATTGAATTTGTTTCTAGTTGATTGCATAATAAACTTGTTAATACCTTTGTAAACGACTAATCTGTATGTACTCATATAGAATTTCAAGTAATTGATAAGAGTGTAGCAAAAATTTCAGCAACAGGTGATTTAACCAGGCAATACACTAGAACTATTACGGAACAATGATGAGCGCTGATATTTCGATAGTAAAGACCACTTGAAAATCGAGCTATAGTTGTTGCTTGTGTCTGGCATTCTTGGTATATGTATGCTTTCTACAATTATGTACCTCGAAAAATGATTTGTTTTTGACACAAAAACTCAAAAATATATTGAATTACTTTATGGAATTAACTAAAGTCTCGATCTCCTTGATCAAAAAATCATCTTGTGTTTGTGCTTTCATTTCTGTCAATCGAGTGAGAGCCAATTCGTTCAAGGCTGAATTTTTTGATAAATATTTTGATACTGTTGGTTCTTTATGCGAGATCTTTTCGATAGCGATATTTAACTTATTGCCTGGTAATGTTAAATAATATAGCGCACACCAAGCTTTCAAGAAATCATCACATAACTCAATGCCTCTCAACAAATTATTTCTGGCTTGCTGCAAATTTTCGAAGATCTCATTCTGTGTTGAGAATGAATTTGTGTTCGATTCTTGTGAAGTTTGCAAACACTGGTAATAATTAAATAAGCCAACTTTGTAAAACACATTGTATGCAAAAGGTTGAATCAACAAGATCTCTTTCAAACAGAATATTGCCTTGTCATAGTTTCCAATTTTTAAGTACTGCTCAGAAAGTTCCGACCAAGCTTGGACATCTAACGGCTTCATATCTAAATATTTCACAAGACCCTTCAAGTAATTCTCCAAATTATTCTTGTCATCGTATCTACTCAACCCAACCAATCTTCTATCCAACAATGTTTCGTCTTCCAACTTTTTCGTCTCTATCACGTCCTTGGCCAACTGAATCTCACCAATCGCCTCGAAATATAAAGATTGTAAAATCTTCAATCTTTGAGAATTGACTTTACCGAAATGATCAAGTATACGATCAAGCATAGCTTTCGCTTGCACGTCGTTACCAATGGTCAAACATAAAAAGAACTGCAACTCATAGAGATCAAACAATTCAATCTTGGACAATTTCGATTGATTCAATAGCAAGAATTGAAGTGTTTCTTTGTGAAGAAAATGTACCTTTTCGGGAGACAAGCTGGCATATATACCTGATCGTTGAATCGATAATAGTCTATTTTTTATGGTGAGCATGCCGAACAATATTGTTTCAGAAAAATCTTTCTGAATTGTAGCCTTGCTTTGGATATTGGATGACACAGACCTGGATATCTTCATTCATATCTCGTATCTACCTAATAATGAACTCTCTTGTTCGGTCAAACCATCCATTCTCATATATACTGCGAAGCTATTATTCTAGAGTAAATATCATCTTTACAATAGTAGTCACGTGATATTTGAGCGGTTCCGTCGTTAGCAGTGGAAATTGAACGGAAAATGACAGTCGGGTGCGATATGTGCGGTGTATGTCTTATGATCCCTTCATATAGATGATCTTATCATCTTTTCTTGGGCAAAGAAGTTGTTTCGAGATGAACTTTGTAATCTGGAGTCGTCTGATGAGAAAAATACCACCTTTGATTTTGGTTGCAAAACAACATATTTAACTTCGGCTTTCCATAAGGGTAGATTCCAATCGTAAGTCCCGCTCAATGAAAACTCATTTTGCATGGCCTCCCCTTCTGTAATGAGAGTAATTGGCGTTGACGGAAGCAAGATGTGATACATTCAATGGATCTGTTTGACGTTATCTTCAGATCAGAGACGTGCCTTAATCATACCACTGAGTTACGAAATTAATCTCAAATTGTACTTTATTCCTTGGACAAAGCGCGGTGGTTAACAATCACTGATAAGGACTATTATTAGATGCAACACGAAATTCCAGTTAGTCAGATTTTATAATAAATCAAGACTTGACATCAAAACTATATCAAAACTATATCAAAACCAATCAACAAGGAGGAAAGTTTATGTTAAATTCCTAATTTGAAGCTTAGAAGCCTAGATAATAACTAGCTTCCATAATTGATTTAAGAAATAGCTTTCTTGAATATATATCGAAAGAGACTTGTTACCTGTGCAAATGTCGCAAAAAGCTATCACAAGTTATGACTCACTAGATCCAGTTAACGGCCAGCTGCTGTTAGAGAAAGAGAGAAAAAGAAGCAAATGGAGGTTGGGGCTTTTGTTCATAGTAATAGGAATTGTTACGTGGGTTGCTGCTATTATCATCATTAACCAAGTTTTGAAAAATGATGAATTCAAAAAACCTTTCTTGATAAGTTACATAGTCGGAAGCTTGTTCAGTGTGTATTTGGTACCTGATCTCATTCGCTATATCAAATCAAAGATTTCTGCTACTTCTCATCATGGCTCCGAAATTGTATACATATCTGGCGATAGAGCACCTTTATTACCAGATGCTATAGTAAAAGCTACAACGGTTTTTAACGTCCAAACATTGAATATACAGGAACAAGTTTCCAGTGAATTGAGTGTCAGAGAAGTAATGGAATTATCAGCTTTGTTAGCGACCATTTATTTTGTCTATAACATTTTTTCCATGGCCAGCTTGCAGTTCACAAGTGCTTCGAATACGTCCATATTATCTACCACAACATCCATTTTTACGTTAGTGCTTGGCGTTTTCCTTAAAGTTGAGACTTTCTCCTTCACTAAGGTTTCAAGTATCATTATCAGTATTGTTGGAATAGTTTTAATTACATTAGGCACAAAACTGGCAAAAATTGAGGTATCTGCATTGGAAGATGATTATACACCAGCCAACCCAATCTTGGGAAACTTTATGTCATGTATCGCGGCCTTTTTTTATTCTTCATATTTGCTCGTGATGAAGTATTACTGCAATGATAACAAAACAACAAATGAAAGACAGTTGTTTGGCTACGTTGGTATTTTCACATTTGTGGGAGGTTTGCCCATATTGTTCCTCGCTAATATTACGGGATTTGAAAGTTTCGTATTACCCACAGATAAAACCACCATTGCTGTTATACTAATCAATGCCTTCTTTACGATTGTTTCCGATTACAGTTTTATTTTGGCAATGCTATTTACTAGTCCGCTTATTACATCACTATCATTGACTGCCGGTATTCCTTTGACAATGATATGTGACTCAATTTTCTATGGCAGCACCAACTCAGGGTTCACTTACTACATGGGGATGGTCCTCATTTTATTATCCTTTATTGCTATAAATATGAGCGGCGATTATCAGAAGAAAGAATCTACTATCGATGACGAATCTATCGAGCAAACTGGTTTAGGTGTGCCTGATGATCAATACGCCCAAAATGGTAATGTGATAACAGTTTCCCAATTATTGAACGTTTGATAACGATAGAAATCAAGCTATTTCAAATTGCTTCATATTTTGCATTACACACACAGCGTGCATCTTGAGTTTTTGAGAGTAATTCAAGTGCTCAGAATAATGCTAGTCAAACACGCTCCTCGTCGTACTGATCCAATCTTGACTTTATTCTTAATCTAGCAACAAAAGATTTCCAGTTGAGCATAGCTTTCTGAGTTCTGGCTTCTGCCTCTTTAGCTCTATATCCCATAATTTCCTTGAACCATAATTTCTTTACCTGTATTTCATCTTTCGAATTAATCAACACACCACGTTTTATAGGATACGCCTTTTTCGACTTGAATTTGAATCCATTTATAACATTAGTATATCCAATATCAGGATTAGAAGATTTATTGGATGCTCTAAGAAAGCTTTCAATACCGGGAAGTTTGATCCAGGAATAACCTTTGGGAACCATCCAACTGTGGTATATTTCAATATCACCAAACTCATTCTTTGTAAGTTCCTCATTAACCCATAACTCAGTCTGTAGAAACAGAAACAATTCCTCAATGTTTTTCTCCTCCTCGAACGATAGAATATTCAGATGGAAAGTCCTTTTTTTTTGTATTGTTTGAGGATTCGAAACAACATATCCTAGAGGCTCGACATTTTGCTTTGGCCGACGACCTTTGTATTTCCATTGAGATCTTGTCTTGCAAGTTAATACAGATGATCTAAGATACACGGTAATATTTCCCTTTAGTGGAAATGAAAGAGTTATCAAAGATTGCGCTTGTGGATCAATAACTTCTTGCGCAGAAAGAAGTTGAGAGCAGGTCAAAATACTAGATTTTGTTAAACCATTCCAGCTTTTCGGTACTTCGAAATTTTGTAATGCGATTGACTTTAGTGTTCCATATTCCTTCAAATTTTCCGATGAAAATTCATTGAGACGGTTGACCAAATTTTTGAATAGTAAATAGCTTTTCTCCAGATTTGATTTGGCTTTTACCGATAAGAA
Source organism: Cephaloascus fragrans (assembly GCA_003707825.3). NCBI lineage: Eukaryota > Fungi > Ascomycota > Pichiomycetes > Serinales > Cephaloascaceae > Cephaloascus > Cephaloascus fragrans. The sequence continues at coordinate 193,726 of PPLN03000011.1, forward strand.
ATATCTATCTGTGATGTTATTCATGTACCTAGGCAGTACATCAATTATAGCGGGTTTCAATCCGCTCTGTTTCTGCCCCGAAAAAGCAACCACATAAAACATTTGCATCACATTATACGCACCTGAAGGGTAGTAATTTTTGGTGTAGAAGTCATCTATATTTTGTGGTGTGACTTCGCCTATTCTTTTTACTTTTACAAACTGTTTACTTTCGTCAACAAATGAATAAAGGTCCATAATGAAAAGTTCATCCGAGTTCAATGGATTCACAACTTCAGTCCAAAAATAAGGAAACAATAAATCATTATCGTTGTTGTTGGTCAACTGATTGTGTCGGGATAATCCTTTACCCTTTTCAGTTGGACTAAGCAATGGCAAAGAGAAAACCAATCGTGCATCCCAATCCAAGGACCTTAAAGTTGCGGTCAAGAACTGGGAGCACATGTCCCTATTTCCTCTTAACTTTTTGGCATAGTGCTTATATTGTCCGATATCTGCAATATATACTCCATCATTGGGAACGGCATCTTCAGTAACTCGAATTCCCCTTCCAGTGAACTGAAAATTGTGTTTGAACCATTTGTGGAGGTACTTAAGAATGTACATCATCTCCCCTTCGACCTCATCTTTTGGTATTTCCTGAGCAGATAATTGTGCTAGTGCTTTATTGAATTTCTTCGCCCTCTTCCTAAATTTCTCCGGTAAGTTCTTTTTTAATGTTGTTTGAATAGTTTTGTTGTCTAACCAGATATTTCTCTTGTATCCGTGGGCCAAGTAAGCAATTGTACTCAATGTGTGAACGTGCTGCCGTTTTCTTGAGTTCGTGAGGGACGCTTTTTGGCTTTTCTTCGGGTTCTTCTTGATCGTGACTTCAACACACTGAGGTACATCGTTGGGATTAAAGTCAGTTGGGATGTCTTCCCACTCTACTTCATCATCATCACTTTCTGTCTCCTGAAGTGCGTCTTCATCGCCGTAATTTTGTTCCCCATCTTTTGGTTTGGTATACCTGCTATCGCGCTGATTCAATTTCAGCCTTTTATTGACATGTTCATCAGATGATGATTCAGTATCACTTGAACTCTTTGAATCTGGCGCTATCACGTTAATTAGTTGTTCATTTGTAAGTTTTCTCATGCGAGTCAGGCGTCAAGTGAATTAGCAAGTTCTTCATTATCGATTAGTGAACCTCATCAAAAAATTTCCTGATTCTAATACGAAGAAAAATACGATTTCGCCGCTGCCCGCGGCCGTGCCAATGTTTCTCAAATTTTTGCTTGAGTTTTCTTATCTCGCGGTCAAGACTCAAAAGGACAAATTTGACTGGTGAATCCATTTTTTTACATTGTTATTGCCTTTCATTCATTGAGATGAAGATAGTTTATCAAACCGTCTGAAGATTTACCAAGACTCTCATATTGCGATGTCAAAAAGCGAAAATCCCTTACAAGTCGTTGACGTTTCCATTGTAACACCAGAATCAGCGTCAGAGCTTCTTCAGGCTGCCACTTCTCAAGGATTCCTTTTTATAGAAGGCCATGGGTTTTCAACAAAAGAGGTAGATGAATTGTTCAATCTTTCGCAGAAATTTTTTGACAAGCCAACTGAATATAAAGCTAAGCATCCGATCGATGGTTCAAACAGAGGATACACTGGATGTGGTGTTGAGAATTTGGATCCGGAAGTCCAAACTAAAGGGGATCCCAAGGAAGCATATAATTTCGCCAAAATTGATTTCGATACTGGTGCACCAATATTGACCCTGGAATACCCTGAAGTCCCAGAAATCTTTTTACAGGATGAAAACCTCGACAAACTAAAAAATGCTAACTTGAAGTTGTTTGGTTTGACATTGAGAATTTTGAAGTTGTTGGGTATCAGCTTGAAAATTGAAGACACCGTTGATAAAGATGGAAATGTGGTCCAAGGGGAAGACTGGTTCGTCAAAAGACACATTCCAAATAACCCTTCAGGGACAACGCTCCGTTTTCTTCATTATCCTGGACAAACATCACTAAATCCTGAGGCAGTCATAAGAGCCGGTGCACATACAGACTACGGTGGTATGACACTACTTTTCCAGCGAGAGAATCAAGAAGGTTTGGAAATTCATTCGCCGGTTTCCAGAAAATGGGAAGCTGTTCCCTTCGTGGCTTCCAGAAAGTCTGGAGAAGCTCCTCCAATTATTGTTAATATTGCAGATCAATTGAGCTATTGGACAAATGGGTTATTGAAGTCTACCATACATAGAGTGAAATTTCCAGCTAGTGTCCAGGAATCCGGCCAAGATAGATATTCCATCGTATTCTTTAGTCATCCTAATGACGTTACCTTATTAGAGCCAGTACCTAGTGAAGTGACGCGGAAAATCCTAGGAAGGGGTGCTAACGCTGCTAAGAAGGTTCTCACAGCTAGAGAGTATTTGGACAATCGTTTGGCGGCTACTTATAATTGGTACTGATCCACTTTTTTTATGAATCCACTTCATGTTGGAACCTTTAGTATATGTTCATGTGTATCTTCTTCATAAGGCTTTGTAGTACCCCAATCGAGCCACCTATATGCAGGATGTTCTATTATTACAACTCGATTTTGGAGCAAGAGACGTGCTGAAACCAAAGCGTGTTTATATTGTCTGTAACGTGGTTGATATTTGATTGATTATTGGTACTTTATTTGAAGCAAGCTTTGCAAACTTGCAAATTAATTTTCTGAAGCGCCAATTAACAGTACCAGCTTAAGATGGAGACATTGGAGATTCATGCCAAGTCATACTTGGTGAAATGGGTGAATGCTCCTGATAATTCCATTATCGATTGGCAGGTACAACCGCTCAAAAAGTCAATGTGAGTATATCCAGCATCCACTAGATATGGAGCGTGCGTGTGAGTTATTAACGGTTGAAACAGAAATTTTGCTATCTACAGGAAGAAGATTGATTCAGATCAAGCAATTGAACTAAATTCAGGATCTCTTTTAAATTTACAACCTCCAAATCAGTCTAACGCCATAGGTTTGCGAAGATCAGATTCTGTTACATCTGTCAATGAAATAACAAGGACACCACCTACCATAAAAAGGAATTCTAGGCTGAGGTCTAGATCAAACTCCATACTCACAACCAACTTGAACAACGCAGACTTGATCTTGGAAAAGAACTACGATAAATTACTACCCAACGAGTTAGTGAAAGGCAAGTTTAGAGTCGAAATTGGAGGTGCATTCGCTTTCTTACTAGATAATTCATTCTCAAAAACGACAGCAAAAAAAGTTTATTTTGATAGCAAAGTGTTGAACGTTGTTCCTACTGAGAACGTTTCTGAGTCGAAGAATACAGATGCCAACAATATCACCGTTGAAGGTAATGACTTACCCAATTCACCAAATGCATTCAACAATTTGACACACTTGAAAGCTGAATTGGATGATGCATTGGCTTCAACACCTTCCACGAATATATATAGACCTCAAAACGGTGATATGTTACAATCAATCTTGTTGAAAAAAAGACGTAAGAGACACCAAGGCTTCACCAAAAGGTTTTTCACATTGGACTTGAAGAATAGCGTTTTGTCTTATCATATTATTAAGTCGAACAAAGTTAGAGGTTCAATGCCCATAAAACATTCTATTATCAGTGCAAATAAGGCCAAACTAGAAATTATCATTGACAGTGGCATGGAAGTGTGGGATCTCAAAGCCTTGAATGAGGACGACTTCAATATTTGGGTTAATGCTTTCAACTTAATCAAATCTGAGGCTTACAAATCGGGGAAAAGAGAGAGCTTGGAGAAATTGAATTTGATCTCAACATTGACAGGTCATAATGGCACAAATGCATTAGACAATATAGTAGAAAGAGATGAATATGAAGAGGTAGATTTTATGGAAGAGCTCACACAATTAAACTTCCAGATAAACAACATTAAAGCTCAAATTGTTGATATGGAAAGTAATGAGTTACACGAGGAGTTGGCTCCACCACATTCTTTCTATTCAAATCAACAGAATAGTAATTCATCAGAATCTTTCAAAAGCATTTCAAGTCCAACGCGACACATTACCCAGGTGCCACCGATTCCAACAAATTCACCCACTACTGTTGCTAGCACAGCTGTAACTCCTTTACAAATCCAGACCCAATTCCCAGGCTCATCTTCTAGTAACTCTTCCACTAATGCTACAGAAACTCTCCCTAAACCTAGTCTTGAGCGCAGATCAACTATATGGAAGAGGTCTTTTTCAAACATTTCATTGAATAAGAAGTCATCTCAGTCTGATATGTCACCGACCTCTCCTCTTATTCAACAAACACTGAGTTTTGGGAGCACTTTAAATGAAACTGCAATTAATGTAAAATCAAATCCAAATAAAATCAAGAAAATTCTCAATGGTATAACTGACTTATCCAACAACATGAACCAATTAATAAAGAAGTATGAGTCTCATTTGATCTACCAGAAACAACAGCAACAGCAACAGCAGCAGCTGCAACAGCAACAACATCAAAGTAAAGACATGATATCCCTTTCTGGTGCAAATTCAATATTGAGTTCAGAAAGACAAGAATTTTATGATGCTGAAGATTACTTGGATGTCACTTCATCTGGAGTTATGATTTTCGAAAAGCCCAATAAATCCAGTTCCATTCTGAACATTGATTCCTTGATGAGAACAGAAAGTAACGGACATGACGAAGACGAAGACGACGAAATGGTTTCGTCAAATGATGATGACGATTCCATTGAAGAATCAGTAGCATTGCCTATTCCAACCAGCAAAAAATTTGTTTCCGATCTATACCCATTACCAATTAGTTCACACATACAAAGAAGGAAAGATATACCTATTTGTACACATTCACCCCCTTCTATTTTAGTATTTGTTCGAAAAAATGTTGGAAAAGATTTGTCAACGATTGCTATGCCTGTTACCATGAACGAGCCATTAACAATTTTGCAAAAATTCAGTGAAATGATTGAATACTGCTCCATCATCGACAATGCGTTAGAGAGTGACGATACAAAAGGGGAAAAGATTTTGAGAATTGCTTCTTTTGCTGTAAGTTATCTCTCTTCAATGAGAGCTAAAGAAAGAAATTGCCGCAAACCATTCAACCCATTATTAGGTGAAACTTTTGAATTGGTACGCGAAGATCTTGGTGTAAGATTAATATCAGAGAAAGTTTGTCATAGACCGCAAATATTTGCTACATTCATTGAATCGGAGAACTGGGAGATAAGTTTCGCTCCTTCTCCAGATCAAAAGTTTTGGGGAAAAAATGCAGAAATTGTCACTACTGGAACATTGACTTTGACAATAAAGAAAACTGGCGAAGTCTATCAATGGCTTCAACCCAGAACATTGTTGAAGAACGTCATTGCAGGTGAGAAGTATACCGAGCCTTCTTCAAACATAACTATTACTTCTTCATATGGTCAGAAGGCGGTTGTTGAATTCAAAATTGGGGGTATGTTCTCAGGAAGATCAGAAGAGTTAACTATCAAAGCATTTGATAAAAATGGCAAATTATTACCTAATTTTGTGAAGGGAAAATGGACGGAGTCATTAACTTTATCAGCGAATAGCACCGAAAAAATAATTTGGTCAGTTGGAAAGCTCCTCCCTAACTACCAAAAAAAGTTTGGCTTCACTGAATTTGCTGCTTCCTTGAACGTTATAACAGAACTTGAAAGGGGTAAAATTTCCCCAACAGATTCTAGATTGAGACCTGACGTCAAAAAATATGAAAACGGATTAGCCGATGAAGCAGAGAGCTTGAAATTGAAATTAGAGGAAGATCAGAGAGTCAGAAGAAAAACTTTGGAGGAAAAGAAGCAGCTTTACAAGCCACAATTTTTTGTCAAAAACGAATCGAAGGATATTGACGAAGGTTTGAACTGGATGTTCATTGAAGGTGATAAAAGCTATTGGAATAGAAGAAAGGTTGGTGATTGGGACGATTTAACAAAATTGTGGTAAACTACTAGAAAGTAGACTGTTCGCAATTAGCTCCTTTTTAAGGTTGTTCTTTTATATGTTAAGATATTTTACTTGAAAAGTAGTCAGTATACAAAACAGTGTGATGCAATCCTCAATACTGTGCAATAATAATACTTTTAATTGAAAACTAAATTATTAATGTAGCAGTCGAGAAGGCAAGAATAGACTATATACAGCTAACCAACCCGCCCACAAAGCATCCAATATAACCACCAGTTAACAAGGTTATAGGCCACGCTTGCCAATCTCGATCCCAATCTAATGGGATTGGAAAAACTCCCAACCAAGTACCCAAAATAGTGCCTATTGCGGTGCACAATAATTGATTTGAATAGATGCTAGTGTTCAAACTAACAATCTTGAGCCAGGCACTTGATTCGAACTTGTATATAATGAGTAATGGGAAGAAAATAAGTAACGACAAATGAAGGGCTAAGAGAAAAGTTTGAGCGTGGAGCTGTGACATAGGCGCTCCCAAAAGAACCAAGGCTAAAAATGTAGGAATTGACAAAAGAAGGGAGAGTACCAAAGCAGCTAATATCAATGTAACAATGTTATTGTTATTTCTCTTCACCTTTTTCGATTTCTTGGTGTTGCTTGCGGACGATTTCGAGGTATCAGAATAATTGAATTTTGAAACAAGATGGAAACAATATGCAATCTGAATTGGAATAAGGGTGAAAAAGCCTTTTAGCAAAATTGTGTCCATGTTAGATGTGAGTCCCATTTTGAACATAGATGAGATCAATGCAATGCAATGAAACGGTATATTTGTCCATGACTTGGGCAATATTGGTATATCTTCAACCTGTTGTCTCTGTAATGTCTCAGGCTCTGTATCCTTAGAAAAGGAAACAGACTTCTTTATTGTCTTCGCCATTGCTTGAAAAAGTGATCTTTTTGAATGATAACAACATCATCTTCATTAACTTTTCTTTTTGATGATAAAACCGTGGTCGTTTGGGATTATGAGCCCTACATCACTAAATGGAACATCATTAATCTCTACATCCATCACCATCATTAGTTTTCTCCATGATCTGGTACTATCTAATGATAGTCTCAACAATAAATAAATGGTCGAAAGCAACCGATTCGAAATATTTTCTACAATTGACAAGTTTATTGCTTTCCAAAGTACCTCCTAAAAGTATAAAATAATACACAGTACATACTTCAGCATAACAATTATAAGTTCTTCATAGTATTTTCACATTCGATGAAATCCCTCCAAATATCACCATAAGCATTCTGGCCAACCTTCAATCCTAGAACACGCCTTCTGTCTTCACTCAACAGTACAAATTTTTTCAAGACGTTGAAATCCAAGATGGGTTTAGAGTTGGAGTTACCGCTCTGAGAACTTTGAAGCATGTTTCCAAGTCTATTTAATCTGGGATTCAATCCACAATGGTGCAACTCCTTGTCGATAATCTGTTGCTGAAGCACATACATTCTTCTGTAAGTTGACTCACTCACAGGGAATATATTATAAAATGACCCATCAATATTGGAACCGACACACTGGAACCCATCATTAGATGGATTGGTGTTGAATTCTTCATTCTTTGGAAGTGATCTTAAGCAGGTGCTGTTACCATTCAAGTTGAAACTTGATTTGGAAACCAATCTTTGACCACCGAGAGAATTAACATCATCGGGATCGTACTGTAATAAGTGTAAAATATTATCATTGTCAGCAACAGCAAAGAAAATCTGCTTATCGTAAACAATGAAGTCAGCACAGTTGACATCCAATTTTTGTGAATCTTTACCTAACATGATCATACGAAAAGGCTCCGCATCAAATCCAACTAACCACAAACTCTTCATGGCGTCACCTAGTATCAACAAGTTTCCAAAACTCTTGGATTCAGTGACATACACTGCAGTGTCAAGGAAAGCTACAGGCACAACAGTATTATCTTCTTGTAAATCTCTGATTATAATTTTTTGCCCTTGACTGACCATAAATCTCCCACTGATATCACAAATCGAAGTGACAGCACCCTTTGTGTCTTCTTTGAATAGCTCCTTGAATTTGTGATTTGTTTCTGGTTTCCCAGGTTCAGGAATAATACTGATAATTTCGAATATGTTGAAGGAACCGTTACTCACCAAATCTTCCATTCTGAACTTCCCTGTACCATAGACAATCAATTCCTTTTCGGTTTTGAATCTAGCAGAAATATTGATCACCATGGATTTCACATTCAATCCAACTTCATTGTCGCTAAGTTCAATTTCATCAATAACAGTCCAACTGATTGGTGAAAGAAGTTTGACACAGCCTTTAACTGACGTCGCACTTTGCTTTTCAGTTTCGACACCAACAATGGCAATACCGTCTTCATCGATACAATTGTATGGAATAATATCATACGTCGAAACAACAAATGTATCCGATGTTTCATGGTAGGCTACTGATTTGGGAGTTGATCCTAATGCAACTTGTTTTATTGGCCAATTATTACTATAATCGTAATCTGTTGGAATATCACAAATTCTAGCATTCTTTCCATTGTCGAGATAAATAAATCCATTGGAAACCGTATTGGATACATAACTTGCAAAAGATACAGCAGGTATTTTTGTGAATTTATATATCCTTGGTGTACTAGTGTGAACTTTACTTATCCAGTATGAGACCATCCCTGTAACAAATATACTTGAAAATCCGTTCACATCAGGCATGTACACCAATCTTCTCTCAATCATGGTACCCAATGGATATACATTTTCCGGTGCACCTGTGATTTTGTTAGTTTTTTCTTTTATGAACCTGAATTTCTGACCATCAGAATAAAGTTTATAAATGTATAATTCACCACCTATTGTAAGTATTGTTAAATATTCATCTTTGTTTATAGAATCACCTAAATCATTCAAAATTACTTGTTTTATGAACGGATCTGGTAATGTATCTCTGCTCTCTAAAAAGTCTAACTGTAAACTTTCGGTTAATTTGTCTAGATGGTTGAGTTGGTAGCATTTGTTGTTATGTTCAGGCTCAAAAATGATAATACGATTATCACCTGATACTAGAAGGAAAATTTTCTTTTTTTTATTGTCAATTTCAATTGATTTTGAATTCAGGTTTGAGTTTCTTTTTGTTCCACGTACAATATCAAAAGGTGTTATATTCATCAACTTAGAATCGGCAATATAACCAGTAGTGATAATTAATTCTTTCGCCATGTCTGGAACGCTGACCCTTTCCAAAGCATTTTTCTCTATTTTATGAATTTCTACTTCACCATTAGTAAATGTAACTAGAAGATATGGGTCATTGACAGTTGCAAACAAAACTTCTTTATTAAAATTGACGTTTTTCAATTTCTTGAAATTCAAATCATATAACCAAACATTGTATGATGTGATTTGCATTATGGATTTATGAGAATTGACAAAACCAATGTTTACTGTGACTTCATTGTTACTGAAGTCTTTCGAAACATAATTGTCAAATTGTTTGTTTATGAGAAAGATTTCAGATTTGGAATTAGAAGTGTCCGTAGTAATCAAGTAATTAGTAGATTTGTGGTGCAACGTCCACATTTTATTTATTTGGGAGAAACTTAAAGATGATCTCACCACAGGTTGGACGCTAGGAGAAAATATCGATACTGCACCTTGTTTACCTGACCCGGTAGTTGCAACAATTGCAACTTCCTTGTAGTTTGGATTGAAGAGACTGTTTTTGAACTTAACAGTTGATATGTGTCCCAATGTAAAATTAGAGATGGGCCCGCAGTTCAATAAAGAGTCATGTTTCAGAAAGGTAAAGTTGATGTTGTTGTCAGTCACTTTCTCATCTTCATCTTCATATAAATCGTCATCATCTTGCTCAACTATGCTAGGTTTATGAGTATCCATCACATTATTGGTTGACGCGTAACCCAAAAGTAAACTCTCCCCATCTGAATTACCAATAAATAACTCATAATCATCTAACTTACAAATCGAATTTGGATTTGTCAAAATCACACCTTCGTAACTTTCAGATGGAAGAGGCTCCAATTTGATGTTTTTGATGGATTTACCGTCTATGATAAATGTTACATAGTAAAACACCCCAGTACTCAACATAAGTAAAACTTTGTCTTTTGTCAAGTGATAAGAAAGACTCTCTTCTAATCTCAACAACAAGTCTGTTTGGTCTGTTAATTTGAAATCTGTGGAACTCTTTGTGTATTCATTGACAGCAATACCACGAGCTATACCTGAATTATCAATGTGGATAAGTTCGTTGGAACCAAGTAATAAACTACCACTCAAAGGTTCATGCAAGGGAAGAATCCTATCGATATCAAAAGGTAAATTTCCCACGCTGATGACGGCTGTAGATGTTTTTTGAACAAGATCAAGTGAAAGTACCAAATACTTCACGTTATCTTTGCAAACAGATAAATTACCTGCCCATGTTTTTTTTGGTTCAAATAAAATAGCTATTGTTGGTTCTCTATAGTTATGAAGGAATTGTATGTCAATAATTGAACCGATTGAAGAATCAAGCTTAGATGCGTTAATAACAAAACTACTTTCCGTAATTTTCAACAGATCACTTTTGAGGTTAGACTCCACATTTTTATTATCGTAATCATCATCATCATCATTTGACTGAACAAATGGAAGAAAAACTAATAGATCCTTGTAAAATAAGCAGCAACAATGATTATTAGGATCAACTATCAATTTGGTCTGTGTAATAGGATTGGAATACTTCTCGTAGGTTTGACTTTCGAAAACGTTTTCATAATAATGTAATGAGATTGTGGAAATCAGATTCTGTTGATGATCCCACTTGATTAACGATATTTTGGCGAAGTTTGTTGATACAAGCAAGTAATCATGAGATGCATTCTCGACGGTCCGTATTGGCTTTATATCTGTAATCAAACCTTCCAAGTTGAACAGCTGGATGATATTTAGCTTCTTAGTGTTTTCAAAATCGACAGTTTCAAATACTTGTAGCAATGTTCCCTTGGCTATTATCAAATCTTTCTTTACTGGGTTGGTGAAAAAACATGATATAGAATGTGTGACTCGAGAAGGTTCGATAATTTCATGATAAACGTCCATCTCAATTACAGATCAATATGTGTTATCACTCAATGGTTGTTCTCTGCTTTTGTCACTCAATCGACGTTGAAATTTCAAATCTATCTGCAATCTTTGTTTATTCCACTTTTGTTATTAAGAATTTATATTATGAAAAATTATCGTTCTTTATATAGCGCTACATTTATACGTATCTGAGTTTTATCGACTTCTATTAAATATCGTAGACTACTCGGGGTAAATACGCTTAAATGTATATAATTGCCTATAAAAATGAAAAGAATATAAGGGACTTGAATATTATCGATCATGTTCTCTTTATGTTGGAATGTAAAGTGTGCTCTTTCATGAACAAACTAGTAATATAACCAGTTATTACTGTCAAAAAACTGAAAAGGAAAGCGCCATGGCATCCCGCATCATAACTGTTTTTGATAACATGTTTAACTATTTCCGGAGCCTCTGTGATGTAATTCACATTTTCCAAGGCTTTGCTTATTATTGAAGCGGCCTCTTCTGGATCATCAACAAGTCCGTTAACACCATTGGTAAGTCTGACCAATAAGATACGCTGGAAAAATGAAGAGGCAATGGAAACCCCTAACGTGGAACCGGTTGCTCTGAAGGCATACTGGATAGAGGTTGTGGCAGCCTGATGATTCACGGGAACAGCTGCTATGAGCGCAAGTAAGGTGATCGTAAGAATAGCAGCATATCCAATACCAGGGAGAACCAAAAGAAGATATTGTTCAATCACAGTGACTTCTGGATTGATATAATAAATTTTGAGCACCCCAAAGATAGTGAGAAGTCCGATCAATACCGTAAATTTGTAGTACTTACCAGTTTTTTTCATATAGTAACCTGAACCTACAGACCCAATCGAAACACCGAAAAAGTTAGGAATCAATCTCAAACCGTTCTCCGTAGAGTTGAGTTGAAGGACCGAAGTGTAGTAAATGGGAACGTAGAAAAGATATGTAAATACACCCATAGTGAAAAACCAGTTGGTGAGCGAGGAAGAAAGAACTGTTCGATCAGCAAGTAATCTGATTGGAATGGTTGGTTCAGGCGATACATAAAGTTCAACATAAATGAAGGCAGCTAACAACAAGAAGGAGCAAATCACCAAAACAAAAAAAGAAACTGAGTAGTACGCAATTTCACGGCCGCCAAAAGCAGCGGCTGACATGATGAAAGAAAGAGCCAATACTAATAAAGAAGATCCCAAAACGTCGACTCTCTTCAATTTGACCCACACATCTGTACCAACAGCTCCCAAGCCTGGTGAGCCTGCTGGGAGCTCCAAATATATGTAGATCAAAACACCAACAGTGATAGCTAAGGGAACCTGAAGTAAGAAAACGTTTTTCCAGCCGTATCTATCAGCAATGAACCCCCCAACGATACCACCAGAAGCAGAGCCTAAACCAAAGAACACATTTCCAATTCCTTGATACAATCCTCTGTCTCTCAAAGGAACCAAGTCTGACATTGCAATAGTACCCAACGACGTTAATCCACCACCACCAATACCAGTGATGAATCTTCCCAACACCAACATAGTCAATGAGTCGGTCACAGAGATCAAACAACCAACTGCGAAGAAAAAGCTGCAGAGTAACAACAAAGCCTTTCTTCCAAATATATCACTGAGTTTGCCAAAAAGCGGTTGGAACGCAGAGCACGAAAGAAGGTAAGCTGTTGCAATCCATGATATCTTCGATATAGCGTTCAAGTCTGACGCTATTTGGGTCAACAAGGTGGTAACTATGGTAGTATCCAAAGCAGCAAGATACGACCCTGTGAATATACTGAACGCGACAATGTAGAGCTTGGACTTGGGCAAGGCATATCCCTCCATGTCGTCTTCTTCATCTTGTTGTGTCTCTGGGATAGCACCATAGGAGTTGCTGCCCAGTTCCAACTCTTCAGCTAGCTCTTTTGCAACGATACCAGGAGCTGAAGTTGATGCGTCTTGTAACAATGGCACACGTATATCTTTCTGACTATCACTCATATTCCTATAGTATTACCATTCCCTAAACTGCTCAAATATTTTCCATCATGGTAATTTATATAACCTTCATGGTGTGATAAGAAATATTACTCCTGCGTATATTTGATTCTTCACGGGTAAACTTCAGAACTGTGTTTTTTCACGATAAGACGAATCGATTGGGTATTATGCGAGTAAAATGAGTAACATGATATCCAATCATTACGGGTCAAGTAATTCAGATAGAACAGCATTGGCATGCTTTTATTTCTGGTGGCCCGTTTATGGCTCATGGTGGAAGGCTTCTGTGCCTGACAAACAACCATTGCACACAGAGAGTTCAGCGGCCTTCACCAGCCCAAGCACCTGGGCTGGCTTGCACGAGTGTCCAGGAGGGCCACAGTTTGGACAGAGGTTCAAGAGTCAGAGCAGCAGTTTTCAACGGATCTGCTGGTGTCGGTGAAAAACCGCTGTATCTCGCTATATCGCTATTGAGGTGGTATACAATCAGAGTCACAGAGTCCCCTGTTGTCTGATAACGAGTTGAACGCTTGAACCGTGAGATGCTTAGCTTCGTCGCGGCCCCTTATTCGACATCTACCTCGCTTGGGCACCAGCGATGCCAGGGAGGGAGCATGGCAAAGTGACAGTTTAGATGCTTCAGTAGAGAGGTGGTTCATCTCCAACTCTGCAAAAATGGAACACACCTACAAGTAGAGCCTCCCGCTTGATGTGCACTTCTTGCTATAAAAAAACCTTTCTTTGAAAAGATCTCGCAATAAAACCGTTGCATAATATGGAAGCCATGCACAATATAAGCCTACCATCCCCATACACAGAGATGAAACCAGAAGATAGAGACAAATCAGAGTAGATACGATTAATAAAAAGAACCCATAGACAAATTTAATATAAGATGGATTTTGATGGTTACGAGCGCGCGCCACATATGATGAATGTCAATCTGATGTTTTAACGCCATCAGATTTTAGCATATCGTTTCAACAACCTTCTATTTTTGCCAGATTCGCCATAGTCAGTCATTGTAAGTCAAAATGGATGCAGTTTTAGAGAAAGCAAGAGAGGATGTTACTTCCAAAAAGTATGGTGCTGCTGAAGAAGGGTACAAAAAAATATTAGCTCAACCTCAAGAGGCAAATCCAAAACAAATTGCACTTCAAGAGTCAGCTATATTAGAGTTGGGTAAATTATACAAAACCAATTCACAAATAGATAAATTAACCGCTTTGATCAAGCAATCCAGGGAAATCATGGGGTCGTTTTCAAAATCGAAAACAGCTAAAATCATAAAAAATTTAATTGACTACTACAACGATTTGCCAAATTCATCCAAAGATCAAATTGATACCACAAAAGATTGTATCGAATGGGCTGTTGAATCAAAACTTATTTTCCTCAGACAGACTTTGCAACTAAAATTGGCTTCTTTGTTTTACAACGTGGCTAATTACAAAGAGTCAATAAAATTGATAAACTCACTTTTGACTGAATACAAAAAACTTGATGATAAATCATCTTTAGTTGAAGTTTTCTTGTTGGAATCAAAAAACTATCACCAATTGAGAAACTTGGCAAAGTCCAGAGCTGCGCTTACAAGTGCTAGAACTTCTGCTAATTCCATTTACTGTCCCACTTTAGTTCAAGCAGAATTAGATTGTATGAGTGGAATTTTGAATGCGGAAGACAAAGACTACAAAACTGCTTATTCATATTTCTACGAATCTTTTGAAAATTTCAACTCGGGGAACGATGAAAGATCTATCAAAGTGTTGAAATATATGTTTTTATGTAAAATCATGCTTAATGCAATTGATGACATTAACTTATTGTTGAAAAACTCAAAATTTCTCAAATATCAATCGAAAGAAATTGATGCTATGAAGTCAATTGCATTGGCGTATCAAAATAGATCTTTAAAGGAGTTTGAATCATCTCTTCTTATATTCAAGAAAGAATTGAAATTCGATTCAATTATCAGGTCGCATTTTACTTCATTATATGATAATTTATTCGAAAAGAATTTATTGAAAATTATTGAACCATTTTCATGTGTGGAGATACATCATATCGCAAACATCATTAATTTGGACCAGAAACAAGTTGAAGCTAAATTGTCCCAGATGATCTTGGATAAAGTTTTTTGGGGTGTTTTAGATCAAGGTAATGGTTACTTATTCATTTATGATAAACCAAGAGAAGATGCAACTTACATGGCTTCTTTAAGTTTGATCAAAAACTTGAACAACGTTGTCGATTTGTTATATGAAAAAGCGTCTTCTTTGAATTAAGTAGTTGTCTCTGTATTTTAAATTATACAATTTTATTTTCGAAATCTTAAAGTAGAAAACTAATCCATTGAAAATAGCATTACAACCATGTAAACTTATAATGTACATAACTGAATTGAATAATTACACAGAGTCGAAAATACCATTATCATCTCTTCCGAAAGCTAAAGCAGATAATTCACTTGACTTGACCAAGAATTCTTTCAATCTGCCGCAGTTTTGGAACAAAGTATACAATTTGAACCTGTCATCGACTACCAAATTGACCAACTCAATTGAATGTTTCATGTACACCCAATTTGCGTGACGAGCCTCTTGTAAAATCCTTTGCAACTCAAAAATTAAATGAGGAATATAGATTGATCTCAACTCATTCAACACATTCAAGTCCTTTTCTTGCACATTGTACGGCTTTAAACCTTTCTGACTCATTATATGAATAGAGGAAATCTTAGTTGTATGAGATGTTGGTGAGTTGGTTAGATTGCTGAGCCAGTTCAAAATCAATTTGTTCAAAATGGTGGTAATCTTGTCAATTGATATGGTAACAGCATTTGCTTTCCAACTTTTCTCCGTCAATTTTGATTTGGAGTAGAAGTTGTCCCACTCGTCGATATTATTCAAGCCTATAACCAACTCGTCATATTGTAAAAGCTCCTCTCTCGTTTCAGCTGAAATTTCAATGGACAAATTTCCAGCTTTCAATACATCATAATTTTTCACTAATGATCTGAAACTATGACGAGATGAAAATTCCATCAATGCTGATATTTTACCGCATAACAAAAATCTTCTTATCAAAATGATAGTGGACTGTATGGCGTCGGCATACATCGCACTTTCATAGAACCATTCAACAGTTGTATAGAGCCTTTTGTCAATTTGAGATATATCATTTGTGTTACTCAAAATTATTTCATTATTAGGTTCGTAACCTTGTCTCGTGTCTTCAAACACACGAGAAACTGTCTTTTTCAATATGTTCTCTAATGGTAAACCGAAAGTGCGTGCCAATAATAATTGTTCTTGTCTCTGTTGTGGATCATATAATGATGATAAGAAGAATGAGTAAGATTCTCTTGCTTCTGTTTCTGGAAGAAATGAGACATATATTGGGATGAGTGACTTCAACGAATATAATGATAATCTAGTAATATAAAGGACAACAAGTCTTGAGACATCCTTTTTACTCACTAGGCTGGGGTTAATAATGGAAATGAATATGGCGAAGTGGGTCAATATTCTCAACAAATACGATTCACTAGTTACCTCGTTTGACAGTTCTCTTCCTTTGATGATATTATTCACTAGTTTTAATGAGTTGTTGATTATGTGTCCAATCTTATTAACCATGACTGAACCTATCAATACCCTAATCGAATTTTCACTGTCTTCCTTGATCTTCGGATTCGTACTATTAGATAATATGTTTAATACCTCCTCAATGGTACTGAAGTTATTCTTGGGAACATTGATGTTCACTTGCTTCAAATCACTTTCTGGTATTTTTCCACTTTTGATCAAAGAATTTTCAATCTCGCTTTGAAAGATATTGTTCAAGTAAATCAACAAATGATCTTCCCATGTGTTTGAGATTTTCAAGCAGTTACTCAAATCACCACATAAGAATGAGTAGATAGCACGCTCATATATAGATATGTTCTCGTTTGTGGATAATTTGTAAACTGTCTTTCTCCATAAATACTTGTGTTTGTTTCCAGTTTCAGCTGTGCTTTCAGTGAAACCACTATCAATATCTGGGTCCAAGTGATCCTGAATACCTGATAATATGATAGCCAAGGTCCAATTTTCTGTATTATTGCAAAGTTCAATCGCATCCTGAACCCTATTGGATTTAAGAAGATTGTAAACTTTACGGAAGTTGGTCAGATCAGTTTTCTCGTCTCTGTTGTGAATCTTCTTGTTTGACCTAAGGGGAGCATCGCTATCTAATTCATCCACTAGCGAAGTCTGATTTTGACCTATGAAGCTGTTAAATTTATTGTTTGAGATATTCAACTTCGTATTGAACCATTTACTCTCAAGATTGGTCTCTAAATCGGTATCGCTTTCATCGTCGTTGGTAGGCGAATTCTCGTTAATCCAGTTGATAATGAGCCAAAGCTCTTTCAATTTTCGAGACTTGTTCAAATGGTTTTCCTGGTGAACTAAATGTGAGCTAAAACTATAGCTAGGAAACTGGTCATCTTCACTGGAGTGTCTGTATGTTAGCAAAATTTCAGTTAAATGCCATAATTTAGTTTCCAATTCCCAGTTGACATAGCTATCCGATCCTGTGTCAAACTCCACTATGGCTTGCTGGGCTGCTATGGACTTGAAACTCCTGACCAATTGGAACGGATCCGCCGTTTCATCTATTTCAGTATCCATACGAGTGTCGGAGTCTTGATTGAGGGTTGCCAATCTGAAATCTTTCAAGCAATTGGCGAACTGTGTTAAAACCACATTAGATTCAATTCTGTCAAGAGAAATGCTTGTTTGGGAGGATTCTGTTGTAGAAACATTGATGTTATCAATTTCGGGGGATTCAATTTCCATGCTATTGCTCTCCTCCATCATTTATGGGTCCTCTGTTCCTCTTGAACGTGAAACCTTCAAGTCAAGAGAGTATATCTATAGGATGGTCTTGTTTACAAAATTTTGGAAATTCTTTTCTGTGAGGATTACGTAAGATATTCAATTTCGAATCTACTCTCATAATTTTTCTTTATTGATTCAACCAAATCGATGAAACTCATTTGAAAACCAGGATAAAGACAAGGCAATGGTGTTGAGGTTGGCTTCACAACAAGTGCAGCGCCAGATTTTACTTCTGTTTGGCAAACCAAGGCCAAGTACAAGTCCAAAAAAGTTCCCAAATTTCATAGACGCCTATAAACTCCAGAGAAATTTTTCCACACGCCAGATACTTCAAGGAAGATTCGACGAAAAAGAAGCTGAAGCTAGAAGAAAATATGAGGAAGCTTTAAAAAGTCCATCACGAATCAAAAGGTGGGGAGCTATTGCTGGATCTAAAGAGTTTCAAAAGAAAATGACGAAGTATTATGTTCTCGGTTATGCTATTTTGTTTGTATACACCTTGGTTCACTTATCCAAGTTGTTTTACGATGACAAGGAACTTGAAGAGCTCAGAATTATTAAGGAATCTGGTGCTGAGCTATCTGAGTACCAGCAATTGAGATTGAAGCAATTGGGAGGCATTAGTCTCAGAGCTGTTGATGTTGCAAAGTTGGAACAATACTTGGAGTTGAAGAAAGAGTACGACGCAAAGGTCAAAGAAGGTGCTAAGTTCAAGGACATTGGAGCTTTTGATCCACAGCCCAATGAAATAGAAGAAGTTGCTGAACCGGAGCATAAAAAATCGTTCATTTTACCACCTAGAGATACTACTGAGTTTTATAACAACAAAGCAGAAGATTATGACGATGAAATCAAATGGGAGGAGAGATTCGTTTTTATGGGAAGAAGAAGAAAATGGGCAATGAGACATCTTTTTGGTGATGTTTTGGAAGTCAGTTGTGGAACTGGAAGAAATATTCCATATCTTGATTTAGGACGAGTCAACTCTATAACATTCTTGGATTCCTCTGAAAAAATGATTGAAATCACTAACGAAAAGTTTAGAGAGGTTTATCCTAAATTCAAGAATGCTGCTTTTGTTGTGGGAAAGGCTGAAGACTTATTCGATTTAGCAAACAGTAATCCTAAAAGTCAAGCTAGGTATGACACCATCGTCGAAGCTTTTGGTCTCTGTTCTCACGAAGATCCCGTCAAAGCGCTAAAAAATTTCAAACAGTTATTGAAACCCGGTGGTAGGATAATTCTAGTAGAGCATGGTAGAGGAACCTATAATTTTATCAACAAGTACTTGGACACTAGAGCTGTTAAAAGATTGGATACTTGGGGTTGTAGATGGAATCTTGATATAGGCCAAATTATAGACGAAGCAGGATTGGACATAGTAAGTGAGAAGAGAATCCATTTCGGCACAACCTGGTGTGTCATAGCAAAACATCCAGATGATCCAAAGAAACCATCCGAATTGAATTTCTATGAGAAATATTTCAAAGGAACCATTGTCAAACATCCATCAGAAAAATGAACTTTCTAATTCATCATGTATATACAAATGTTCATATCTACAAATTGTAAAATGTTGACGTATAATTAATTATTGCCTCTCATCTTTTCACCATTTATTACATCATTACATATGGACTCCATGGCCTCTTTATCATTCAATGAGCCCGGATTCTCATACGCCATACTTGCTTCGTAAGCGTTCACTATTCTTTGTTCAGTAATTCCAATTTCCCCAAAAGCTAAAGCTTTTATGCAGTTGTAATATCTAGAAATTGTAGATCTAATAGAATTGGATATTTCCTCATTTTTATCACTGTAGATCTCCCACGAACTCTCTTCCTCTAACCTGGTTATTGAAACAGAACCCTGGCCTGGGACGTAACCGCCTTTAGAATCTATGGCAGCTTGAAATTTGTTTGTAGCAGCATTTGTTGAGGTTTTGACAGTTGGTTTTTTACTCAACCATATGTACCCATTAACACCAATTATGACACACACATTTCCTGGTAATTGATGGGAATGGTTCTTGGATCTGACAATGAGCGATGATGGCACCTTCAAAAAGAAGCCGTTTCTTAGTTTACCATACTTGAGGGATCTTGTGTGCAATGCGGCGGATCCATTCTGGTATATAGATTGGACTTCTGCGTTCAATAAATCTCCTTCTTTCAATATGTTTCTCATTTGTAATTCATCACTCTCAGACTTTCTTCTTAAAACACCACCGGGCAAGTTAACAGACCCCAACATTAATATGGCATCAGATCTACCACCAATGTCAACCTTCCATCTTTTGGGTCCAACCTCTGTGATTCTTCCTACGATGTGATCACCAGTCTCCGGTAAGTACCTTCCTCTTAATGGGATGACACTCAACAATCTGTTGACTCTTGATATCGTACCTGCCACTGACGAATAGGTCTTTTCTTCAAGAAAGTATGTACCATGACCTCTCATCCATACAGGGTCATCTGTGACTAGCTCCCCGGGTGTAACCACTGAAGTCTTCAATCCTTCAGAGGTTTCTTCATCTGACATGTCAGCATCCGAATCAACAGGGGCTGAAAACGGTTTGGTGATACTTATTACTTCCATTCCACTAAATTCAATTCTTGAGATACGAAATAAGTATAGAACAGACACAAACCAATGACTGTTGGAGATAATATAGAAAAAGTTGTAGTAGTTTTTCATTGTAGCTGCACTTCATAGAAAAAATTATACGTTTATAATGGAGTTACCCGCAATGTATAGATAAAAAATTGTCATGAGCTGCAACAACTTTACCAAACTAGAATGATTATGAAGAATCCAGGTCTCAATCTATGTGGAAGCGATTAAAACTTCTATTAGCCACACGAGTTCCTTATTTACAATCCATATCTCCAAAAAAAATGTCTTCTTCAGAGCCACCGTCGCATAAGTATGCACCACCAGTAAATAGGTCGATGACTGAATTGGATAGAGCATTTTTCACCAGATCCATTCCCATAGTTTCTGTCTATTTCCCTCACCCCAAACACATTGGAATCTTTCTCAAGAATTGCAGACGAGACATCTTGAATTTGTCCAATATCTCACCTATCGTTGAGTTGAATTCGCAAGCAGCTAAAAATGGTGACGAGGTTTTGAAAAAGGCGGTTTTGATGAACGACATAATTGAAAAACCTGAAGACCTAGAAAAACACATATCGCCAGAGACATCTAAAGCACTCAAAGACTTTGGGGCCATTATTGAGCCATACGCGTTGACTTTAGACTACAAATTCTGGAGATCCGATGAAATTTTGAGGGCAATTTTACCAAATGATTTCCATGACGAGATTCCATCAGGTTTCACGGCAGTGGGTCATGTTGCTCATGTCAATCTCAAGAATGAATACAAACCTTATGGGAGATTAATTGGGCAAGTTATACTTGACAAAAACCCCAAAATAAGGACTGTTGTTGACAAGGTAGACTCCATCGCTACTAAATTTCGTACTTTTCCTATGGAAATTTTAGCTGGTGACGATGATTTGATAGTTGAGCAAAAGGAATCCAATTGTAGATTTCAGTTTGATTTTAGTAAGGTTTACTGGAATTCGAGATTGCATACGGAACACGATAGATTGATCCTGGGGTTCAACAGTAATGAGGTTGTTGGTGACGTCTTCGCCGGTGTTGGGCCCTTCGCTGTTCCTGCTGGTAAGAAGGATGTGATAGTTTTGGCAAACGATTTGAATCCAGAAAGTTACAGCTCTTTGATAAATAATATTAAACTCAATCACGCGGAAAGATTTGTCAAACCTTACAACTTGGATGGTAGGGAATTTATCAGAAGATCTCCAGAATTGTTAATAAAATGGTCTGAAGAACAGAAAGTTATCGAGAAACCTGCCAAAAGAAGAAAAAGAACCGAGTCAAGTATACAAAGCAATGTGAACTCTGATCGTGTTACGATAGAAATCCCAAAGTTCTATAGTGAATACGTAATGAACTTACCAGATAGTGCGTTAACATTTTTAGATGAGTTTATTGGATTATACTCTGATCCAGAGGTGTCAAAAGTTGTAAAGTCCTTGCCGGATTTCAAGTTACCTGTTATTAATGTCCATTGTTTTGAGAAGTTTGATCCGAATGAACCAGAACCAACAATGGAAGACTTACATAGAAGAGTTCACAAAAAAATCGTTGACTTGATTCAATTTGAAGAACCATTTGAGAACTTCAAGTTTCATTTGGTTAGAAAAGTTGCTCCCACAAAACCGATGTTCTGCGTCACTTTCACATTACCTGAACAAGTTGCATTTTCGCAAGGGAAACAGAATTAAATATGAGATATTTACATATAATGTATACCATGGAATTAGATTGAGGTATGTAGAAAGAAAGCTAGTATTTCAATTCACCCTTAACATTTGACCAAAAATCCTCGATGTATTTTTTCTGGTCTTCCTCGGGTGCACCCCTAACACACAAGTATACTCTGTTATCAATAGGGATATCCCAGCGACCTTTGTTACCGTCAACAACTCTTCCACCAGTTTCTTGCAATATGACCCAAGCAGCACAAACATCCCAAGATTGGCAACCACCTTCCCAGTAAGCATCAAGTTCACCAGTAGCAGTGAAACACATGTTCAAAGCAGCAGAACCTAAAGATCTAAACCCATGGATAAATCCCCCTTCTGAAGAAAGCAACGAGAAATAAGTGTCTGTTTTGACTTTGAAAATTTCTCCCGATCTATCTGATCCACCCTCTAAAGCAACTAAAGATGATTGCAATGTCAATGGTTTGGTTAACACAGGTAGTTTCTCACCATTCAAAAACGCACCTTTGCCTTTGATGGCTGTGAACAACAAGTCACGGTGGGGATTATATACAACACCGACGGTTGGCTTCTTGTTAACTGAAAACCCAATGGATGTACAGGAGTATGGAAAGTTATGGATGAAGTTTGTGGTACCATCAATTGGGTCCACAATAAAAGTTGGATCATCAGAAATTTGCTGATTGTCGAAAGATTCTTCGCCAATGAACTTGAATGTTGGAAATCTTGAAGAGAGCTTTTCCTGAACAAGAAGTTCAACTTTTTTGTCAATTTCTGTCACCAAATCAACCGCTTCAAACAATTAGTTACCTCACATAACATAGTCTTCGAGACAAGGAAAAAGGAGTATACGAACAGTTTTTTTTATCATCAAACGTTTCAAATCCAACTTTGGCTTTGATGAGTTTACCAGCTTCCAAAGCGGTTTCGACAAGAGCATCACGAACTTCTTCTAAGCTGTAATCTGACATTTTAAATAACCGAATTTATTTTAAGCAAAATATCAAAAAATGTCATAAGAGAAAACCTTCAGTCTGAATTTCAACGAGAATCCTCACAAGAGATCGATTAAATCGCAACATGATTATTTCGTATTGAACCGATTCACCAACATGTGAGTTTTAACCAATTCAGCCATATCTACAGAAGTCAGATTTACAATACACGCTCTACTCAAGTATTAAACGTAACGTTGAGCTTTCAATGAGCTCCATTTGATGGAGCTTAAAGGTGGAGGTTATCGATATCACTTACCCGCCGAAAATATTAAAAACGATAATAGCACCTACAATAACTGCTGATTCTTTGATTAAACTCAAGCACAATAAGTCAAGCTATACAATTGAGTTATATGAAATATGGCTAGAGAGAAACGGGTCGTGGAAGATGTTATAGAGGAAAATTATGAAGATGGCCTTTCAGTTAGCGATGAAGATTTTGAGGATGATAATAACAACACGCCAGCGTCATCTGGCGGCAACAACGAAGAATCATTAGGGTATGATGAGTCCACATTAGAGCAAATTTCCAATAAGCTTATTAGAGTTTTTTTTGCTCGTGAGTTTAAGAAGTCTTTAATAACGCGAGACTCCATGAATCTGGTAATTAAAGAGTACCATCTCAAAGGAGCCAAATTCAACGATATTTTGAACGTCGCTCTGAGAAAGTTGAAAGAGAATTTTGGTATGGCATTGATACCCTTACCTGTCAAAGCAGTCACCAGCCAGACCCAAAGTAATAAAAGAAGAATTCTTTTGAGAGCCGAGCCCAAGAAGAAGAAGGTAGTGGCAGCTGATCCTCTGGGCAAAATTGAGCCCGAAATAAATGCGAAGACTGCGTTTATTTTAATCAACATACTACCTGTCAAATTCAAGAAAATATTGGGAGAGCAATGGAATGAGGACTCTGTTATATCGGTTGATGAATCTAGAAATAACGAGATGATATTTTACACGAAGAATAAGAAGTCTCCTGCAATGGCTACGAACTATGAATTGATATTAACAGGCATCACTGTGTTGATAATCAGTTTGATTGTTATTGCTGGTGGCCACATGAGTGAAAAAGAGATGATGAACCAGTTGAAGCAATTTGGCTTCAGCTCAAATGACAATATAAAACATGAGTCGTTGAATATGAACACTAAAGATATTTTGAAGTTGTTAGATAAACAGGAGTACATCATTATGGAAGGTAAAAAAACGGACGGTACTTCCCCTTTATTAGAGTTTGCCATTGGAAGAAGGTCCAAAATTGAGTTAAACTCATTGAGTGTGTTCGATTTCATCAAAAACATTTACGGCTTGAAATTTGACATGGATATAAGGAATAGAACAATTGTTACCTTGAGTAGAGTATTTGGGGAGTTTGAGGATCCAAATATTGATCGCCACCTTGACGCTGATGATCCTGATGATGCTGAATTACCAGAAGCAAATCTTGAGAAAAGAAGTAGAACTCACTCTATTGAGGTGTAAACATAAGAAAAAAAATTCTACAGTATTAGTTTTTGCTTATTATTTATCAATATTGAGGTTTTTTAGTTGTATCAACAAGTCAAGTGAGTTATATGGATGCTTTAATTGAATCGAGGCGCTACCTACAATACAACTCAAATGGTCACTGTTTTCTGAGTTTTTATCCTGCAGATAAAAGATAAAACAAGTGTTTCTCCAATGAGAGTCCTCGATATCTGTTTTTACTCCAAGGTATACAATATTTTTTTCTGTTGATTGAAAATGAATATGTTGACTCTTACAAATATTCTAGGTTGTCTCGATCAGTCCAAGTTCTGAACCATTATCTTTTTTTGACTGTTTCATCTTATATTTGATTATTGTGTGACATGCAATTGTCAATTGAAAACAAATGGTTTCGGAAAAGCAACTGATTCAAAATTCTGGTCTTCAAAAACTGGCTTTGATTTTTCCAATATAGAAGTTTGCTTAACAACCGATGTCTCGAATGTAAGATTAATGAAACTTAAATGCTGATTTACGAAAATTTTAGAGGAATCAACATTTTCTCATTCCTGAGATGCAGAACAAATACCTGGACCAACGTTCGCTTATTCCACGTTGTTATTTGTAAGACACATTGTCTATGTTTGAGTGAGGGACTATGACTCATTTTCATTCAAACCTTCTTAACTGGATATTTTAGTGGGCTCGCTATTAATGTTTAGTGGTGCATTGACTTGCAACTGCTGGTTCTGACTCTTGCAATTGTTTTGGAGACAATTAGTTAAATCAATGAGTGAAACTGATTGAATCAAAAAATGAAATTTATATTTGTGCGCAAATTTTGATTGATAGTTTGAAATGCTTGAGAAAACAAATAATGTTAGATATGGAATAAATCAACATAATCAAGGCTAGGATCCTGGATTGGTCAGACTTCTTTAGATATCATTCTCTTGTACTCAAAATTGGCTACTTCAATTGAGATAAATCTCTTATTGTGGCCT
Source organism: Cephaloascus fragrans (assembly GCA_003707825.3). NCBI lineage: Eukaryota > Fungi > Ascomycota > Pichiomycetes > Serinales > Cephaloascaceae > Cephaloascus > Cephaloascus fragrans. Next base: position 219,481 of record PPLN03000011.1, read on the forward strand.
ACAATCACTAGTCTAAGTAAAGGTCTTGACAAACCTTAGGGCAATATTTTTGTTTTTGATGGCAAAACTGACGGGAAAATTAACAGCAAAACCAAAATTGATCAAAAGACTGGATCTCGATAGGTATCCAGTATACCTCACACTTCTGATAAACCTAACTATCATGTCTACATTAATAGAGTTTTACGAAGTTGTTTCTCGTGATATTTCGTTGAATCAAAATACTGTTTTAGGTGGTAACTTGATGTCAATAATAAAACGTTGAAAAGACTAAAAGCTTTGTTCTTTTGCGAAACCTAAAAATGAGATGTATTTGATTCATAAATATCTACCAGGTTCAGTTGTTCTACTTCATAAAAATATTTCAGTCTTTGTTCAATGTAGAATTAAAAATATATACGATGTTGGTGATATCGCATTGTGTGCCAATTTCTCACTTTGAAAATGCTAGCTTTTGTATCACATTTCAGATATATAGCAGCGGTGTTTAACGATGATTGAATAACTGTCTTCAGAAGATTTTCGGTGCCATTTCATATAATAATCAAATGGAACATATATGTCCTTATTGAAGGATTATAATATCCTGCACATAAATCAAATAATGATTCATTTGATTTTGTCAAGATATACTTATCCTTCCTTAAATTTCTTGTAGTCCTTGTTCAATTACTCTTTAACTCTACTAATAAATATGCTAGCCAAATTTAATTCAAGAAGATCTGTGGTATACAGCTCGAAGGGAATATGCGCTTCCACTCAGCCTTTGGCCACGGCATCTGGTCTCAAAATTCTTGCTCAAGGAGGGAATTGTGTTGATGCTTGTGTCGCCATATCTGCTTCTCTTTGTGTCTTGGAACCATCTTCAACAGGCATAGGTGGTGACTGCTTTGCTTTATTTCATAATGCTTCAAAAAACGAAATCTATGGATTGAATGGTACGGGACGATCTGCCAAAAACTTATCGTTGAAAGATATCAGAGACAGTGGTATCAAAGGTTCAAGGATCCCCACTGACTCCATATTTTCAGTGAACGTGCCTGGTGCTATTGCCGGTTGGGTTGATGCTGTTGAAAAGTGGGGGTCAGGTAAAGTCTCTTTAGAACAAATTTTATCTCCTGCAATTGAGTTGGCCGAAAAGGGAGCTCCAGTTTCTGAGATATCTTCTTTCATGTGGAAGAGAGCTGAGTCACTATTGATCAAGCAAAATGGAAAAGCTGGTTCTTATCCTATTTTGAGCAAAGACGGAAAAGCACCAAACCCAGGAGACTTTGTCAAGAATCAATTATTGGCAGACACTTTAAAATCTGTTGCTAAGCACGGCAAAAAGGGATTTTACGAAGGTGATATTGCAGATTCCATAGTTACTGAAATCCAGAAAAGAGGAGGTAAAATCACCAAAGCGGATTTATCAGGTCATACTTCTACATTTGTTGATCCAATCTTTGTGGAGTTTGAAGGTAAAAAGATATGGGAAATTCCACCAAATGGTCAAGGATTAGTAGCATTATTAGCATTGGGTATTATCCGTGAATTAGACAATCTTGGCAAAATAAACTTGAAAGAGTTGAAACACAACTCTCCAGAATATCTTCACGTTATTACAGAAGCTCTAAAAATTGCTTTTTACGATTCGGATGAATACGTCTCAGATCCAGCGTTCAAAGATATTCCTTTGAAAAATTTATTGTCCACTGACTATCTTAGATCTAGGGCAGAATATTTTGATACCAGTAAGTTGATTGATTCCAATTTGAAACATGGGGTTCCTAATCCCATGTTCAAATCAGATACAGTTTACTTTACTGTCTCAGATCAAGAGGGAAATGCGTGCTCTTTTATAAATTCTGTGTATGAAAATTTTGGCTCAGGAATCATTGTTCCTGGTAGAGGTTTCTCTTTGCACAATAGAGGAGCAAACTTCAATCTTACAGAAGGCTCTTCTAATTGTATAGAAGGAGGTAAAAGACCATACCACACTATTATACCAAGTATGATTACTGACTCTCAGACTAATGAGTTGTACGCCTCGTTTGGTAATATGGGAGGATATATGCAAGCAACGGGTCATGTTCAACATGTCTTGAACATGCTCATATTTGGATTAAATCCTCAGGAATCAATAGACTCCCCGAGAATATGTTTAACATCTAATCCAGAGCAAGTGGATCTCGACAGGGGTAGAGGTGCTGATGGGCCGGTTTCTACTCCTATCACAATTGTAGCTTTGGAGGAGGGTATGCCTCAAGAAACAATTGATGGCTTGAAGAAGTTGGGACACAGTACCAAAGTTGTGGAAGGAAATGCTAGAGCGTTCTTTGGCAGAGCTCAGATTATCAGAAACGAATCAAAAGATGGACAGTTGGTACACAGTGCAGGTTCTGATCAAAGAGGTGATGGCGCAGCAGTTCCATTTTTATAAATTTGAAAGAAACATATATTTTAATAAAAAACACAAATAGATAAATATAATACGTGATAAATTTTAGTGAATCAAAGCCCCAGTTACGGCAAGAACAACGTCATTTACGTCCCAATTTTGATGTTTGGCGATATCTAGAATGGACAATATTTTTTTAATACCAATACTAAACCTTTCGCTATCAGTAGTCAATGCTTGCTGCAACTCTGCTAATATTTCGCCTCTCTCTTTCTCGCTTTTAAAATTAGTTTGAATCATGATTTGGTTCAATTCGCTCAATTTTGTAACATTTGGTATACTGATCTTCTCCGAAAAAATTGATAACAAATCCATTTGTTTCATCAATTGGTAATTAGAAGTTGTAGCAATGACCAATAATCTCCTGTTATGGGGTGGTCTTCTTGTAATATTGACAGCTAATATTTGCAAGATCTCGTTCGAGAATCTTGGGCCAATAGACACATAATTCAATAATCTTTCAATGTTGTCTATAACCAAAATACTTAATGGTGATTTGTGAACATCTCTGAAAGTGTTATCAATGTATTGAATTTTTGCTGGTTCAGATAAACCAACAATAGATTCAGGTGATAATAATTTGATAAATGGAAAGCCTGAATTCAATGCCATAGACGCAGCAATTGCAGTTTTACCCGATCCACTAGGTCCGTATAATAAAATTGTGCTTAATCTTTCAGTCTCCGAAACCTTGACAGATTCTGAGTATGCAGCACCAATTTTGAAAACCTCATCGATGTATTTGGAAAACTTCACAATTCCATTTGGAGTACAATTTTTCAAATCATCTTCGTTGACACCAAATGCAGGTTTGACTTCAGTTAAAGCGTTCAAAAAGTCCTCACGAACAATTTTCATTTTGTTTATGGATTTAGCATCAAACTCAGCAACGGTACCACCTTTTGTATGTTTATTGATGGCAAAAGAAGTTGCAGAGTTAACCAACCCTTCCAACTCAGCACCGGTGAAATTCTTTGTTAATTCAGCCAATTCATCAAAATTGACATCTTTATCCAAAATTTTATTCTCCACCATTTTTTTTGTGTGAATCTTTATGATATCTTTTCTACCTTTTGTATCAGGTAAAGAGATTTCGATTTGAACCTCAAATCTACCAGGTCTTAACAAAGCATTATCAATAAGATCCAATCTGTTAGTCATACCAATCACTAAAATGTTATTCAATTGTTCAACACCATCCATTTTCGCTAATAATTGATTAACGACGTTATCACCAACTCCGGTACCATCACCTTTAGAACCTCTTTGTTTGAAAACTGAATCCAATTCATCAAATATAATAATATGAAGCTGAGACGCATCACCCTTCAGTTTATATTCAGCTTCAGCATCTTTGAAAAGGTTTCTGATGTTCTCTTCAGAGGAACCGACATATTTACTCAACATTTCTGGCCCATTAACGATTTTGGGTTCTTTCACATTGAGCATCTTAGAAATTTGTCTAGCGATCAATGTTTTACCAGTACCTGGAGGACCGTATAACAATAAACCCTTGACGTGCCTAACGTTCAATCTTTCAGCCAAATCATATGGAATAATTCTAGAAGCAAAAGCTCTTCTGAATATTTTCTGAAACTCATCATCCAAACCACCGATACCTAAATCATTCAATTGAAAATTTGGTGCAACAATCGGATTTGGTCTCGCTCTACCTGGAGCAGCCTTCAAATTCACTAATCCATCCGCACCTGGATGAAAGTTTATGATGGTATCACTAATCAATATTCCCTTAGAGCTGATATTTGAGCTCGAAGCAGATTGAAGATTGGTTCCTCCAAGATCAATAGAAGCGACCGATTTGACACATAAAGTAAAGATAACACTTTTGAACTCGAATAGTAAATTTTGTGTTGGTTGCATTACCTGATTCTGAAATTTTTTCAAGAATTCTTTAGCTAACTCATCTTGGTCAAAGGGCGTCTGTGTTGCTCTCGCTTTGTTTCTAAACTGAATATCGATATCAAGTGATCCTAGATAAGCATTTGAACCCGCATAATGAAAAATGTCAAAAGTCCTAGCAATCACGGGCTGATCAAGTCCCCATTTACCCCATTGCCTTTGGTTACCATTGAATCCAATGTGACCAGGTGGAACATCAGAAACTTTGGCTGTGAACACAAATATGTTATCAATAGAGATATACTCACCGTCGGCAAAGTCTTGCAGATTAACAGCAGCAACATTCGCAATTGCATAATTATTATTAGGACAATTGGTTACCAATAGTTTTCGCTGGACAATCTCTTTTGGTGGTTGTGGTTTTGGAATCGAACGGTGGATTGAAGGCGAATGGTTGGAACCACCTCCAATTATCTTGTCGAAACCAAACTTTTCCATAATATTAATGTTGGGCACGTTGAAAGACTTAATGATGACTGATATTTGTGTAAAGCAATGGTAACTTTTCCAAAGCGTTAAATTATAGCGCTTTGGTGCCTATGATAATGTATATACATATTTTCAGTCGTCCCGAAAGTATAGAACTTCACATTCCGAGGCTCAAAACCGTCTTGAAGATTATGACAATAGATATATAAGGCGAAGAAAGAATCTACAAATTGACTAAATTAACTTTTATTCCTTCGATGATGAATTAGGGTAGCAGCAGCTGGTATGGAGGTTATTGATTTAGATAAAATTTTGCATCCACGCATCTGCATTTACAAGGTCATCCAAGTAATCTTGGCTTACCAAGTTTTCCTCTCTCAACAACTTGAACAAATCAAGTGCTAATTTCCAAAATTTGATCCCCTCTTTGACATCTGCAACAACCGTAGGGATGATACCACTGAACGTTTCTAACAAGTGCTCATTGGCATACTCTATGGTTTTACCGGCATTTTCTGCTTTCTCTTTCGACACATTTACTGAATATTCGAAATAAATTTCAGCGATAATCCCCATTATAGTATTAGGGGTATTGGCAAAGAAAGGAATATTCTTTATCAATTCGTGCCAATCTCTGTTATTGTAGTTCAATCTTATGTCGGTTTCATTGTTTACCAACAAATTCAAGATGTTGGTCTCAATCAACTCTCTAAACTGAGTCTTCAAGTAATCTATATGTGACCTGAATGATAACAACGATCTCGAGATTGGACCCTGATACATATAGGATTTATGGTTAACTGTCAAGAATGTGAAAACTCTTGAAATTATGAAAATGTTTTTTCTCTCTTCTGGGGTGAGTTTCTTTTCCGCTCCAAAAGTTTTGTAAAAAGACGAACAAGACACTAGATCTGGGGTTTCTGCTTGACTAAGTCTCAAGTCATCGGATTTGACAAAGTTCAAAAGTAACAAAATTTGAGTGATGTATGTTGAGGAGTGCTCCAATTGAGAAAGCTTTGACAAGACTTTTCCCCATTTTGTTAATTTGTAATCTTTATCAACGTATTGTAATAGATATAAAGATCTCAACAAACCAGTAGATAATATGTCTGATTTATTGGTCAACTTAAATTCTTCGTTTTCTTTGGAATATCTCTCTTTCGATCTTTCCACCACTTGATATTTAGAATCACCAATAAGTTTCACAACCTTGGTCAAATCGAACTCATCGGATTGATTTTTTATAACCAATTTGTTCACTAAAACATTAACAGAAGGATTCATTCTGTCATTCAATAATGTCTTATCATCAGAAAACCAAATATCCAAGTTGATTTTTTTCACCTGATAGTATCTGGCCAATAACATAACAATTAAATTGATCTTTTGGTTCATCAATTCAACGTTTCTATTGCTCGCAATCAATTTTCTGTATTGACTAGTTTGGCCACCATCGATTGAAGGTCTCACGTAAAACGTTCCTGTTGTAATGGATTCTAATAATTTTGCAGGTAATAAGCCAATTGCTAAGTAAAAATAGAATTCAACCGGTAATCTTTGACCAATCAATTCATGAACATCATTTGGTACCTGAAGTTCTGACTGTGGATCAATACTTTTGAAGTAATATTCAAGAGAGCCTGTCTGGGTCAAAACAGGCACATAGTTGACAGTAAGCTTGATTTTTTGAAAAAGATCTAGCCATGACTTTTCGGTATTGATACCGATCAAGTATTTGTACAAGTCTGCTGAACCATTATAAATAATATCCAAAACTAACTTGATATAATTGACCATGTTGTAATTCTGAAATATTGGAAATTGTTTAGGTTGTAAGTTGAATCCAACAATTATAGCTATATCAAGTAACTGCAGCTCTGCCAAGTTTAGATCATTCAAGATCTTGTATTTATCCAAAACCCTAAACTCTTTCTGAGGCAACTCTATTCCAATGATAAATTTATCAATTTTTGTCAATAATAGATCTGTGGAGCCATAGATGATATCGATCATTTTTTCATTGTACATGTAACTCAACTGCGATGTTGAGTCATATGGGGCTATCAAATAATCCACGTTCAACTCCATTAGTAAAAGAAGTAAATCGTTTAGGAGATATTCTAAATGAATGGGTGTATTTAACATTCTGAAGTTTTCACCGAACGAAGCTTTACCACTCAAGTTGTTTTTTAAGACTTTGTCCCAAACATTGTTTGTATTCTTCTCAAATTTGGTCAACTCTTTCGAGTATCTAGTGAAGTTTGTTGTGATCTTTAATCCTGGGAAAACAAAAATTGGTGTGATATTATTGTCTCTGAAAGTAGCCAAATCTGAATCAATGAAAAGTCTTAATGAGAGTGGGAACCCACCAGTAGCTTCATAAAACACTTCCTTCTTATGGGACAACAACCTATTGAAGTAGTGCTCAGCATCAATACCAATTCTACAATTTTTCAATACATCCATTGGAAGTGAGGGGCCAACAAGGCCTCTTTCAAAAAGATAACCCTCAAGATACTGAACTAAAAACTGTTAGCTAAACTCCAAATTGGTCAATCTATTTGAATAATCCATTATAAGCTCAATACTTACTAGGCATTTCTACTGATTAGGATAAACTATTCAATTCTTTATAGCTTTCCATGAATTTGTTGTGTTTATATCAAATTATTTATCGAAACTCGAGAAATCAAGTCGGACCTATCATAGACTACCATTTTAGGCAATAATTGAATTTACTCCCTTATTGCGTTGATCAACCTTCTTTCTTATCCATATTTACAAGAATACTAATATCTATAACACACCTACACTTACAAGTTTTTAAGCCTTCTATCTAACTCCATGGTATCAAGCTGCTTTGAAATTTCCAATAACTTCGAACCATTCAAACACCCTGGAATGTCATGTAAAGAGAAACCACATCTATGATCGGTGATTCTATTTTGAACAAAGTTGTATGTTCTGATCTTGTCAGATCTGTCAGTTGTAGTGACCTGGTCTGTTCTTAACTTCTTTTCCTTCTCAGCAGTGACGTTTTTTTCCATCTCGGCCAACTTCTCTCTCAAAATCTTGAAAGCCTTTTCCTTATTCTTGTGTTGGGATCTTTCATCTTGCATCGAAATCACAATGCCGGAAGGAAAGTGTGTAAGTCTGACAGCCGAATCTGTGGTATTGACGTGTTGTCCCCCTTTCCCACTCGCCCTCTTGATATCTATTCTGATCTCGTCAGGCTTGAACTCTCTGTCGTCATATTTAACTTTGTTCGCATTGCTAGACTTGGGTAGAACGACAACAGCTGCTGTGGATGTGTGAGTTCTGCCTTTGGTTTCAGTTTGAGGGATTCTTTGTACACGGTGGATTCCAGCTTCATGTCTCAATATACCATACGACCCGGGATGTGAGATCTCAAGTTGAGCAGCCGTTATACCGTTACCAGACTCATTTGGCGCAACAGATAACACTTTGGCGCTCCATTTCATATGGTTGGCAAAATTGAGATACATTTCCATGAGATCTTTGGCAAAAATCATGGCTTCAATACCACCGACACCTTGCCTGACCTCAATAAGACAAGGCTTATCTAAATCTGGGATAGGCGGCAACAACTTGTTGGACAACTGGGCAGCGTGTGAGTTGATTTGGGGAATGAGCTGCTGAATTTCACTTTCCGCATCCTCCAAAAGATCAGGATCATTTGAATCAACAATTTTTTTCAATTCATGCAAATTAAGTAAACTCTCTTTATATTCATTATAGATGGACAAAACCTTCTCGTGTGATGTATAGATTTTGTTGGTTTCTGCGTCAAATGAGCTACTATTTGACATCTCTTCTTCTAGCTGCTTGAATTTCTGCTGAATTTCAGGAACTTTGGCTATGAGCGAAGGATGTACAGGTCTCAAAACAGTGATTATCTGCGTTGAGTTCTTTCTCAATTGAAAAAACGGTATCCTCGACACCCTGAATATTTGTGCTCTCATTATTGAAGACCGAATACTCCACCAATATTTTGCTATTTTCTATAAGATCTGGCATGGAGCTGCTCTCCTCCTCGTGAATTTTCAAATTTCAACGTATTGGCAGTAATCTAGCGCGCTGTAAATAAGAAATATTCCACGCGAGTAGCTATAAGTTAGGGAAAGCACAAAATTGAGGTGAGCTATATTGATTCTCAATCAAAATATATTCTTTTTCGTACTTCATTAACAATTTTTTTTTTGACCAAAACAGTGTCACGAGCCCTGTTCTGTATATCTAAGTGACCAAATTCTTCTCAAGAAAACAGTGATTCAACGATTCAATCTAACATACTACGTTATCGGTTCAGGATTAATGAGTATAACAAAGGGTCCAATCAATTATGGGTGGTTTGTGCCTCGAAGAGGTCTTCATTTGAACAGCAATGAGGCTACAAATTTGATCAAAGGAGGCATAAACAATGTCACTCGATCATTACAAGAAATTCCCAAATCAACAGGTGCTGGACCTTTTGCAGAATGTGAGTTTCTACTGGGTTCGGTGACATCAGTGTTACTACGAAAATATCTAATATACATTTACTAATCAGAATAGCTACTAGATTTGAGATTTTGGGATCGCCTTCATCCATATTGAATGTCACCTTACCATCATCATCGATATTGAACATGAGAAATGCTTCAATTATCGCATGCAATGGGAAAATGGATGGCATATCGACGAAGGTGAACATCATAAAGCACTTGACGCCGATAATATATCAGAGAATCACGACCGCTGCCCCAGTCAATTTTTTGGTCTCTTCCAACAATAAGTTCAAAAATTTGGAGTCTTTTGTGAATATAGAAATCGACTCTAACGAAAAATGGGTGATCAAGAATAAAAACCATCTCGTTGCATGGAGTGGCTATAATTTTAATATTGAATCCAATTCCGTCCGGTTGAATGGTGGGTTTTTGACGTTGAACAATTTCAACTCCTTGAAAACAGCCGGTCAAGGGCAGCTTGTTTTGAGTGGATTGGGCCAACTTCTTACAGTAAAGTTAAATGATGATGAAAAGTTGTTGATTAATCCAAATTCGTTGATTGCACATAACGGTAGCTCCGATGTGGTATTCAGAAATGTCCAGAGCTCTAAGTTCAATTTCAATTTACCACAATTTAGTAAATTCAATGAGTACAAAATCCCAATCAAGAACTACCTCGAGGTGCTTTTAGCCAAATTGAAAGTCCAAGTTGGCCAACTTACACAGAAATCTGAAGAGGAATCGCAAAGGGTGCTCCAAAATGAAAAGGCTCCTGAAATACAAACCCCAACGAAGGAAGGTAGTAAGGTGTTGCTGTTTTTGAGCAGGTCATTGACTCATTTGAACACAGCTGTAAAAAATAAACTCAACAAATATTTTAAAAATGAAATCTACTATGAGGTAAAGGGTCCTGTAACTTTGTTGGTGCAGAGCCAAGTTGGTAATTACAATAATATCTTCACCGATGAGGAGTTGACGAAAATATACGAGTCCATCAAGCAAGCCTCCACAAGGATTGAAAAATAATGCACTAACTTTCAAAAATTGAGATGCAAAACTCTCCTTTTTTCTTTCAATTATATGCTGAAATTCATACTTATTCTTTTTTCTTGGATATGTGAGATTATGTATCGGAGGTTATTTCGATTGACGCTTTTGGGAGTAATTGTGTTTCACGTATTAGATCGGATGTTAAAGAACATCCAGATATTGGTTTGGATCGAGGACTTCCCTCATATTTTCGACGATACCAAATTTATGACTACATCTTTAAGTTAGACATTACCCATTACTACTACAATTTTGTAGCCTATAAAAAGTGCCCACGTCTGAAAAATTTCAGGATTTATGTCCCAAATAGATGAAGAGACTTCGACTTTTCTCGAGAAGAAATAGCGCCAAAACATATTTGCATGATATTACTAGTAGTGTCTATCATTCCTATGTTTAAATCAAAGGTTTTGGGCCATAATTAGCATTCGATGAAGAAAATCCCAAGCAACATAAGATTAGATGGTTATATAACATCCACATCCGGACACCAGCGGTCTAGATTTCTGTGCCGAGTGAGTTGCGCTTTGAATTATTATTTTCAAACAGTCTAAATTTCCAAAAATTCAAACAAAAATCAGTGCCAAAAGAACCATTCAAAAGAGTCCCGTTCCTTTGTTGATTTTTGGTTCTGGTTACTTGGTACTTGTCATCTCCTCCTTCAAGCTGCGATTTTTTACGCTAAGATTTAGTGGAGTTTTGTGTCCTTCTCGTATTATCAGTCTGATTTGAAGATTGAGTCAAATCAGATTTTTTGCCTCTTCAAGACCATATCACCGTTTGAATAACATGCAAATTTGCTGATCTTGTGGACAATTCAATCAACTTTATTTATAGTCAAGCTCATTGAACTTTAATTGTCATTATTTTTTTTTGCGCATTATTTTCATCATCATTTCACATTTTAGCTTCAAACTACTGTCTTTCAATGGAGATCTCCAAATTGACTACCCCTAATGAGTGGGTTTACTTCGCTAAAGGAAACGCTAATATTTTGTTCAAGTATATTGGCACACACGATTATTTAAAACACAAGTTGTTAAGAATAAGACTCAATAAAACAGAAAATGAGGGATATATCAGCACTTGCCAATTGTATGACTTCATTGAGTTGAAATGCAAGCCTCTATTTCCAAAAGAGATATTAGAAATTCAGCTAATAGTCTTGACGACTGATTTCCTCAATTGTTTAGACACCAAGGGCCATCAAATCATGATAAAAGAAAAATATGGGTTATTGTTACCTAATATTCTAGATGGCGACTTTACATCAAAATTTTTATCCAAGAATTGTACTCTATATACACAGCATGAAAACAATGTAATCACATCAATCATACTAGAGATAAAACCTAAGTGGCTTTATGATAATTTAAATTCAAACTATTGTCGTACTTGCGCATTGAATCAATTCAAACAACTAGAACGACATTTTTGTCCGCTAGACTTTTTGTATGAGGATACTTATGATACAGTGATATCTGATTTATTTCTGAAATTACCATCTCCAGAATTAGACGAATTGAATGGCACAATACCTATTCAGGAAATTTTCAAGAAATACTTGAGTGTGGAGGACAACTTTTTCCAGAGGTTGAAACATTTCCAGAAATTGTATGACACTAGTTTGACAGAGGTGAGAAACGAAAAAGATGTTCCTGCAAATTTGTCATTAGTGATGACCTTGAGAGATTTGGGACTATTCATAAAGTTTGAAAAGTTTGATGACATATTAAACATAAGATTGAACTCATCCGAAATCTTCAGATCCAATTCTGATATAAATGTTTTTGAAATAAATGGTCAGAAATATATTGTCTACTGCAATGTGGTCGATCTTGACTTGAAGCCAAATATTAAATTCAAGCACTGGATAAATGTGGACGGACAATTGCAGAAATATAATACCCTCATTAATCCAGATTGGAAAATCTGCGCTAACCGCAAAAGTATTTAACTGGTGTTTTTTGATTTCATGATTTGTCGCAATAAGTTTACTTTTTAATGAGATATATAATATTATAACAGACAGTATTTTTAGTTCTTCATAGAAATTTCTCTTCCATAGTTTGGTTTTAACGTAAACTTCAATATTCTTTTAATATTTTTGTAGTCGTCCGTTCTTGGAAAATCATAGAGGAATTCTACTGAAGGTAGTGAAAATCATATCATGAAATTGCATTCTATATATATGTGATCCTCCTCATCGACTATACAAACTTTGTATCTACCATGCGCTATCAGCTGAGCCTTGATTTTTATTTTCTGATTTTGATATATGGGTTTAACGTTTTTGTACTTGACCGACTTGATTTTACTGGCTATAGTCAAGGCAAACCAATTCATTATGATTGTAACAGTGAAAGGACCTTGAACGATGACGTCGAGGAATCCCTCTGACTTGGCATATATTGGATCGTAATGAATTTTGTGTGAATTGAATGTCAATGCAGAAAATCTAAATATAGCGAGAGCGCTGATTTTGAAAAAATCACTTTGCGCAACAGTTTCTGATAAGCTCAGGTTAAACTTTTCAAGCTCTTCTTCTTTTTTGGATTTGTACTGTTCGTTAGTGTATACCAATATTCGTTGTTCAATCATGTTGGCTCCATTTTCGTCGCTAAACTCCCGGTTAATTCCAATGAATAAAGATTCTCCCATGCTTCTGACAAATTGTACTTTCTCTTCACAATTTCTGACCTTGTGGAAATGTACCTGATTCAAAACATCGATTTTTCCCCCAACCCACATCCGCCTTCTGTACCCAGGTGGTGCTTGAAAGTTATCATACCCATCTGCACCTAAGGCATTCTCTAGCTCGTGAGCATTATTGAATATGAAATGAAAAGTTTCAGGGCAAATCCCACTCCCATTTACATACCCTATCCTTGGAAAAAACGTTCTCAATGTTGACGTCAAAAAATTGGCGTGGGATGGTGATATCTCTTCATCTGTTCTCCACCTCTGTTTCTTTATCTGTTGTGACCATGTTTTCAAAGAGTCAGCCGTCGACTGAAATCTTTTCAAGACAAATACACCCCTTTGCACCATCATAATACCAAGTACGTTTCTTTAAGCTCGTCAGTTTGACTATCTTGAGTATGGGTGAAATGGACATTTTGTATCATGACTTCTAGGTATGTTGAATGCTATATCTCAATTTGGTTATGATCGATGCTCAACATTTTGCAGCAGTCTTTCACTCAGCTTTCCCTTCTCCTGTTGTTTGTCAATGCCCTCTATATATGAACATATTTATGCTGATATACATCTTTAATATGGGCTGAAATTCAGCAATATCTTTTCCTTAAGTTGGGGTCTTTTGACGATGATTTCTAGCTGTGTAGTAACTGATGTTACATAACCAATTACTAACTGATGATCAGAATTTCTTTCTGCGGCTCAAAACTTCTATAAGGAAAAATATTTTTTTTTCATACAGTAAAAAAATGGATTTCTATAATTACCCAGTTATCAGCAATCACAGTCTGCACTCATCTACGATATGGCGATTGATAGCGAAAGGCTCAAGATCAAAAACAAGGTTAGAAGGCAAAAACTTTTTGCATCTTTGAAGCACGAAAAAAACAAAACACGTCATAAAGAGCGTGCCGAAAGAGCTAAAGAGGAAAGAAGTAACCCAGAATTGAAAGAGAAGAGAATTGCGGAAAATGTTCCAGAGACTATAGAGTCCAAGAGAGTGTTTGATGAGACTATAAATCAAGAAGTTGAAGGTGAGGATGATTTTGATACGTATTTCGATGGGAAAGAACCAAAGGTTTTGTTGACCACCAATGCCAATGCCAGAAAAGCTGCCTATGAATTTGCAGATGTCTTCATGGAGTTTGTTCCCAACTGCACGTTTGTGAAGAGAAAAAGAGAATTTACAATGAAAGACATGGCTAAGTTTTCATCTAACAGAGATTACACAGATTTGATAGTGATCAACGAAGACAAGAAACAAGTGAATGGAATAACCTTCATCCACTTACCAGCAGGTCCTACTTTCTATTTCTCCATCACTTCTTTAGTTGAAGGCAAAAGAATCGAAGGTCATGGTAGAGCTACAGATCACATTCCTGAATTGGTTTTGAACAACTTTTCAACTAGATTGGGTAAGACTGTTTCTAGGTTATTCCAGTCATTATTTCCTCACAGACCTGAGTTTCAAGGTAGACAAGTTGTGACATTTCATAACCAGCGAGACTACATCTTTTTCAGGAGACACAGATACGTTTTCAGAAATGAGGAAAAAGTTGGCTTGCAGGAGTTAGGCCCACAATTTACTTTGAAGTTGAGAAGAGTTCAGAAGGGAATTAAGGAGGAAGTCGAATGGGAACACAGACCAGATATGGAACGTGACAAAAAGAAGTTCTATCTTTAAGGGATTGCGTTATGTTATATTTTTGATGGGTTTAGCATTTTTTGTATATTAGATGTTTTTGTGGATAGTGTTTAAGGTAAATTCAACAAACTATTTCTATAGCAATATAAAATTGTATCGATAGATCATTATTTTGACCATGTTGATTGTACTTATCTTCTGTGTGACATCGAGTATCAAAAATCCACTTGGATACTTATTGTACTTAGATAAGCTCGGACTTAATCACTCACGAGCCTAAATAATACTCAACGAGAAATTGAATGGGTAATAAAGCGAACGCTCTTTATAGCTGCGTCCTTCATATTGCGCACGGTTGGGTTGCAAGGAGTGGAACCAAAACTTGTAAACATTTACTGAAAAATGCTAGCTCATCGTTCTGTCAAACGTGACACAATGTAGTCCTACATAATCCCTAGATCGGGTCTCTCCCTAAAAAAAAAATTCCAAAACAATAGCATTCCCTCTTTTCAACCAAAACTGTGATTATCGTAAAGTAGAAGCACCAATCGAAAGATCCTAGAGGAATAATTCAAATAAAGTCTCATTCAAGGTAAAGTATATGGACAGAATTAAGAACGAGCCGCAACCGCATCTGGAATAGTCAGGGCTTCAAACATCAATAACAATGATTTTTGTTTTCGTTTTTACAAAATGATAAAAGATTTTGAATGGCGTTTATGATAGTTTTCAGCGTTAGATCAATTGCGTACCCTTATTTCTTGCTATCAGCCTGTTTAAACTCCCTTAAGTGAATTATCCAAATTGGCAACAACCGCGGTATAGTTATTCAAGGTCAAGAACTCCACTTTCTCAGAAGATTTTTATATAGTAGCTAAGTTTTATTCTTCTTTTCAGTTGACATAAATATTTCCATTGGTGATTCATTGGTTCATTTAATTCAACGATAATGGATGCTAACGGTGTGAATCAAATTGTTGCCGCACTTGGTATCATTCACTCACCATCCTCAACAAATGAAAACCGTCGTCAAGCCCAGGCATTTTTAGAAAATATCAAACAAGATCAAGAGTCTCCATACTGGGGTTATCAATTGGCATCACCAGACAATGGTAAAGACTTTGTTGTCCGTCATTTTGGTCTAACTTTATTACAATATTCGATTCAAAGAAACTATATGGCATTGGACCTTGCTAAAAAATTTGCCATCAGAAATTGGGTTGTTGAACTAGCTAGTAAAGTAACTGACCGCGATCCACATTATATGAAAGAAAAGTTATCGTTTTTATGGGTCGGTATTGCAAAGTCAGTTTGGGGTGATATAAACATGTCTTCGTTGGAAGGTGAAGAGAATATTGTCCCTGCATCACAAGCTGCTCAGGAAGCATGGTTTGGAATGGACAACGACCTATTGAAACTCTGGAATGGGACATCATCTACCAGACAATTATCATTGATTATTTTCAGGACTTTGTTTGAAGATGTGTATTTACTAGATGATCCAATTGCTTCAAAAAGACATGATATTTTAACCACTTTATGCTCTGAAGTTGTTACGCCAGAAGAAGTGATAGATGGTAGTTATGTTCTAGACATTACCATTTCAAGTTGTCGTGCATCATCAGATGGCTGGTTTAGAAAGTGGTCAGGTTTGTTACAACTGTGTTTGGAGTCTGGTGTAGACAATCAAGAATTGTTGACTTTCATAATCAAAGTTTTACAAACATTGAAAACATGTTTACATTGGGTTTTACCAACAATTTTGATTCTGGAAAAAATTCTAGAAAAGCTTACTTCAAGTTTAATGCTTGATGATATCAAAGTGAAAACATTGGCAACGGACTGTCTACATATTTTATTCACACGAAGCTATAGTGACAATGATGAATTTTCAACTATAGTTGGCTCGGTTTTTACCACTGAGGGTATAAACACATTGTCTAGAATTTATGAATCTATTCAAATAAACAGCGATGATATCGACGAGCAAGCATACTCTTTATTAAAAAAGATTGTCGAATTAATTGTTGGTTTGAGTGAATATTTAAATATCAATACTGAGCCTACGAAGAAGCTACCTGCTACTTCCGATATTCCAAGCTATCTCAATTTGGTATTATCGACCACGAATCACTCAAGTTTGATCATATCAGGCTTATCTTTGCAATTTTGGGTATCTGTGTTAAGAATCGATGCCTTGAGCTCAAAGCCTGAATACGAAAGACTATTACCTGACTTATTGGAAATTGCAGCAAACAGATTATTGGATTACTATCACATAAGTGAAGCTAATGATGCTAAAAAATTTTTGATTTTTGATTTCGATTCACAAAACGATACGAACTCATTTCTACAAAATCACAAATCATTTTTGGATGATATTGTAAGAATCACTATATGCAAAAAACCAGAAGATGGGTTGATGTGGTTAAATAATAGATTAGAAAGGTTCTTTTCTACTGATCTTGGAAGAAAATCTGTCTCGATAGGAAAACTTGAAGATACTGATGATGCTTTCATTTATGGCGTTTCGCAGTTCACTATAATTGAAGCCTCGATTAGGGGTGTTTCGAGATGGAGAATATGGTATAGTGGAGAAGATTTCAATACCATCAATGATAGGTTGAATAAATTGGTAGAAAATTTGGGAGAAAAACTACTTGCTTTGAACATCGCTTGTCCAAAGCTTATAAGGAAGCAAGTTCAAACGTTAGTCCAGTTTGCTCCTTTATTGAAAGATGTTAGTCCATTGATGTTTAAAGTGTTGGAAAAGGTTTTGGAGGCTGCTACGTTCCTGTATCCCGCAAACATCAGTGACGACGAAACAGAATTGATTAGAGATTTGAGAACAAGCTGTGGTACAGAATTGAACAGATTAGCATATATGATGCCAGATTCTTTAAAAACCATATTAGATGACTTGGAAAATGTTATATCCAGTATTTTAAGTTCGAATAAAGTTAGTGCTCATGAAGCAGTTGCATTCAAATCATTTTTATTAGTTGTTTCCCAAAGGTCAACAATAGATCATAAAGCTGAGAGGTTTGCGAAGATAGTTGATCCAGAATTAGCAGCGTGGTCAGCACCAGATACAGAAAAGGGGTTGTTGGACTTACATTGGTTTATGGAAAGATTGGGTATTGTCGAAATAGCCGATTACTTCCAATCTAGGGGGGTGACAGCAAACACCAACTTATTGGAAACACAGATGGATGCTAGAGGTCTTGATTTAAAAACAAAGTTAAAGGATCATTGGTCATCAGTTTTTCCAATCCGTGCTACGAGAATTTTTATTCAGTATAGTATTGAAAAGCTAGGACATGAAACTCCAAGATATCGTGAATTATTAGAATTATGGAAGCCAAGAGTGCAACCAATTTTACAGCATATCTTACAATTGATAACGCAGATCCAGGCTTATCACGATCCAGCAAATTGGAAGGATTTACCAGAAGAAGTACAAGCATTTGTTAAATATAGTTGTATGGAAAGATTCTGGCAGCAAGGTGTTTCGATTCAAAGTAAAGACACCTTCATGGAGGAAAACGTCAAAGCCATGCACACTTTGAGAGATTTTGCAGATTCCGTCGGTCATATTGTAAGATATACCAGAGAATATGCATTTTTAACCATAGGCTCGATTGTTCAGCTTGAAGAAACTTTTTATGAAATACCTAACATTGGTACCTTGTTATGGAAATCCGTTGCAGGAGATACCACAGGTGTCACGTTACATAGTTGGAGGCATATGATAAATATTGTCTTGAGAGGATGTTGTAAACATTGTCCAGTTCCATTCATACCCCAATTTTTGAACGAGTTACTACCACTAGCATTGACTGCTATTGATAAGTTATTATTGGATAAATGGGAAAAGGTTTATATAAATGGATTACAATTAGAAGGAAATGAGGATGATGAAACTTTGTCAGAGGAAATGATGGAGGAACATATGTTGAGACAATTAACGGCAGTTGTGGGAAGATGGTTAATTGATTTGGTCGGACAATTAGGCAGTAACTCTATCACTGAAATACAAGTGGAATCAAGAAGAGTTATTGTATCAAATACAAACATTTTGGCCCCCTTCTTACAACTTTGTTCCCATATTATACTTTTCAAAGATAACAGATGCTCTTATAATACTATCTTGGTGTTGAGAAACATAATGAAAGATGTTTTATTGAAAGATGAAGAAGTTGATAAGTATTTTTGCGATCATATTTTGAAGGCATTGATCACCATTTTATTGGATGACTATTTTGCAGACACTCATTCCGAGGCAGGTTATGCATTAACTACGTTATATATAACATTAAGAGGAAGAAATGATTATCCCGCTAGAGTTCTTCAATCTTCATTGCCAAATGTTGACCCAGCTGCATTGACGAATGTTGAGTCTTTATTGATTAGCTCAAAATCTTTGAGGAATCAGAGAAGTGTTATAATGGAATTTGTACAACGTTCCAAAAATGTTGACGATAATGCATTAAGAGAACAACGCAAAAAGTTGTTGGATAATGCTGTTAAAAGGAAGAAAAAAATTGAAAGCGATGTGATGGAAGATCCTTATACTGAGAATGGCGCTTTAGCTAATCTTTTTGGTGACGATAACTGATGTTGTGTTTTGTTAAGTAATATCCTTCTTTTTATTAAACTTTTGTACAGTTGTTTTAAGTCTACGTACGTATAGACTCAAAATTAGTTGATGTATTATAATTTAGAATATTTTGCGTATTATTCGCCGGGTTGAATCATTGTAAATTTGGTCGTTAAATTAACTACAGAGAGTCAAAAAAACAAGACAACAAAAAAAGTGATGTTTCCATATCTTTATTTCAACAAATAAAATTACAAGGGTAAAGAAAACGTGACACAATTTTTTTACCAAACATCTTCTTGATATCTATTCTGAACCTTGAAATTTCTAACCATATCGACTGCAACTGTTTCACTCAATTTTCTTTCGTTCACTAAAATATTTGTAATGGTCTTTTGGACATCTCTTGCCATTTTTGAAGCATCCCCACAAACATAAATAAACGCTCCTTGATTCAAAAGTTCGTTGATTTCAGCGCTTCTTTCGAGTAATTTGTCTTGAACATAAGTTTTCTTGTTTGGATCCTCTCTCGAGAAGGCAGTAATCAATTCAAAGGAAGATCCCAATTTTGATGAATATTCGGGCCACTCTTCCTTGTACAAAAAATCTTCAGTGCTTGATCTACATCCATAAAATAACAAAATTTTACCAATTTTATTATTATTATTGGGTGTATTTGACAAGTATTGGATCTTTTCTCTGATAAAACCTCTAAATGGTGCAACACCCGTACCAGGTCCAATTAAAATGATTGGAGTTGCAGGGTTTGTAGGCAACTTGAATGTTGATTTTCTGATATGGATCGGCAACTTATGGTTCGAAAACTTGTTTCTTGGGCCACTTAAGTTATAGGTATTTGATGAAGAAGAAATCGATTTTTTGTTTTGAGATAACTCAATATTCTTTAGCAAGTTGGTTGCAACTCCACTTACTTCAACATTGTTGATAACTTCACTTTCAACAACAGCTGTGATATGAATAGAAGTTTTCTCATGTGATGAAGATGAGGAAATCGAGTAATAACGTGGCTGTAAATGATTAATACTCTCAATTATAAATGAAAATGGAACACTTCCCCAGGGTTCATTCAACGAGATCAAAAGTAAGGCATCAGCAAGATTCAAATTTTTTGAGTGAACCTCATTGGCGAAAGCTATTTTATCATTTGCTAATCTCTTCACTTCGCTTTTAGCTACCTCATTTGGTGCGAAGTTAGCAATAGACAAAAAGGTTTGTCTTGATACAGGGCCAGAAATTTCCAAAAAGTATCTAACAACAGTTTCGTAAGTTGTTGGTGTTGGAAATGAGATACTTGAAGTTGGATCAATCTTTTCTACAGTAAAAACTTCATCCTTTTTTTCTTCCAAATTGAACGCTTGTAAGAATTTCAAGACTTTTTCGTTCGAGTTGGATGGCCACAAAGCTAAATGATCACCGGTTGAATAACGCAAATTAGTGTTTGATAAATCAAATTCCACATGCACACAACTTCTTTTATTCGAGTTGAACAATTCTTTGGTAGCGGTAATTGGAGCTAAATAAGGATGGGAGTGATCAAATGGTCCAAACTTCAAATCATCCAAAGAACCATTTAAATACTTTTCGTTAGGCTCACCAAGCGCAACTTTCAAATCTTTATTCAGATCATCATGCAACTCGATCAACCTCAAACTTGCCTCATAAACCAAATCGTGTTCTTCGATGACTAACTTTTCCTTCAAAATCTCGAATAAAGAATCCTTCCAACTCAAGAAATCTTCATCCATAGTGCCTCTACCATCATCACCTTCACCAAATTCACCTAATCTAGTAGCTCCTACCTCAAGTAACTTGTCGTTAGTTTTTTTACCGATTGCGTCGAAAAATTCATAGGTGGAGTTTCCCAAACCAAAAACCCCAAATTTCAAATTTGACAAGTCGTCAGCTTCGTTATCAAGATATTCCATGAACTCGATGGCATTATCAGTAGGTTCACCTTCACCATAGGTGGCCATCAAAAAGAACACTACCGAGTTTTCTTGCAACTCGTTCAATGAATCGAAGTCATAGTCGTTTAAGTCAGCGACAATACTTTTCATTCCAAATCTAGCCTGGAGCTCTTTGCCCAATTTATAGGCATAATCCTCTGCAGTACCCGTTTGAGATCCATAAAAAACAACACATGATTTATCATTGATCTCCAACGCCTCTCTAATACACCTGGTTTTGGTTGGCTTGTTTGATGATTCTTTAGGTTTTTGTCCACCCCAAACTGAGCCTTTTGTGAGGTACGCTACAAGGGCAATGGCAAGGGCCAAAAGCACAGAGTAGTCTAGAGTGTCAAGTGCCATAATTTTACCATCTATTGATCCTTTTCTTCAATTTAGGTCTTTTTTGATCATAAAACTTAAGTATGATCTGATTTATTAGATACACAAATTCATATCCGATGTCGATTTTTACTTCTTGTAGTGTTAACCGAAATGGAAATAAATTACGAGGGAACGAATTACCCAAAAAAAAGACAATTATGTCATTGATTATGTCATTTTATTATGTAAATTTTACATAATCAATATTATGTAATTTACACGTAAGCTTGACTCTGAGTAGGGTGTTTTCAGAGTCATTTTTTGCTTTTCAAGACAGTCTAAGAAGAATACTATGAAGGAGACTTAGAAACTGATATTGCGACTCACTCTGAAACACGCTGTGACCAAGAAAATGAGTGTAGAGTCGACTGCAAAACATTTCAAGGCAATGTGTGAGACAGCGATATGATAATTATCAGCCACTACAGGATGTGATTCCATAATAAGGTACCTCAGAATCGCGCGTAAGTGTTGCATTGTATAGCTAGAAGAAAGTTCTACATGTTTAGTTCACGGCATTGTACGATTTACATGATCCCCTACATCATAAGCATCATAGAAATCATCAGAGATGTAATCTAATTTCATGGAGTGCCAAAAGATTAGGTGTTCCCAGCTTTTTGTCAAGTTGTAGTAGGGTGCCGAAATACGGAGAGGCAACCGAAGGTTATTCTGGGTGATTGACTTTGGTTTGAGATTTGGCTTTACATAGAACCATATGTCTAGAAGTTCAGAAGCGAAATTCAAATACACGGTGTAATGAAGAACAATTGAGCCAGAGTTAAAAATCAACTTTCACAATTGTGACGGTTGAAGCTAAATTATAATAGGGCTTAAACACTGTTAAATAACACAGGATTATACCGCCACATTGATACTGCAACCTTACCACTAACGTTACTTGAATGTTACTAGGTAAACATTTTCGCTGAAATATTATACTAACGAGTTAATCACAAATGAAAATGATCAGGGTTGAAGATAATAGTAACGATGTCTACTGAGTTAAAAATCAAAAGAAGTCTATGTTTATTGACCTCATATCTATATGATGGTAGAAAATATCCCAAAATGAAAAATCAAAAGAAACAAAATAACCAAAAAACACCAGCAAAAGATCACAAACGAAATGAAAAAAGTAAAAATTAATTAAATAGGGCATCAATAAAGGAAATTAATGTATAATGAAATAAATAGATAACGTAGTCGCATAGGTAAAATAACAGCCGTGTAAAATAATCAAGCAGAAACTAGAGCATTGACGTGTCGGTTTTTTGAGATTTTTTTCAAGCAGACCAATCTGCCTCCGTTTTTGCCCCTGATTTTTACCACGCCCTTGATATCATTACCATCCAACAAAATATGCTCTATACGAGTTGGGACATTCAATGCTTCCAATACTTGAATATCGTTATTGCTCAAATCTAAAACTTTGAGCTCTGTCTTGGTCAAGATTGGGAATGAATTACTATGGAATTTTCTCACTGAAATGGTGCCTTCAGTCAAAACTAAAGTATTCAAATGAGACAAGTTTGATAAGTGCGACAAAGCCGACATTGATACAAGGCATGAGTTCAATATAAGTGCTGTTAATGAAGGTGAGTTCTTCAAAACAAAAGAAAGTGAATCAAATTTGACAAAATCCAAGTGAAGAGCTATCAAGTTGGGAAGAGGATACTTAATTGTAAGCTTTGAATTTGTGTGGTTGACACCTGAAGGTGAGAAACTAGATAAAGATATTGCCTCCAACTGACACGAGCTAGATATTTTCAAATGAATAGGACATCTGTTTTCAAAACATTCTAATTTTCTCAAATTGTTTGGTAAAACCGACGCAGAGTCAATTTCAGAAATGGCGTTTCCACCAATAGCTAAGACTTGTAATTTTGAGCAATGTAAAAAGTTCGATGACAATTCTTGAATATTGTTTCCTCCAAGATTCAAATTCATCAAATTTGGCGGCCATGCAATTTTTGAAACAAATTTGATATTGCAATTGAGTAAAGATAAATCTGTCAAGTTATGTAAGACCTTGAAGTTGAAACGTTTAGCAGCGAAACCTATTGGATTATTGTCAAAAGACAAACTTCTCAAGTATGGAGGTAAGTTAATCAAAACACTTCTATCTTCGGGCAAGTACCTTTTGATTTGTTGAGAACTCAACCTGTTGTCTTGTAAAATCAAGTAATTGACATTGATTGGTAATTTTGAAATGAAAAGAGGGAAATTTTCAAAAGATGAATGGTTGATGAGCAAGGTTACCAATCTTCTCAATGGAAATAGAAAAAAGTTTTCGACGGATAATCTGTGATGTTGGTAAACTTCTAAAACTGCTAATGATTCGACCAAGTTTTCAGTAATCAAAGAGTTGAACGATAAATCACAATCTAAAAATAATAAAGCTGAAACAGCTCTTAAGCTTCTAAAGCAGTTGGTAAAGTTATCTGTTGCACGTTCGTGTTCTGTTCTGGTAACTGAGGGTGAAGACCCAACGATAATAAATTTGATATCACAAATCTCCTTGAGGATTGTTTCGACATTGAGCCACTCCCTAAAAACATAGGTGTTGAACGACTCAACTCTAAGCGAAATTTCTACTCTTTGAGGCAACAACAACTGTTCCGCGTTGGAATCAAATACGGGCGCACTTATTGCGGCCCAGCTTCCTGCCATAATGTGTGAGCGTTGGTGTTTGATCAATTGCAACAACCTCATGAACATTTCGATGTGAACAATAGGAGGAGCGCTTTTGGGGGGTCTCGCCAAATGGCCGCTGAATGGGTGATGTAAACTGAAATTACTGAAATTCACTTCGTCAGTTACTAGCAAAACCTTCTGGCTCTTGGAAAATATTCTGGTTAAGTAGGTTTGGTCATCTGTTGATATACGTGAAGAACTCGGCGCATGGGAATGAGAGCTTGTGTGATGCTGATTGTTCACATCATCGGGATTGATTATATTATTAAGAAATTCAAACATTGGGGTTGTGTATGTGTTTGTGTAGTGAGATAGCAAAAAGAATTGAGTATTGTGTAGAATAAAAAGAGCTAAAATTGAATAATTAACACAGGAAAATGCTTATATTTATAGTAAATATGATAGCCGCTGAGATCAGATCAAACCGATGAGATGAGGTCGAATCCGAAAACGACAGCTTAGTGCGAGTGGTCTGCTCTCTCTCGCAATCTCTTTCATTTTGGAGCCAGACCACTGTCTCAGCCGTATTCGTCGGTCTCAATTGACATATTGGTTTGTCTCCATTTTCGTTTTGTAAGTGCGCCTTTGTCATAGAAGACATGTCTTTTGGCTTGTATCAAACATGAAATCTTGAAGTGATAATGTTCAGGGCGAATTCAGGTATCAAAGTGCTGAGATCAAAGTGCTGAGAGATATCAGAACCAAAACAGACGCGAGGAGCTCGGTGTGACGAACTATGGTCGTTCGCATCTTCGCATCTCCTGTCTCTGCTTATGACTCAACATGTTTGCCTGGTTTTTTTTGACTTACTTCTCTGGCGTATATTAGGTAGGGCCAACTTCTGAGACATGTTCTGTGCTGTGTCTGATTTAATGAATGACTTCTATAGATAGATGTCTATCTTATGAAGTCCTGAAAGCACAGGAATTACAAACAATACCTCACAAGCAACGCTTTACAACCTGTTTATCACAAACAACAGTAGGCAATTGTGGACATGTCTTATAACATTTTGTTCTTGATTCAGAGCATGAGCTTGATTGAATCAGTTTCGTTTATTATTGTTTTACATTTTCTGCTCTGAGACAAAATACATTTACGTGTTGCCTTAGCTCAATTTAGATTAGTTTATTAATACATTGCCCATACCCTCTGTTTTGCTAGAAACTGTCACGCTTTCAGCAACTAATGCATCGTGGCTCTTGCCTTTTGACTCTTGACTGTGCCAACCATGTCATACATGAAAACTCCTTCGATTCAGCTGACGTTGAGAGTTTCGGTACATTTTGATCGGTTACTCGGTGAACTTATACCCACACTCTCCAGTCAACAAACCTCCAGCATCTTCAATACTCGATTTCATGTCGTTGATAGTTTTTTCAATCCAGTCTCTAGCTTCTTCTGGTGACATCTCGACATAGATATCACACCCAACGTTGATTTTAATATCCTCTTTTACATCAGTTATAGCTTGAACCCAAAACTCTCGACCGTTCCCATCGATTGGGGCTAAAACCTGGGTATAGTTTGCAGAACGCAAATACTGTAACACCTGTTCATACTCTTTGATTTTTTGACACTGCTCTCGCACATACACAGCTGTTACCTCCAAAGGTAACTCTGGCCGGTCTTTGAATATTTTGATATCTTTTTTCCCTCCACTTGGTGCCAAAATCTCCTGTAGTGACATTTTGCCCAACATAGGAACTACGAGTGGCCTCTGAGGAAAGATGAAATTCCATTTGTATGACAGAATACAAAAACCGTTATTACCCCCGAATATCACATTATATACTCTTTAAAGTCACGTTCTGGCACCGGGAATATAGGACGGATTTCCTAATATGATGCGTTAACTAGTATAAAGGTGATATATGGGCTGGTAATAACCCAGACAAACTCAAACTTGTTGTAGGTCATAGACGTGCTTCTTGTTTTGACTCAAGCTCTTGGTGTGCTTCAAGAGATTGAAACAGATCAAAAACTGTTCGGTTGTGGTAAAATGTGGAGATAGATAACGAGAACAGAATTTTTCAACGTATATATCAACGTATATAAGAACAGAATAATTACACCTATCTTAGTAAGAAAAATTGAAAAGCTGTAGAGTGAAATTGCCTAGTACGCTATGGTTTCTAAAATAGAGTAGAGCAATAAGAGGTGAACTCGATAGATTAGAGATCAGGTCGATCGACAATAAATAAATATTTTCTGGATAAATATTCAGCGTTCACTGATTAACAATTATATATTGTTTTTGAGCCCACCAACCTGAACTTTACAACATTATACTGTGTTTTGACTCTATCATACATGTTTTACTGACTGCTACCCTAAATTTCAAAAAGTAGCATTTTGTTCTCCATTCATCATTGGTCCATATATATAACCGTTAAGGGTCTGGATCCTGTTTTTATTTGTCGTCGTATAAATAAATTGATCATTGAATTGTTATAATTGAATCAGCATTATATTCTCTCGAGTCAAAAACAGTGTCCTTTATTAGCCACTTTGATATCACTTTTTCTTATAAGCGCTCACCTCACAAACTCCAATATGGCCGCTGTTTCACTTTTTTCACTTTTTTCATTTTTCATTTTGATATCAATTATCAATTGTATCGAGTTATCAATATCCCCAACTTTGCAAAAATCCTCATTATCAAACCAGTTGAACTGTTTGTCTTACAAAACAACATCCAATATACAATACCTAAAATTCAAAAAATTGAATGATTTAAGATCTCAAGAGTTGAACTTACGAATTTTGGACAACGATGAAAATTTGATTCGTGGTATTAAGAAGATCGATAGTGAAATTGATTTGTTTTTCTCCATACCCTCTTCATCAGATAAATTTTGGGTGTGTTTCGATAATATCATCAAAGATAAGTCATGGTCATTTAGACCAGAAGCCTTTCAGATAGAATTGAGCATTGACCTTGACATTTTGAATTTCAACAAAGATAGCAATGACAATCAGGTCATTATAACACATGAAGAGTTTGCAAACATCGATGAGTTATTGACGCAGGTCACCTCCATAAACGATCAGATGAACGAATTCAAGACCAGTTTCAACAACTTGATTAATATCGAAAGTAATTTGAGAGACCTAAATGAATCCATCTACAAAAATTTCACTTTCTTTACCATTTACTTATTCGTTTTGATATTTTCTTTATCCGTCCTACAAATGGTCTACTTCAAATACTATTTGAATTTCAAGAAGATAATATGATATCATCTTGTTTTTGTCTCCTTTTGTTCATTTGCATGTTGTTATATAGTTGTCGTTCGAACGTTGTTTCTATGCATTTACTTTGTTAGATTTTTATTAATTGTCAATTTTGACCTATGCCTAATACATTTATGGTTAGTTAACTAATCCTTGGTCAACACTCCTAACTCGTTGTATTCTTGATATATCTTAGATTGACCTCTTTTCAAACCTATAAAGTAGATCCCAGCGTAAATTTTGCATACCGAAACAAATCTCACAAATCCTCCAAGCGCCAACGAGCTGAACAACTACCTATCCCACTTTTCATTCATATCTAACTGATACACCAGCTGCAAAATGAAAAAGATTCCTTTCAATATTATTTAATACATTATATAATAAGGTGTTGGAAAATAAGGTACGTGCACCACCGAAGTATCTATCATTTTATCTTCAAATTTTTATAGATGTAAATAAACGGAAAGGAATTACACCTCGAATGAAAAAAACATATATTCAAGAACAATCAACATGTCATTTGTTGAGTCTAATACATTTAACCAGCCCATACAAGCATCATCTGATAAGCCAATATGGTTTGATAACCCAAAAAGACGCACCATTCCGAACCATTTGATATTGAAAAAGAAAACTGGATTTTTGAAAACAAATGATAACAAAGCAGATTTCAACTCAATTTCCTTTAAACAAAAAAATTTGTCATCTAGTTTTCCAAATTCTGATGGATTTACTTTAGACCTGAGTTCTTACAACAACTTGCTAAACTCAAATAGTTCAACTCATATAGATGATGATGATATACCACCAACCAAGTCAATTTATGACTTTACTGAAGACACCAATGAAACCAAGACTCAGGAAGATACCTGGAACAGTAAGAATTCCTTCATCAACAAAGACCCAAAAAACTATCTCAGCATTTTCAAGAAGCCTGACTCCATTAACAAAGAGACTGGTGATCGTCCAACAGATAATGGCAATATAACAGCATCGTCCTCATCGTCATTATTATCGGCAAACACAGCGGTAGCTCCTGCAAATACTAGTTTAAATCCAATAAGCCAAGGGGAATCCGCAATTTTGGTTTTTGGCTACCCTGAATCCATGTCGAATCAAGTGATATCTCATTTTGCGAATTTTGGTAATATTTTGGAGGATTTTGATATTATAAGAAAAAGCACAAATTTTAAAAACCAGGTTTTTCATAATTCAACAAACTTGAACAAACCTAATCGAGTTCCAATATTTATTGGTGATTCCTGGTTGAAAATAACTTACGACAACCCTTCATCTGGTATTAGAGCACTTGAGGAAAACGGAACATTTTTTAACGGATCTTTATTGGGGGTCGTTCCATACACCAGACATGCCATAGAAAAGTTACAAAACAGGGTATTAGGGGATGACGAAGATATCGGTGATGCTTCTGTTAGTTATCAGAATCTTTCATTCATAAATAGCAACGGTAACTTCAATAATCATATTTTGAATGACTATAAAAGTAAGAGGGGTGAAGAAAACGTTGATAGAGTTATGGAGTTGAAAGATGGTAAGTCTTTTTTCAAAAGCGATGTTGAGAAGATTGAGAAGAAGGATGAGATTGACTTGCAAATACAAAATGGCTCATTTTTCGCAAAGATTACAAATTTGATTTTTGGCTTCAATGAATTATAAACTAGTTTGATTTCAAATTCGTCTTTTATCTCGTTAATCTTGTAGGTTCTAAATGAAGAAAAGGTCATTTTCTGGATGAGGTGGAGAAATTTCTCATTGGGGTGATGGGCTTAACAGGAGTTCTCCAATCTTCAGTAAATCTCTGTTGGCTCAATGGTGAATTTCTATATTCGTATTCTATTTTTTTTCTGAATAATGCCACATTATTAATAGGAACCCCATTTATGTCATGCGTTATGAAAACTTTTTCTCTCAAAGAAGGAGAAGAAATTCTACTACTAGATAATGTTGCACCTTTTGTAGCATCAACAGTGACATTTTTTTTGATTATGGATAGCTTGGGTCTTACGAATTTTGAATCGTATTCCTTGAACGTTTCGCGATGTATTAGCTCCTTGTCTTTAATCAAATTGCTGAACTTCTTAATAACAATTATGTAGTTGACCCAATTCATCAATAGCACAATCAAAAAAAGTTTTATCGTACAGTTTTGTGAGATTATGAGCAATGAAAGTGGTGAAAATGAGATTGATAAGTAAGTACTGAAAAGACTGGGGTTCCATACAGATAACCCCCATAATTCTCTTTCTCCGCCCTCACTGTAATTTGGGTTTATGCCAATGACTCTGCCTATTTTGTTTAACCAAGTATCATTATTAGTATCAACTATCACACGAAATGCATTGTCATTGGCAGGTTTCTCCTTGACACCAAACAAATCATATCTCTTAGACCTCATGAGCCATATCACAAAGTTCAAAAGACTCAAGGTCCAAAGCGACAAAATCAAAAAATTTAATATGTAGTCCCATTTTCTATCATATGTTTTGGGAGTTCCTGAGGATATAGCTCTTTGTCTGATTTGTTTATACCGCAGATCAATGAATAAATCATTCTGGTTTTTGAACAAGTTCCCGTACCTGTGATTTTTGAAAGAGCATGCAATGAAAAAGATAGATGTTAAAATGGTCCCTATTGGTATTGCAATAGACTTTGCATGATTATCCCAATCTATTAGCTTTGCCAGTTCATTTATATGAAGATATGTGTCGAACGGGTATGATCTGATTTTGGATAGCAAAGACTGTTTTCTTATGAACTTAGGCATTGGCGTTGTTTTGGGTTGTCAGTTATGAATAATGTGTTGATTCGTGTATATGAGCATTTAGATATACTGAGATCAAATATTTTGATGTGTCGTTTTACTTTTAGACGACGACATTTGCTTGTTTTATCCGACATAGCGACATTGATGGCTGCAACTCAAATAAATCATAATTGGTTTCAAGTGTTTTAACAAAACACCTGGGCAAAGTATTCCTAATCAACAATCTAGTTGCCGGTGACTAAAAGATTATGTTCTATTTCAAAACTTTGAAACTTACTAACAAAAGGTTTGAAAAATGACTGACAGTACTTTAGCGAACCAAAAACAAAGTCAATAGTTAAAGATTGTTGGTACCAACAGCTCATTCACGCTTATCACCTTATTCAGTTTATTCAGGTGTGGAGCGAGTGAAACAAACTTGTGGAATTATCATTGAGTTAGTGTTCACAGTATCTTAGCCCCGTTGTACGAATATCTAACGTTTTTCTTCTCAAAGATAGTCCTAAAATCTTCTTCAAAAGGAAGTGTCGAGTGAATCTTAAGCAGAGTTGTAGGCTAGCAGATGCTAGCTGTTCCACCAATTCCACTTAAGAAAGAGGAGAGGTACAGCGTTACAAAAATGTTCGATTGTTACGGGAACGTTGGGGTTACAGGCGAAAGTGGAAACTTTCATGGATATCGATATTATTACGAGGTCACTTTTCCACATCAACAGCACACAAGCCAATTGAGTCCGTTTAATAGTATTCGTTCACGTTGAAAAGACGTTCCTGCCTTTTTCTTTTTCGCTCGTAAATGGATGAATATAGTTGTATTTGATTTTGCAGCTATATGCAACTAACCATAGCATGTGATAACAACTGTTCATTTTGAGCTCAGAATTGTTCAATCATTGAAAAAATCAGAAGTGGAAGTTATTCCCACAAGACACTGTTGCTGCCGCCAAAAAGCCGGGGACTGGCAATAAGCGCAAGTGGGTCTTGATGATTGATCCAGGATACGTCAGCTTCATCAACCGATTTATGCTACTTCGCTTTCATGGCCACTGTATGACATAATTAGCCAGACAAGCTGCCCTTGAACGGCATCATCGCCCACACTGGAAACACAATTTCAAACACTTTTCACATATTGTCTCACACATCCACCTTATATCGAAAGCGACCCTGAGCTTGTGACTCGCTCCCATTCAGTTGAAGCTGTGATCAGAAAACATGATTCAAAAGCGACCACTTGCTCCGCGCTTAGCGTTACTGTTCACCGCATAGTGTTCCCAACCAAAGGGTGATGTCTAACAACACAGACAAGATTTGGCAAACCGAATTTCCATAACTTGTTGTATGGATACAGCAATTGTGTGTGTATTTGAGACAAACGCGTTAAAACACATGATTTCTTCACCATTTCCTCATTCGGTACTTAGTTTGATGCCGTGGTAATTACCAAGGCAAAAATAAACACGTAGTAGTAAAGTTGTGTCAAATAAGGTGTATTGTTACCCGACAACACACCAATTTGTCCAATCATGAATTGTAGTGGACTGTTAAGTTGTTTTGATTCTGATAGTTAGTTTGAATGTCTTTGACGTTGAATGACGAAATCTAAGTTGCAATAGCTCTTACGACTTTCATTTATCTAGTGAACGATGTTGTCAAGAGTATTTCCATCAATTGCGTTCGTTTCGCGTGTTTATTCACGTCCAGTCGTTTCGCATCCAAATTTGAACAGCCAGATTAGACTCATAACAACTGCAAAAAGTACAGCAACTCAGAAGAAAGCCGCCGGTGCAACAGCGAAAAAAAGTGTTCCTGGGACAAAAGCTACAAGAACAAAGGCAAAGAGTAGCGATTCCGAGAAAAAAGCTAAAGCCAAAGCGAGAGATGCAGCCAAGGCAAAGGAACTCAAAGAAAAAGTAAAAGCAAAAGAAGCAAAAGAGAAAGCAAAAGCAAAAGCAAAAGAGGCCAAAGTGAAACTCGCAGAGAAACGCAAGGAAGAGTCGTTGAAGAAGAAACTCTACTCGTTCAAACGTCCTCCAAGTTTGTACGCGCTATTCATCAAGGAAAACCATCTCAAATACAAAGCTGAACAATTACCATCCAAGGAGATATTCAAGAGGTTAGCTTCTGACTGGAAGACCACTAGTGACGAGGAAAAAGCCAGATTTTCCCAAATAATAAGAGAAAAGAGCGAAGAATACCACAAACAAGTAGCTAGAATTCCAAAGAAGCCAATCAGTGGCTATTTATTGTTTGCTAACGAAATAAGATCCACTTTGGGTACCTCCCTGTTTGGTGATTCATCCCATTTGATTTCTCAGAAGTGGAAAGAATTGAGCGAAGCTGAGAAAGACAAATACAGAAAACTTTCGGACAAAGAACGTGAACACTACCAAAAAGCTGTCACGGACTTCGAAAATGAGAGAAAAAAGGAATTGTCCCTTTAATCTAGCTGTGCTTTATTTACTTATTTAATTAGATTACGGGCCTTGTGTTGATTAATTTTTTATAATTCAATGCACTTAGTTTATAGTGTAGTATACAGAAATGATAATCAGTCGATTCAGTGTAGTTTTCTTGATCCCGTGATACTATCCTGTATAGTATTAGTTGTTTCTAGCTTATTAAGGTTAATTAAGCGATGGGCAAAAGTCGTTAACTAATCCCCTGGATTTTATGACTTCACCAATAAGTTTGATATTTTTGGAAGAGCACTTCTACCTTCTAGCTTTTCTACATGAAGAGGAACTTTACAATATGAATTTACTAGTATACAACGCCCAATTCAAACCACAACTTAACGTATCAATGACCTTTCTTCTTCTGTTTAGTAATATGAGCGCGTAAAACTTTCTGTTTATCACGTAATGACAATTTGGCCTTACCTTGAACATCTCTTTTATGGATCATCATGACGAAATTCTTCTTACGTGCTTTTTCTCTGTTAGTGGTAGAATGAGGATTATCACGCTTACCTCTCTTGGAACCAAACTTGTCTCTTTCTTCTCTGCCCTCTTTAGCATGCGCAATTCTTTCCTCTCTAAGTTGCTTGAATTTGGATGATCCCACAAGAGAAGATGAATTAACTTCCTCTTCGTTAACTTGCACGCCCATTACTTTAGCAACACCGGCCTCAACCCTAAGTTCTTCCAATTTAGCAAAATCTGCTGGTGTCAAAATACGGCTGGATAACAAATCTTGCATAGCTTTTTCCGGATTGACTGGAGAAACTTCTTCAGGTTTATCTTCAAGCTTAGCTTTCTTATTTGGCGCTTCTTCATCGTCGTCATCGGATAAATCGAGGTCTGAATCTGAGTCGTTCAAATCGATCTTGGATTCAGCGGATTTTTCATCTGTATCTTTGTCCTCACCATCATCTTTATCATCATCTGAATCACTAATATTGTATTCTTTGTCAGATTCGACAGTAACCCAGTCACCTTCAACGTCACTGGCATTATCTTGCTCTTCAACTTCCCAATCAGCATCATCTCCTTCGTTCTGATCACCCTCTAAACCTTGATCTTGTCTCCATTTAGCCAATAACTCGATACCAGGAATGGAAGTAACGGTTTGACGTTCAACACCATATTGTAAAGCAGCCTTTTCACCATGTTGTAATTCAATCGATGCAACTTTACCACGATCTTTTCTAGCTAACATATCAGGTGCAACTTCTCTATACAAAGAAATCAACGATCTAGCGGCCATCATAACATTTTTAGCCTTTGATCCTTTATATTCAGTTAAATCTTGTAATAATGGTGCTTCTATGGCTAATGGGGCTCTGGCCAAAATTTCTCTAATAGTGTTAATTCCCGCTGCAGCAACTTCGGAAGCAACACCATCAGATACGAACTCATCTGAAATCTTTCTAATGACCATCGAAATTGATTCTGGAGGAACTAAATCATGTGTTGCTTGAGCAGCAGCTGCCATGATCTGAGTCACATT
Organism: Cephaloascus fragrans; assembly: GCA_003707825.3. Lineage (NCBI taxonomy): Eukaryota > Fungi > Ascomycota > Pichiomycetes > Serinales > Cephaloascaceae > Cephaloascus > Cephaloascus fragrans. The sequence continues at coordinate 253,796 of PPLN03000011.1, forward strand.
TCTTTGTTTTGGTGTTAAGTAATTCAAAAAGAAGGAGTATATTCCTAAAACAGTCAATTTATGGGTACCGATCAATCTTGAGATCAAGTTCATGAGTAAGATTTTTTGATCCAAGTCAAATCTATTTGATTGTTTACCACGAAGGTGATCTGAATATAATTGCTCTGCAAAACCTTGGGGATCTCTCAACAAATGGATAGCGCTGAAATTCAAATATGTAGCAGAATGTTTGGATGAGTTTTTCTTCTTGAATTGTTTAACTGCATTTTCTAATTTCTTCCCCCTCTTACCTGTTTTCTTGTTGATTTGCATCTTATGTCTCAATGAGCCCATATCGAAACCGTCTTCATCGGACTCATCTTCGTTAGCCTCTTCTCTTTCTTTATCAGCGCCCAAGAAAAACTTGGCTCCGGCAACAGACACTTTGACGTCAGGATGTAAAGCGGCTTGGGTCATTATTTCAACTGTTCTTGAATCATCCCAAATACCTCTTCTCCACAATTCCCTAGTAACCTTCGTGGCCCACAAACCTTCAGAATCCTTTTTCTCAAGTAAATTGAACAACAACGCTTGTGTTGATCTATTCAATTTTTGATTTTTTGCACCGGTGTTTGCGGATTTCAAGATTGCGATCATGGTACTGTAGATTTGATGTCTTAAAGCTTTGACATTTTCAATTTTTTTGGAATTGTGAGAATTAATCAATAAAGGGAAAATAGTCTCAATCAATGATTCATCCTTGATGAGGTTTTTGTTCTTCAACATAACAAGACATTGTATGATTTTTTCTCTCAAGTCGGGCGACAAATCACGATAATTGTTGGATAATATTTCCTTCAACTCACCAGGAAAATTGGAGGTTTCTTTAGGATAGCAACTGCAAACTGCTGAAACAAATCCGATCAATTCACCAAACTCTACACCTTTGTCTGCCGTAGGGTTTGATAAAAATATGTCTCTTAACGATTCATAGTGCGAATATTGTTGTAAAAATTCTTCGTGATACGATTCAGGATCACGACGGACCACATTTTGCAACAAAATGATGTTAGTTGGTAAAATTGCTGCTCTTCTTCTTTTACCCATGGTTTATTATTCTTATTTGTAATGGTTTGATCGCTAAAAGTGGTTGGGATTTAGCTAAAACTTTTATCTCACCTTATATTCTTATTGTACAAGAAAAAAATATTCCATTACCCTGAAGTCATCTCGCAAAAATAAAAAATAAAAAGAAAATAAAATTCAAAAAAACTTACGTAATTATGTTTATCACGTAATGACTTATGTAATATTGAAAACAAGCCGCGTCAAGATCTCACGCGATTTCAGAAATACATCTAATGAGATGTAAACATCAAAAACAAAGTGTTATTTTGCATTTTTGTGGGCGCTTGCTTCAACGATGAGCATGGGAGGTAACCAAATTGTGAATATGGATCTCCTAGAGCAGCAGAAGGAAAATATCCAGCCAATGCGGGAAGGAAGGATGGTTTCCGCGCTAGCTCAAAGTTTTTCCACTGATTTACCTCAACTAAAAACCAAACAAACTCAAGAGCGACAAGAATTTGAAAAGTTGATAGAAGAGTCTGAAGAGTTAGATGATCCTATACAGGTTTACATAGATTACTTGCAGTGGATTGAAAATAACTATCCGCTGGGTCTGTCGGTGGAAAGCGGATTGGTCCATCTACTCGAAAGATGTACCACTCAATTCAAAAATGCTTCGTACTACAAAAACGACCCCCGATACTTAATGATATGGTTGAAGTATATAATATACTCGGACAATCCTCGTGATGTTTATGTCTATTTGGCCAAGAAAGAGATTGGAAAATTTTTAGCAACTTACTATGAGGAGTTTGCAAAGTATTTGGAATTCAACAGAAGAAAAGTTCAAGCAGATCAGATTTATCAAATGGGAATCGAGTTGAAGGCAAGGCCACTTGAGAGGTTGATCAGAAGATATAAAGACTTTTTGGCAAGATGCGAATTGGATCCTCCGGCTCAAAATGAGCCAACGAGCCATATTTTGGAGCACATTAGAACTGCATTATCTATGAAAGAAGGTTTGGCTCCTGGGGCCTTTGAGGAAGGAAGGGGTACAGTAGACATCAAGTTTGACCCAGCTAGGCCCAAATTACAAGTTTTCAATGATGATAAAAGCGAAAAAGATGATATTCAATCCATATTCAATAAGCCTACCACTTGGGATAACTTTGGAACTATTGCATCGAGAACGAAAGAAAATGCCATAGCAGCAAAACCTTGGGCTGGTGAGATTTTGAAGCAAAATCAAAGTTCATCAAAAGCGATATCCAAAAAATTTCAGGTATTCAGAGATGATTCCAACATGGATTCTAGCATTCCAGCATTTCGAATAATTCAAAATCCTGGCAAAAAAGACGAAAAAATAGAGTTGAATCTTGATTTAATTTATCCCAATGAAAACGAAGAATACTGCTTGGATGAGCTTCTAGCTATGGCAAAAGGAATATATGGTATGAAGCCACAAGTAAAAAGGAAATCTAAATCTCCTGAAAACTTGATTGTCAAGAAACCCTTACAACAAAGAGAAGATCTCACTTCCAAGATGCAAGATCACATATATCAGGAAGAGAGCACTTCAATAGTGCAATTGAAAGATGAGGGTGAAACTACGGGAAATAGACCCGCTTCGCCCACTATGACAATGTTTGCACGACAGGCGAATAACGAGGTTGCTTCAATGTTCAATCAAGCGATCGAGTCCACCAATGACAATATGAATGATAGTGAAACATCTAATTATGACGATTATGTCACGGAAACTATCAACATCAAAAAAAGCAAATTGATCGAAGATAGGCTTGATGATACAGCATACATGCGTGATTTGTTGCAACTGACTCAGATGAATCAAGAAGAAAATGGCTCCAAATTACCATCTACACCACAAAGAATGTATACGAATGAAAAAAAAGTATCCCCAATTTTAGAACTAACTGAAAACTCTACAAAATATACAAACAAACAAAGCGAAGCAGTGAGTACTCAAAGTTCGCCATTCATAGAGAAGCCACCAACAGACCAATCTTTCATAATAGACTCCCCCACCAACTATTATCACGACAATAATGAGGAAGAATTTCAATTTTGTAATCCGATTGATGAAAGCTTGAGAAAGGCTTTGATATCAAAGTTAGATCCGCCCATAGCGTCTTATCCTGGCTTTTTCAAGTACAACAAGAAGTCAGAAATGAATGAAAAGTTCAAGAAAGTAACGAAAAATCGCAAAATAGTTGCAATGGGTAGCAAAAACTCAATTATTGAATTCAGTTTAACAAATGAAATATATTTGATTAGATCTGAACTAGGAGAGGGAGGATATGCTACTGTTTATTTAGCAGAATCAGGGGAAGGGTATCTAAAAGCTTTGAAAGTTGAAAATCCAGCAAGTACATGGGAATTCTACATATTGAAACAAATACAGTTGAGGTTATCCTCTCACAATCAAAATATATTGAAATCTATAATACGGCCTCAATCTCTACATTTCTTCCAAGATGAAAGCTATCTACTTTTGAACTATGAAAGTCAGGGCACGATTTTAGACATTGTGAACCTTTTCAGAAACTTCAATTCAACCGTCGAGGAGATTTTAGTGGTCTTCTTGGCTATCGAAATAATCAAAATTATTGAAAGTCTCCATTCGGTGGGTATAATGCACGGTGATTTGAAACCAGACAATTGTATGGTGAGGTTTTCTTCTGTGGATGATGATAAGTGGGATATGGAGTACGATAAGAATGGTAATAATGGGTGGCTTTATAAGGGCTTAACTTTAATCGATTTTGGTAGAGCAATAGATATGACTTTATATCCAAAAAATATTAAGTTTGTTTCCAATTGGAAAACAGATCAGCAAGATTGTCCTGAAATGAGACTGAAAAATCCCTGGACGTATGAAGCAGATTATTACGGAATAGCTAGCATCATACATACTATGTTGTTTGGCAAATACATTGAAGTCGTTGAGATTGAGGGTAAATTTAAATTGTCTTCGCCATTGAAAAGGTATTGGCAACATGATTTATGGGTTCCCCTTTTTGATTTGCTATTGAATCCCAAATCTTACGGTTCGCTTCCCCGGCACACACACTTAAATCAACAGAGACGGAAGTTTGAAGATTGGCTAGAGTTGCATAGCACTACTGGCAAGACATTAAAGCACATAATAAAGGAAGTTGAGTTTCAACTAACAGAGCAAAGGAAAATTATACTTTCCAAATAAAAAATATGTACAAATATCTACGTAAGTATATTGATAATTTTCTTTACTTAACAATTAAAAATTCTTTCATTATTAAATTAATCTTTCTTGGTAGTAGATTTGTTTGAGCGATTCTTGATTCTTTGTTTCAATTGGCCTATTCTATCTTTCCACTTTTTGATCACCAGCTTTTGTGATAAAAGGTCGCTCTCTTCTTCAGTCACTGTTCGTTTGACCAACAAATTGAATATAGCACCAAATGTCAAGGCCATCACCGTAGAAGTCAATATGATAACATTATAAGGCATACTAAAATCGGGGGTGGGCAAAGTCAATAGTAAAGAAGTTGTTCGCGCTTCGTATGAATTATTACCTAGAACAGTGATAACTGCCGGCTCAATTTGAAATCCATGATTAGCGTCTGGGGGATATTCTGAATATAATAACAAGGACTTGTCGAAATTATATGACAAGGTTATTGTTGTGTCAGCCGGAACATGAATTTGAAATTCAATATGTGATGGTCTTGTACGATCTATTGCTGGCTGATAATATCTGCTTGTAATTATTTCGTTCATGCTCAAGTTTTGAGAGTTTGACCCAATAATTTGAAGATTTAAGGTATGAAGAAAAATTCTCATGTACCATGGTAAAGCCTCAAAATACACAAATTTTACATCTTCTGTTTTTGACGGATTTTTGAAAACCGTGCGGAAACCCCCATTATCTTGACTGTAACCTGTTAACGAACGCGAAACAATAATAGGTGGTTGTTCAACTGGAAGAATATTTGTACTATCTGTAGCCTGGAATTGGATATTATAATGGTGGTTATCTTGAATATTAACACAATCTGTATCAATTGAAGTCAATGATTCAAGGTCGTCGTCTCTGATCAAATCAAGTTTCCAAGTATCTGTGACATGTGGACATATAACACTAGGCTTATGAGTCAGTAAAGCAGATCCCGCTATGTCTTTCCCAAATAAAGTTTTCAAATCCCACTTGACATCAGTTGGGTCATTTAAGGGAAAGCATCTAAATATATCATGTTCTTTGGATGGATCACATCTCAATTCATCCCCAGGTGTCGGTTTGGGAATTCCATTTTTCCTCTTTCTTTCAGATCTGACAATGTCAATAACGGCATTGATCGTTTGTGACATTTTGAATTTACATGTAGACTGTTCATCATCACAGCTAGTGATAATATCAATTGACATTCCATGCCAGAGAGCATCGAATATTTTGTGTCCATCAAGAAGAGAAGAAATACCAGCTTTACCTCTAGTAGGTAAAAGTTTCAAAAACGGTGTCAAATTTTCAGTACATATGGGTTCACTTGGCAAAGCTGCTCTCAACAAAAACAACTCGTTTTCTGGGTCTGCGACTACTAACAGGTCATTGGCGTTGGGCTGGAAAGATTTGATTGGATACGTCGTGGTCGATTGATCAATGAAATTTAATGAGGCACAAAACAAGCCCGACAATGAGTTCGCTAGTTTTGACCATTGCTCAAATGCGTCTGATTTAGAAGGAGCTTCAATGATAGCCCAGACTTCAACACCAGTACCCCCAGAAAACTTACCATCAAATGGAAGTTTTCCCCATTCCTCAGAATCCCACCAACCTTGTGTGAATCTTAGATGCAACTCTCTTGTATTGGTATTTTCTATTATGGGACCCAATGATCTGGGGAAGTATGTGTAGTGATTATACTTGTTAACCCCATTTTTAAGAGAGTTTCGTATCTGGACTGGAATAGATTCCAACTCAAAATCAAATGAAGCAAGTAAGCTATTTCTCGGAAGTGGCTTCAAATGCAATGTTTCATTGTATGGTATTTCGTGGAATTGAGCTTCTACGAGTCCCAAAAAAAACAAAACCAATGATATTAAGAACCACATAAGACTCTTCTCATTCAATCACTTGACCCGAAACTAATATTTGGTTCAATACCTCAATAACTATATGATTATGTGGCTTATACTCGATAAACCTTCAAAATAATATTGATATACCCCAAAAGTCCGGGTAATGATTTGTGATGAGATATATAATATAATGTAGATGAGTGTTAGGCAGATATCAAAATTGCGAAGACCTGTTTGTTTTTTTGCTTCAATCAAAATCTGCCTTATTCATTTGCGTCTATTGTGGTGTCCTTATAATGTCAAATGGGTATCGAAAAGAAAGGCTTACGCTTTCTAAGCAGGCGGACTCTAATCAACTTTTGCCGCTAGAAAAAGGTTCAGAAGAAAAAAGAGTCAATAAATACGAAATAGCCAACAAATTGAAAGATGAAATAATGAGAGAAGCGGAAGACTTCGATCCTCTAGCAGGAAAAATAGTTGAGAAAACTATTGCTGGAAGGGAGTCGGAATACCATAGGAAACGGCTCAATAGAAATGCTGAAATAATAGATGAAAATAAAAGCTACAGGGAAAGAATGGAACAACGAGAAATGGAAAGAGAGAAGCAACGAGAAGAGTTGAAGTTAAAACAAGAGAAGGAAGACAATGAAGACAGAGCGGTTAGTAAGGAAATCCCTAATGAAAGCTCCAAAAGAGTCAGAAAGAGGCGTTGGGACATAGGTGATGATGCTTCCCCAGCAAATTCAAGAAATGAAAATGAAGACGCAATCACGGATCACGATGAAAAGAGAGCTAAATTGCAAAGGAATCTATCCACCTCTGAAGGTGGACAATCAAACACAGTCGAATCGACTGGTTATGCCATACCAACTGAAGACCACACTGCTTCCAAGATTGCCAAAGAATCAATAATTACAGAGGTTCCTGGTGTGAAGGAACTACAATTCTTTAAGGAGGAAGATATGAAATATTTTGGTAAATTATTGGAGAAATCTGATGAAAAAAAACTAACCTCTGAAGAAATGAAGGAAAAGAAAATCATGAAATTATTGTTGAAAATCAAGAACGGTACGCCAATGGTTCGTAAAGTTGCCATGAGACAAATAACAGATGATGCCAGAGCGTTGGGCCCAAAAGCTTTATTCAATCAAATCTTGCCTCTATTATTAGAGCAAAGTCTCGACGATCAAGAAAGGCATCTTCTAGTAAAGGTGATAGGGCGCGTTTTATTTAGACTCGACGATTTGATAAGACCGTATACTCATAAAATTCTTGTTGTCATATCACCATTATTAATAGATGAGGATTATTATGCTAGAATTGAAGGGAGAGAAATCATCTCCAATTTGGCAAAAGCTGCTGGGTTGGCCCACATGATCGCGACCATGAGACCTGACATTGACCATGCTGACGAGTACGTAAGAAATACAACATCTAGAGCTTTTGCAGTTGTTACCAGTGCATTGGGGATTCCATCACTATTACCATTCTTGAAAGCAGTTTGTCACTCAAAAAAAAGTTGGCAGGCAAGACACACTGGTATCAAAATTATTCAACAAATTGCAATTTTGATGGGTTCTGGTGTTTTGCCCCATTTGAAAGGGCTAGTAGATTGTATAACACATGGGCTTACCGATGATATACTTTCGGTAAGAACCATAACAGCATTGGCTTTATCTGCTTTAGCAGAAGCTTCTGCGCCATATGGTATTGAGTCGTTCGAAAACGTATTGGAACCATTGTGGATGGGTATACGAAAGCATAGAGGCAAAGGGTTGGCCGCATTTTTGAAATGTATTGGATTCATCATACCACTCATGGATGCTGAGTATGCGAGTTATTATACAAAGGAGGTCATGGGAATTCTCTTGAGAGAATTTGAATCTCCTGATGAAGAAATGAAGAAAACAGTATTGAAAGTTGTGCAGCAATGTTCTGTCACACAAGGTGTCACTCCTGCCTATTTGAGATATGACCTTATTCCTACATTCTTTAGATGTTTTTGGACTCGGCGTATGGCTCTTGATCGTCGTACTAGCAAATTGGTGGTGGAAACCACATTTGTCTTGTCTCAGAAAGTTGGTGTATCAGAAATAATTGGAAGGATATTGGATTTTTTGAAAAATGAAAGTGAGCCTTTTCGAAAGATGTCTGTTGAGACTATTGATAAAGTCGTATCTGCATTGGGTGCATCTTCTTTGTCTGATAGAGCTCAACACAGATTATTGGACGGTATTCTTTTTTCATTTCAGGAACAAACAACCGAAGATAGGGTATTCTTGAGAGGGTTTGGAAGTGTTGTCTTTGCCCTCGATACTAGAGTGAAACCGCATATTACTCAAATAGTTAGTACTATATTATACAGATTAAAGAATAAGGCACCTGAAGTAAGGCAACAAGCTGCTGATCTTATTTTCAAGATAGCTCCTGTGATTAAAAACTGCGGAGAAGAGGAGATTTTGAGTAAGTTGAGTATAATTTTGTACGAGTCTTTGGGTGAAGTCTACCCTGAAGTATTAGGTTCAATATTGAGGGCTTTGAACTCAATTGTCTCCGTCGTTGGGATTTCATCCATGAAACCACCTATCAACCAACTTTTACCGACGTTAACTCCAATTTTGAGGAACAGAAATGAAAAAGTTCAGGAAAATGCAATTGATCTAGTTGGAAAAATCGCAGATAGAGGATCAGAATATATCAATGCTCGTGAGTGGATGAGAATATGTTTTGAATTGTTAGATATGCTAAAAAGTCACAAGAAATCAATTCGAAAATCTGCCAACAAAACTTTCGGTTATATAGCAAAAGGCATTGGCCCTCAAGACGTGTTGGCTACCTTATTGAGTAATTTGAAAGTGCAAGAACGTCAGTTGAGAGTTTGTACTGCTGTTGCTATTGCCATAGTTGCAGAGACGTGTTCTCCTTTCACCGTATTGCCTGCCTTGATGAATGAATATAGAGCTCCAGATAATAACGTCCAAAACGGTGTATTGAAAGCAATGACATTCATGTTTGAGTATATTGGTGGTATGGCAAAGGACTATGTTTATGCTGTTACGCCTTTACTAGAGGATGCTTTGACTGATCGTGATCAAGTTCACAGACAAACCGCGGCTTCAGTTGTCAAGCATATGGCACTTGGATGCGTAGGATTGGGTTGTGAAGATGCATTCATTCACTTCTTAAACTTACTTCTTCCTAACATATACGAAACATCTCCCCACGTAATAGATCGTATTTTAGAAGGTATCGAAGGGGTCAGGAATGCAGTTGGTGTTGGAATAATAATGAATTATACATGGGCCGGTTTATTTCATCCAGCAAGAAAGGTCCGTACTCCCTACTGGAGGATTTACAACAGTGCTTATGTTCAAAGTGCAGATTCAATGGTTCCTTACTTCCCTATTATTGATAAAAATCCCTACAAGATCGAAGAGTTTGATATAATTTTATAGTCTATCAAAATTAATAGAAAAAGTACATAATAATGAAAAACCTGTATCTTTTTGGTTCCTTATTCCAGATTTTCTTGGTGTATTATGTTCAATGCAATCAATCCATTATTGTCATCCCCTGTATCATGAATTTGTGTTATTCTTCCTCCTCACTACTTTCTTCGTACTCACTTTCACTTTCGTCCGGACCGTCAAATTCCTCTTCATCTTCATCTTCTTCATCTTCTTCATCATCATCCTCGTCACCATCCTCATCATCATCATCGTCTTCGTCACTGGATTCCAACAATTTCTGGTTTAGCAAGTCATTTTTAGTTTCAGCCGCAAAAAATTCATCTAAACTTTGCAATTTATAACTAGGTTTAGGTAATATACTACTTTGCTGTGGTACAAAATTTTGAAATTGATCAGATGAAATAGCAGTCGATGATGCTGGAGGAGAATTTGTTCTAGCAGTGAATGACTGCAAATTTTTCTCGTATGACTTGGTAGGAATTTCTGTTCTGATCTCTGAACTAGGTAATCTGTCTTGATTAGACCATTTGGTAACTTTGTTGAAATTTATGATCATACCATTTATCTGTAAAATCGATACTTTTTCGTCAAAGGTCAAATTCGAAGGTTTATTGGTCTCGCCCGTGACAATGAATGAATGGTTCAATGATATTATGGGAGCCGGTTTTGGAACTTGAAAAAAGAGAGTTGCTAATGGCATCTGCTCATTTGAACTGTTTAATAGAAAATTAAACATCCGGGATCTGTCCCTTGTATCAAAAGAGTTGTCATATTTCGTTAAATGTAGGATATGACGAAACATTTTAGGTATGATTCCATTTTGGTCATAACCATCTAAGGAATCGGAATTCTCTTGCTTGAATCTATCAACATCATACGAGTAAATCTTACCAGCCAATGATAAAATTTGATACCTTACTTGATCTGGTTCATTAGCGAAATTTTTTATTAGTTTCCGCAAAACATCTGGCCCTATGGTTTTGGCAACTCCTGAAAACTCACCCACCAACCAAATAACACTAGCTTTCGCATCTGCATTCAAATGGTTGGTATCCAAATACTGTGCCAATTTGTATAGAATTTTTATGTTGTCTGACAGGTTCCCTGACTCCTGAATCAAACAGCGGATAACCGTTAACAATTCACCCACAATGTGATCACTGTCATGTGTATTACTGAATTGCTTCAAAGCCCACTTGAGAACTTTTGAGCTCCAAATACTAGATATTTGAGCACAGCGACCAATCGCTTTGATTGATTCAGATGCTATTTTCTTGTCTAAGTTCAACGCGTAGTATTGTAACTCATCAATTATTGCACGGGCGTTGTTTTCGTTGCACAAAAGAGAAAGAATCTCAAGTTTACATTTGGCAATTTTGAATGAGTCATTGGGGAACAAATAAAATCTTTTAGAGTACTGCACAAACAAACTTGGATCTTGCAAGGCCATTATCAAAATAGACTGTAAAACAAAAAAAGATACTTCAAGTTGCTGCGAAGTCATTAATCTAACAAAAGCAGCATCTATTTGATATTCCTGAAAAACTTTTGGTGGAGTTAAGTAGAAAAATGCTCTTCCAACAGAAAGGACAACGGATTCAGTTCGACTATATATGAGATATTTTATGGACTCCAAAAACAATTTCAAATCTGGATCAAATGTAACATCGTACACAGGAAACGATATTGTCGAATAATCATCTGGCAAGTCAATAACTTCATTGGAAGCTCTGTTTGCAAGTTTTGGTTTGTGTAAGTATTTTCTGGAATAATCTGTCATCAACTCAACTAGTATCGCTTGAGACCACTCATCAAGATCAACTAATATTTTACAAAAATAACGGAAATGGCCATGAAGAAGCTCGTAGCTTTTCGGAGCTATTTTGTAAAGAGTCTTTATAGCTGATGATAGAACAGAAATATCTTGATCTGTGAGTAGTTGCTTGAGGTATTCCATGAGCTGTTCTCGATTGGAATTCTCTGTTTCGTAGCATTTACTAATTGCTATGGCAGACGCTGATCTAACTATTGGTGATAAATCAGAGACACACTTTTTGATTCCCAACGAAAGAATTGTGGAAATTGCAGGTATACGTATCCCAGCCATGACCCTTATAGCTGCAGCTCTTATATTGGGATCCGATTCTCCTAGCGACCTTTGTATTGCATTTATGGATAACAAAACAGTATCTGGATTAAGCTCTGCAAACTTTGTCAAATATATGAACACTAACTTCCTTAACTGCAAATTTGAGGATGTGACATTTTTAACTACATCAGCAAAATACCCAGAACCGTTTTCTCCTCTAGATACAAGGGATATCAAGCACTTCATACCATTGAGTTTATCTCTGTCTGCTCTAGAGTTCAACAAGTTGGATATTTCGGCTGGCCTCATATGTATAGGAGTGTCAGCTAACCTAGCAGAAGCAGAGGCAGCAGCTTCGATTGTTAAATCACGAGCTGATTCTAACATCGAAGATAATCTAGCTAATGAATCCACCATTTTCACGATTGCTATTCTTTCTATTCATTTATCAATTGAAGTCAACGGCACCACCAAATCTACTGTAGATTTTATTTCAAATAGTGTTACGAGAATTTGAATCATAATAAATTGATGGAAGTGCAATTTTCGCGGGTTGTTAACTTCCCAATCCGGTAAGAACTACAGTACTCGAATTACAATGATAAAAAAAGTTCATTACTGGTTTCATTAAATTATTGAAAGGGTGAAATAATTCTAGAAAGGATCTTCATATGGATCTTCTTCATCATAGTCGTCATCTTTCTCAAATTCGTAGACAATAGCACCACCTGCACCGAAAGTTTGAGCCTCCAAAAAAGGTAAATCAACCTGGTCTTTTGCCAATTTCTGCCTTGATGAAGTAGATAAATTGAACGTGGTGAGCTCTTTTAACAAATCATCTGCGTTGTCGCCATCATCTTTGCTCTTCTTCGTCTCTTGAAAGACACGAAGTTCGTGGTTTTTTGCGTTGATGGAGAATTTATAGCTCAAGGACCTTCCAGATTTTCTTCTGCTGGTCAAAACCAAGTCAAACTCAGAGCTGTTCAACCCACTGTTCACTGGAAAAAACAATCTGTCCATCTCTTGATCCAAGTATTCGGAATCGGCGCTTTTCAAGTTTGGTCTGACCTCAAATATGGTGCTTGCGATATAATTCAAGATTTTGTGGGATGACGGATAGTTGGCATTAGCTAGAACTTTTTGCGGAACATTAGTATGGAACACTCCAAGAAGTATGGTTTGAGGAGTAACCAACGTGGATACAAACTGCGATAAGTCCTCGTTATTGATGTAGTTCAAAGAGTCTATTATGACGAAAGTTTTCTTATCTTGCACAAGATGCTCGTGAACAAACTTGCCAACGTCTTCCAACAGGCATTCAGAGCAATCTAGAAAATGTGTCGCATATTTTGGTTTGTTCAACGTTTCAAATGATAGATAGACAACGTTGGTGTTGCTAGGTAGTCTGTGGATGAATTCCTGTATTAAGTAATAAGCTGACTGGCTCAAAGAGTCAAAGGCCACAAGAAACGGGGAGTTCTCTTTGAGTGAGAGAAGCCTATTCAATAGTACCACTGAACTTTGATTAGACATAGTAAATAGTATCAAATAATCGACTTTTACCCAAAAACTACACTTCCATTCGTATGAGCTTAATGAAAAAAAATCATCAGCTATCGTTGCGGTTTTGAGCCCTTCAGTAACATGCAGTACTTCTATTATAGAGTGAATGGATGTCCATATAAAGCAAAAGTCTCAACCAAGGATCCATTTATCTTGGAAACGAAGCCTACAGTCTGGTGTTTTGACATTCTGTCGATTAAATGATATTATTATTCACAATAAAATTAGCAAAAATGAATACAAAAAGATCAGTAGGATGAATTTTTCAGCTCAAAACCATATTGCAAAGGTCGTATATAATGATTACCTTGAATTGGTCATCCTTTTGAGATGTTAGCTGTTTTCCTTTCTAAAAAAGAGAATTGTAAAGTACTTACTTTCTGGCCAACATGGTTGGCAGCGCCTCTGTGTTCTACGACGTGGAATACTATGCCACTATCACAAATTTTCAGTATGTGAGAAAATACCAAATCAGTATACGGACCGTTTTGGTTCTTTCTTGCTCTGGACAATATTTTGTTCGTGATCTCAGTTCTGACGTCTTTGAGAGCTTGCTTGTAGTATCTGAGGTTTTTTTGAATGATTTGGTCTAGTTCAGCTTCATTTTTATTGGCAATCTCCGATATTTTCAACGATTTCTGAGAAGAAGAAGAGGGAAATAGAACAATTTCGTTTGATTTGGCAAAGTTGAAGATTTCCCTCGTGCTTTTTCTTTGGATTATGAGAGCTTTCAACGAAGACAACTGACTCTGATATTTTCTTTCCTTTGATTTACAATAGTTATCCAAATATTTTATAACATTGTCAATATAAGCACCTGATTTGTTCATTGTAGTTCAGTGTGTTATTCCAATACGGTTAATTGCACACATCCTAAAGCACAAAGATTTGGTTCCATATTTATATAGAGTATATCGCACTCAATTTGTTATACCAATTTTCAAAGAGATCAAAGTTTGAATCTTTTGATTGTTAGCATTCTCTTAGCTCTGAAATATGAAAAGAAGTAATATCCAAAAGATTATATTGGTAAAACTTCAGGCTTTTGAAGATAATGATTCCCAAAACATATCGTGTCCACATTACTAAGTCTAGTTAGTATTGTACCATAGCTTAATAGGCATATGTGTAAAACTAACACCTTGCAATATATTCGTATTAAATCAATATTTTCAAGCAAGCAAAATAGTTAAAGTTGGTTGCAACATGCATGTTGTGTATTGTAACAATCAATTTCATTAATCACAAAACTTGTTTTCATTAAGTCTTTCTAGTAACATCTAATTAATTGTTTGCATCTAGATACCTCTAGTATTTTATTAGAACAGCGATGGGCATTAGTATATTGTACTTGTGAATCTCGTTTCATAATATAAGACCATCACTCATTAAATAGCCCAAGCATCAGCTAACTAGATTTGAAACCATAAGTTCAAGAGACGTGGCTAAATATTGTCTAACATTTTGTTATTCAAGCTCACTTGTCAAATATTTTTGTGAAATCCATCGATCTAGATTCACTCAAAGATAGAACATGTTCATCTGTGTTGCTAGTGCGATATGTCAAAGTATAACGAATTTAGCCCCCTCCTAATTGAATATTCTTGACTTTAAGGATCCAGTTATTCAAGTCAAACATAGTGTCATAAGCGTTCAGAAACTAATTGAAACTGTCTTTGACGGGTATTATTTATTACGTTCTTCAAAGCGTTTTTATTTCATTGAAACGTAGAACTGTAATGATTCAATACCAAAATAAAGTAAGCAAATTACAGTGGATGGTGTAAAGTCCTCTCTGCCAAAACATCAGATAAAAAAAATCGATTGTAGAATATATTAGCCAACATCGAGTAAGATATTGTGGCGATGAGTAACAAAATATAATATCCTTTCAGTTTGAGTAAATCACGGAGCTTTCCATGACAATCAATGGAGTCAAATCTTTAAAAGAACACTAACACCATAATAACGCCAAAATCTTCTTTTATCACGCCTCAGTTTTCCGATATACATTCAGAGCACTATTGCTACATCACCAGCCTTGTTGTATGATAAAAGTTTCTTAGTGTTTTTCTAGTGGTCAAATGAGTTCTGTTAAAAGAATAAGAGTCCAATCAACGTGCTTTCTTCTACACCAAATCGAATGCCATATGGAAGAAGGTTCAAAATGAATCTATAATCGAAGCCTTAGACATCTCAGTGTTCATTTCGTCAATATTTGCTAGACAAATGAAGGGTGCTAATTAGTGTCTCGTTCTTTGAGAATCTGTGGTTTATAACTATATTTATTCTCTCCTGTTATCTCGATTCAATTTTCTACTTTGTTTCAGTTGCCGAAATAACTGGGGCAGATCAAATGTTTTACACTCAACATGATATCCTCTGTTAGCCTACCAAGTTTTTCAATCATACTACAACAATTCAACTGTTTACGGGTCTAAAAAAAAGTAGTTCAGCTGGTTGAGTCAAATGCTAGAACTCAAACCAAATCGATCTGCTGACTCCATCAACCAGACTTGGCTCCAAGTGCCACGAAAAAGTTTTTCCGAGACTTACAAACTAAAACATTACAATTATTTTTATGGCATTAGATTCACTTGAAACTGAATATTCATTAAAGTTGTAATTGGAGCCGAGTTACATTGATAGTACTAAAACATTGGTACACGAGTTTTGTTCTTGCAGGCTTGTGTAACACATGCGGCTCATTACCTGTTATACCTTCAAGACTATATCAATATGACACATCATGTTATGCTAATATGAGCTATCAGGAAACAAAAACCACAAACCTTCTGGTTAGAAAGTGGGTCTTGTTTGATTTGGCTTCGTAAAAGAGAAGGCGACATGTGACATAAAACAGGTGGTCACTAGTGATATAACTTTAACTTAATCAATGTCGACTAATCATCTAATGATGAATGGCCAATGTAAACTAATAAACTAATCTAGAAATGTTGAACCCTGAATAATGTGTCTTTCCTTGAGCCATACATGAAAGACAAACTTAAATTATTTATCATGGTTTAGTGTACTATTTATAGTACTAAAACTTTCTCTTTTCTTGGCCAGATTTTGGAATCACTATTAGTCATGAAATGAACAGCCTTTTGGTTGCAGCTGTTAGCGATCCAAGATAAAGAAGAGCCTTTGGAAATCAACTAAATCATTTAAAATCAAAGAAACAGTACAGATAAAGGGTTCATGCATCGAGTATACTCACAAACTTTTTCTGTACGATTATTCTATGATCACAATAACTTACTATGCTGTTTGCGTAGATGGAGAAAGTGCTTTTGTAGACTACTTCGAAAGACTATAAAGAACCGCGGAATAGCTAGTTTTTCTTGGTTTGTTTGTTTTACAGGCAAAAACTTCCTGGTTATCAAGATCTGGTTTTATTATGAGAATAACATGACTATCTATTTTAGCTTTGGATGAAATTGGTAAAACGATTATTTTAGCTTAGTTTCCAGCAATCAGACAACAGGCAGTGTCTGGATCCCCATCTTTGGAATAGAATCAACTCCATATATGTTGTAATCAGCCAGTTCGTAGTTATCCAAATTCTCATAATCAATAATATTACCATCGCTGTCATACGCAAAATCGTCTGAATCTTCCGAAACTTTGGCGATAGGTTCATCCTCCAATAAATATAACTTTGTTGTATAATAGGTAAGTCTTCTTGCTTGTAGCTCCAAAATGTCTTCTGTATTGTTCACAACTGGATCCTCTGAAGTCCCACTTGAAGAGCATGGAATCGGAGGATAACATTCTTGAATCCAAATTTCATCATCTACTTTATAAACTGGCACATTTTGTATCCAGTTGGTCACTTTCTCACTGTGGGTCATGTTGGCTGTTCCTCGTGGATTGAAGCTTGAGGGAAAATGATCCTTGTTTTTGTCAGCACTAGACCTTATTATCTGATCAGCCGAACTGGGACCAGCTTCCAAGATGAGAACTCTTTCACCAGCAGCCGCCCTGGTGAAATCGTAGTTATTATCAACTGTGTAAATATCATCAGTTTTGATCTTTGAGGGCGACTCTAATACTGCTCTACCAACACAAACGTATCCATCTGGTGCTTTCTTACTGGGGGATATTATGTGAGCTTGTCTCAATGGACTTTGGTTTTTAGGAAGATTACTGGAATTTTGATAGCCAGGAATTGGTGAGCCGTGACGCAACAAGTCCTTCTGCCCAGAATTGGTCTCATTTTGAGTATTTGAGAAGAAGTGAGGATTGACGGGATAGCTTTCTAACCCTCCCATATTCTTTGACACCTTGTAAATATCCTATACAGTAATTGTTAGCAACAGATCTCGTCTGAATTCGTGGAAAAAGGTACTTCAACATACCTGTCCTAAAAATATATCTTTTCCACTGGAGGAGATTTGAATGTCATCCATGTTTCAATATATTAGACTTGAGTTCAACTGTTTACTGTAACAAGTTTGGTATATTTCTAGTGAGTCTATATGCGAAAATGTCAATGAGTACCGCTAACCACTCAATTTTCATGAGAACTCAACTACTTTGACAAGGAATTGAGCACTTAAACATATATAACCCAAAAAAAAGAGAAAAAGAAGAATTTGTAGTCCTTTCCCAAGCACAATAGTAGAAGGAAACGATTCTTCATAGAGGATTAGACACAAAAATGATTGCAGCACAAACCAGAAATGGAACTATTTGCGCTCATAACGATTTTGCAATTCGCGATCGATTATCGTTACCGATAAACCATGATAACTACTTGAAATGAAGTTGCTTTCAAATTTGAGCTAAAATGATCATTTCCACAAATATCATAGGATAACTATTACATCAACACATGGGTGTTCATTCATTGTGGGATATAGTTGGTCCGGCATCACGACCTGTGAGACTAGAAGCTCTAAGTCGAAAAAAATTGGCGGTGGATGCTTCCATTTGGATCTACCAATTTTTGAAGGCCGTCAGAGACCAAGAAGGTAACGCATTGAAAAGCTCTCATATAGTTGGGTTTTTTAGGAGAATATGCAAATTGCTTTATTTCGGAATTTTGCCGGTGTTTGTTTTCGATGGTGGTGCTCCAGCGTTGAAGAAACGGACCATAAACCAAAGAAGAGAGAAGAGGCAAGGGAAGAGAGAGAACGCCAAGTCTACCGCACAAAAGTTGTTAGCCATACAATTACAAAGAGAAGCAGAGCGAAGATTTGACATGAAGACAGACAATTCTGCACCCAAAAAAATCTCAAGGAGATCAAAAAATGATGAGCTGAATATCCACGAAGAAAATGATTTGGTCTACATGGAGGATTTGGTGAACGCTCAACCCGGTCAGAGTACACCAATGAATAGTAGTGAGATACCACTGACGTCACCTAGTAAAAAACTTTTTAGAAGATTGGATGAGTACCACCTTCCTGAGATTGAAGCTTTTGAATCAGTAAGATCTGATGCGAGAATGATGACCTTGAATGAGTTTGAGGAGTTAACGAAGGACTTAGATGATGAAATAGATGGTGTTGATTTGAATACTGTTGATCCTAGTTCTCAAGAATTCAGCGAACTTCCATTATCCACTCAGTATATGATATTATCGAATTTGAGATTGCGATCTAGGTTGAGAATGGGCTACACAAAGGAACAATTGGAAACATTATTTCCCAACAGTATGGAGTTCTCCAAATTTCAAATTCAAATGGTTCAAAAAAGAAATTTCTTGACTCAGAAGTTGATGAATGCTAGTGGAATGAACGAAAATGGTAACACAACCCGTAGGATCGCAGGTGACAAAGATAGGGAATATTCATTACAGAAGAACAACGATGGTTGGACTTTATCTTTGGGATCAGAAGGAAAATCAAAAGATAGCGCAATAGAGCTCGACGAAGATGGAAATCCATTGAGACCAAAAAGCGAAGACGAGGACGATGATGCTGATGTTGAGTGGGAGGACATATCAATCCACAATGATGAAGAAAACGCTCAAAATTCTCAGATGACAGAAAAATTTGATGCTGCATCAGCAGGTATATCGGGTGATATGAACTCATTGGCTAGAATGTACACGGATAAGGAAGATGACAAGGATTTCCAAAATGTCCTCTTCGAGTCAATGAAGGACAACTCACTTCAGGAATTTGAAGAACATCAAATCAAACAAGCAATTGAGGAGTCAAAGAAGGATCTTCTCAATTTGAAAAGAGCAGAGAAGAAAATTTTAGACAGAGATGCTTTTGATTTGGGCGATGCGTTTGGAGATTTTCCTAGCTCTTTCCAAAAGAAAGCATCACCGATATCCTCATATGAGAAAGAGTCAAGTGAGACACCAAAATTTTCCTTAGGTTCTTCATCACTTTTTGAACCACCACCAAAAAATGACAGTAGTTCTGTTTCTGATGTGACATTTAAAAAAAACTCTGCACCTGCAATTGAGGAGGTTTCATCTAGTGATACGAGCCCAAACATGGAGAAGCCAAAAAAGAAAGCTGTTCCTCTACCATCTTGGTTCAATAATTCCACGCCGAATCATTTCAATACAAACACTATCGGGGTGGATAAAGAGAGCAGTAAACCCACGGCAGATGAAGAAGCTGGTTTGATATCATGGAACACGGCAAAAGAATATATTGATAGTGGACCAGTCATAGAAACAGAAGATGAAAAGGAATGTGATGTCGAAATTCTCGAAAGACCAAATGCAAATGATTTGATTACAGATATTAGCGAACCAGAATATGCTCGAACTGACTCTATTTTCAATGGAGAACGTCTCTCAGTTGCTACACAATCTACTGTACAATCTTCAACACAGCAGAAGGCACTGAGTATGGAGAGTGAAGGTAAAGCTAATCAAATCACAAGTAAAGAACAAAACAACGTTGAAATATTTGACTACGATTTTTCAGAGTCCGAAGAAGAAAAGTTGATTGAACAGCTACAGAATGAAGAGATTGAACATGAAAGATTCGCATCGATTATAAATCCCAATTTTTCGAGCAAAATTTCAGATGAAAAATTGCTCAAGGAACAACAACGAAGAGATAAGAGGGATTCGGATGAAGTCACGAATAACATGATACAAGATGTGCAGGAATTATTACAAAGATTTGGCATTCCGTATATCACAGCGCCCATGGAAGCCGAAGCTCAATGTGCGGAATTGCTTACTTTGGGTTTGGTAGATGGAATAATCACTGATGATAGTGATTGCTTTTTATTTGGAGGAGACAGGATTTACAAAAACATGTTCAATCAAAAAAATTACGTCGAGTGTTACTTCATGAGTGATTTAGAACGCGATCTTGGATTGACAAGAAATAAACTAATTGAATTGGCAATGCTCCTAGGAAGTGATTACACAGAAGGAATAAAAGGTGTTGGTCCCGTTTTAGCAATGGAAATCCTAGCGGAATTTTCTTCAACGAACTCGTCGTCACTAGATAGTTTTCGTGATTGGTGGGTAAACATTCAAAACGGTGGCGAAATAAGTGAAACAGAAACCGAGATACAAAGGAAACTAAGAAAGAAGTTTAAGGGGAAGTTATTCTTAGACAATTCTTTTCCTGAGCGGTTAGTGTATGAAGCATACATTAGACCTGAGGTAGATAAGGATGAAACTGAATTTAAATGGGGAGCCCCGGATTTGGATCAAATAAGAACTTTTTTAATGTATAATGTTGAATGGAGTCAACAAAAGGTCGATGAAGTACTTGTTCCTGTAATCAAAGATATGAACAAGAAGAAAAGCGAAGGCACGCAGTCTACTTTGGGTGAATTCTTTCCTCGTGAGGTAACTCAAAAAAGAAGAGATTTGAACAGAGGTAAAAGATTGAAGTCTGCGACAGAAAAGTTGACCAAAAAGAGAAAAGCAAACACAGGAAATCACGATAACTGACTCAAGTGACACAATCCTTAATCGAGAGTGTTACGTGCGATTTCACTTGAACGGCTGGATGGTCTACGAACGGATCAACAATCTGATTCTTAATAAGTACATAAAAAAGTTACCAAGGGCATCGATCAGTATCGAAACTGGTCCTTTAGCTGTATATAATCCAACACCTACTCAAAACAACTATAACAAACAACCGCATTTTTTCTTGATTTTAGATATGTAATTGTACCTTCGAGTGCAAAAACCTAAAGGTTAGTCGTAACAAGAAAACACACAAAAAAAAAGGGGGAAAATCAAAAGTACGTCAAATGACCACCCAGCCACCTTGCTTTCTCAAGCCCTTCTGTGGTATTCGTGTCCTCTCCATATAACTTCATCCAGTATTCAATACCACCTTCCAAAAGCCATATCTTGGTTTTTGAGAATCTTGGATCATTTTTAATCTGCGCAGCAAACAGTCTTGCAGCCTGGGGCCCTCTAACTTGACTCAAGTAACAATGAAATACAATGTCATCATAAGGAACCAAGCCCAAAAGACGCCCCTCGCTCAACCCAGCGGTAAACTTTTTATGGGGTAAATGGAGACAGCCTCTGATGTGCCCTCCAACATAATCATCACCTCTAACATCAACCACCAAAAAGCTTCTATTATCATACGAAGTACGCGTTTTTAACCAGCTGTGTAACAAATCTGCATGCATTACTTCGAACTTTTCATTGTTCGCCTGTGTACCTTGGCTCATGTTGTATTTTCAGATTGATCTATTAAAAGGAATGATAGGGTATTGTTATTTGAAATGTTTTTCTAAAGTTTTTTTTCTTACTCGAAGGGAAAAAAAAAAACCTTTAAATACTCTATGACTCAAAGGTTGAGCAATTGTTGAAGGAATGGATATTCAGTTTGGACAGGACAAATTTGCAGCACTATCACTAAGACCTGAGACAACGCTTTCCATAGTGAACTTTTCGAACTAGTTTGTCGACTTTTTAAAACACCTGGTTTAGTTAACAAACCATGTCTCTCCCGCGCCACTCGATTTTGGTTCCTATTTTAACCTATCCTTGATCACGCCAGAACTTACTATGAACACAGTTATGGGCAAGCTCACAGGTCCGCCCAGAAAATCATGAGAGCTAGCATTGTGGGAGCTTTGGTTTATCGGAGTGTCCAACGCTTCTTCCTCCCCTGCTATAGATCCTGCTTCAACCTCCCGAATGGAAGTTGCTGAGTTGAGATTTCAAGTAGCAAAAGTCTGAACAAGGAAGACTTTCTAGTGAATGATTCCCCATAACCGCTGACACAGGCCCTCTTACTCTCTTCCCACTGTATAGCGATCGAGATCGCATTCTCGTAGCCGCCCAGCTACACAGGTTTCACACGCCGTGACATATCAAGCCAATCCCCAGGAGCTAGTTGACAGCACCATACAAGTCACGTACCAAGCTCGTGTTGGTATCCGATGGGTTGCACGTATTGCTTATCGTGCTGGGCACCACTGATAGCTGGACCATACTACAGTTCATGCTTATTCTTCCGTACCTCAGCGTGCTTACAACCAGAATATGTCTTAACCACGCAAACTCACTCACCATTTGCACAATCGTGGTTCTCCCCACTGTTGCTTTTCCATTGAAGCCATTTGTTGTGAATCACCAACACTGAGAACCATATCAATGAACTCGAAGAGTCATTCAGATGTACAGAACCAGGTGCAACTAGCTGATTCCTGGATGTGAGAATCCTGGTACTACAACACACTCCTTTTGTCTATCTTCATAACCGCTAACCTCTCGTTAAAAGATGAA
Organism: Cephaloascus fragrans; assembly: GCA_003707825.3. Classification (NCBI taxonomy): domain Eukaryota; kingdom Fungi; phylum Ascomycota; class Pichiomycetes; order Serinales; family Cephaloascaceae; genus Cephaloascus; species Cephaloascus fragrans. Next base: position 276,738 of record PPLN03000011.1, read on the forward strand.
ATATCCAGTGGCTCCATATCTTGAACTGACGTGACACATCATGACATCAAAATTCCAGTTCCACTTCAATGCTTAGATCTTTGATACCACTACAGACCTTTCGGCCAACCTGCATAGAAGCCATTTCATAGTTAGAGAGTCGCTAAAGGTCGCGATAGTCACATGGCATTCCTGTTAAGAAAGTGTCCAACAAATATTTGTGGAAGGACCCACATGGGTCTGTACTATGTTGATGTTTGGCTTGAAGAAACCAGAATTATGAAGGAAAGTGGCATACACCTCAGTCAGAACTAGTGACAGAGAGGGAAGAGTAGTTTCTCAAAGCAATCTTGGGGGACCAGAAAATGGTGGTGGTGGCTCCCGTTTTCATATATGAACTACTCGCCTTCACTTAGATTTACACCTTTTTGCCGCTACTTCATCTGTCGCTGTGTGGACACCCAAATCTCGGGCTGAAGCTCAGAGATTATCCGAGCCAGGGAAGAAAAACTTCAAAAAGGGTTGTTTCGTGGTATCGGATGGCATTAGGGGCCAACAAAGAAGAGGCGCCCAGCTTTCAGAGAGACAATCGACGTGAAGTATTGAAAACCTCTTGTTGAAGCGTAAGCTGTAAAACATTTTAAAATCGTATAATTCTGATTACGCAACCTCTAATTGTTCGTTCAGGCATCCGACTTGAGAATTTCAACTCGAGAAAATAATTTCTCAAACTGTTATAATCAACAGCTCTATTTCCTTAATTTTTGGTGGCAGCTGAAACCTAAGAAACTAGCGATTAGCCCGTGGAACTTTAGGATATTGATTCCCCATCCACACTATTTGGAGTTAACAGAATTTCAGGTAACTGGCCAGCTTTGCAATTGAGCTCATCGAAAACAGGGACTCAACAAATATGTCACCAAATGAAGATAAAAAAAATAGCTTATCTAGAACCTTGTCGGTAGACAGTTTGGCTCCTACTAGATTACTAAGAAGTGCATCTATATCTTCATTATTTAGAAAAAGGGCAAGAGAGGAGCCCAGTGTTGGCACTGCTGACTCAAAATCGAATGTAAGTTCATATAGCACATCTCCCGATGAAGGATCATCTTCAGAGGAGTCACCAGAGTCTAAGAAAAGAAAGATCCAAACACAGCAAGAATTGGAATTTCAAAAGCAGGAAAAGCTGTACGATGAGGAATTGCCCCAAGACTTGAGAAAATACAGACCTTATGGATTTAGATTCAACATTCCTCCCAAAGATAGACCTATAAGAATCTATGCTGATGGTGTTTTTGACTTATTTCATCTTGGCCATATGAGACAGTTAGAGCAAGCCAAAAAAGCTTTTGAAAATGTTGAATTGGTTTGTGGTATTCCCAGTGACGTCGAAACACATAAAAGAAAAGGTTTAACTGTGTTGAGCGACGAGCAACGTTGTGCCACCTTACTTCATTGTAAGTGGGTTGATGAGGTTATTCCAGATGCTCCTTGGTGCGTTACTACTGACTTTTTGCTAGAACATAAAATTGATTACGTTGCGCATGATGATATACCTTACGCTTCAGCTGATTCCGATGATATATATAAACCAATCAAGGAAAAGGGAATGTTTTTGACAACTCAAAGAACTGAAGGTATCTCAACCTCTGACATTATAACAAAGATAATCAGAGATTATGACAAATACTTGATGAGAAATTTTGCCAGAGGTGCAACAAGAAAAGAATTGAATGTCAGTTGGTTGAAGAAAAATGAGCTAGAATTCAAAAAGCATATCAGTGATTTCAGAAGCTATTGGTCAAAGAATAAAGTCAATATAAACAACGTCTCAAAGGACTTGTATTTTGAGGTAAGAGAATATTTAAGAGGGAAAAAAACGGATAACTTATCTTTGTTAGATATGGAAAATGATGATGACTCTAGCTCTTTTATTCAAGGACGACAAAGAGCTCAATCCCCTGCTACCGAATTCGCTTCGAAATTCATGGGTAATGCAAACAAAGATTTGAATCATTCTTCTAACAAGTCATTCATTGAAAATGTTAAGGACTGGATGAGAGGTGATACGGAATCGCATGATGAAAATGATGATGAAATTGAAAATGAGACTGTCAATGAACCATCCAATAAAAAGTCACAACCAAGGAAAGATAACACCGAGTCAGACTCTTCTGAATCAGAATCATCCGAAACAAAATCTAAGAATTAGAAGAGACTGACCGATATTTCAAGTTGAGAGAATCCTCTTCTGGTTTCTCGTGATTTTGATGGGTTTCAATTTCCCTCAGTATAGGAAGGAGAATCATGTGCCTCAAGATTTATTTCTCTATTCTCAATTCACCGATTTAATAATCTTTTATCTTGCTTATGACGCCTCAGGCGTACTTTTGCACCACCTCTCCTCTTGTAAATTATACTGGCTGATATGTTTAATAGACTTTATCCATCTTGCAAGAATAAGTATGGGTTAAGCTAAATTTATAATTTGTTTCACTGTAGAATCCGAAAGCATAGCTTTGTAAAGCAGCAGGCTCCATGGTGTACAATAAAAAAAGACGGGTTGTCGTATTAACCGAAAAATGCTTCATTAAAAACGACTTTTCAACACTTCCTAAAATGTGTAACTTTAGGTTGAATATTGAACAAAAATCGCTTGGTATAACACAAGGGCAATCTTTTGATTTACATTCATTATTATATTAGACAATCTCTATCAAAGTAGTCAATATAGAAAAAGTTATGGAGGAAATAAAGAGTTTGAACTCTTTATCAATATCGAACAATATTATCACTACTGTTGTTTATCAACAAAGCTCGCCCACATTGATATCGTTGGAACAACTACAACAGCTACAGAGTTTGAAAGGTCTACATTCCCACACATTACCCGAGTCGTAAGTGTTTTATTGATTCATCAATCTAGCCTTCTTTCAATGCTAACAAATCACAGAAATTGGAGCTTCACTCAAGGTTTATTAGTTGGCCAATTCAGTGTCATAATAGTGATTGGTATATTTATCAAGTTTTTTGTGTTTGCTGAATCGACGAGACAACAAACAGTTCCATCCTCTTTGATCTCTAAGAAATCTACGTCTTCAGGCGTTATCGTCAAACGTGAAAATGATCCAAACTCGTATTCTTCTACTTCTGTTATATTAGAAAAGACTTACTATGATGTTAAAAATCACGCTCCTGAATCATTAGATTGGTTCAATGTATTAATTGCTCAAACAATCAATCAATTTAGAATAGAGGCGATTTTATCAGACAATATCTACCATTCCTTGGATAATTTTTTGGCAACCTCAAATTTGCCTGATTACATAGATAAGATAAAGTTGACAGAGATTGATGTTGGTGATGATTTTCCCATTTTCAGTAATTGCCGTATACAGCATAGCGATGACAATGGTAGATTAGCGGCAAAGATAGATGTCGATTTGAGTGATACTTTAACATTGGGAATAGAGACAAAATTATTGTTAAACCATCCAAGGCCATTAACAGCAGTTCTACCAATTGAGTTGAGTGTTTCCATAGTTAGATTTTCAGGATGTCTTACTGTGAGTTTGGTAAACACTAATGATCAGGACTTCATCGATTCTCAATTGAACTCCAATATCACTAAGCCGGTTGACAAAGGAGGACCTAATCAGGGTACTCATAGTAACGATAATTCGATTGGTAGTGACGACTCTCAGAAATTACCTAACGGAACTGCATTGATGTTCTCATTTTCACCTGACTACAGATTGGAGTTCAACGTGAAATCACTTATCGGAGCAAGGTCAAAGTTACAAGATATTCCCAAAATCTCATCACTAATAGATTCTACTTTGAGAAATTGGTTTATTGAAAGATGCATTGAGCCTCGTTTTCAAGTTGTTAAATTACCTAGTTTGTGGCCCAGGAAAAAGAATACAAGAGAACCGGCTGGCACAGGAAGTAAAGATAGAAGCGATGCACAAAGTTCGCCTGGCAGTGTTTCTCAGGAGGATTAATCATTGTACATAATAACACGTTTTACTGAGAATCTAATTGTAATTTTCGATGTAACCTTATAACTGAATTGAATTTAGGCAAAAAAAAAGCGCTTAGAATCATCTTACACAAGCTTCCTTTTTTCAAATGAAAAAATATATTAAGGTACAATTATAACTGAAAATTTTAAGATGAGAAACACTAATGCATAAAATGATTTAGGGTATGAATAACAAAACATGAAATGTCCCCAGCAAGAGACAAAAAAAACGTAAAAACTTTTGAGTGACAATCATAATATCAACAATGAGACCAAAGAGATCGGTAAACTAAAAATAAAGGAAGCACCCACAACATTAGCGGCACCTTCAAATGAGGTTGAAACAGATGCAGAACTTGTTGAGGAAGAAGTCGATGATGATTGTTCTGAAGCGGAAGCAGAAGTTGCTGAGATTTCAGAAGTCAAAATCAGGGACTCTATTATAGAATTAGCAGGTGGAGCACTTTGGTATAACACTGAAGTGGATAAGGTACTTGATACTGTTGGTGAAGAGGATGATGTAGATGAAAATTCAGATGTTGAAACAATGGAGGAAGCATCTGCAGATGATGATAACGATGATGAAATTTCGGTGGATGATTCAATGGATGATGGAGCAGTGGATTTGGTAGAAGAGGTAGAAGAGGTAGAAGAAGTGGAGGATGATAAAGTGGAAGAAGAAGATGATGAAGTTGATGATGAAGTGGAAGTAGAAGTGGAAGTAGAAGTAAAAGAAAATGAAGTTGAGGACGAAGTTGAGAATGAGGCGGAAGAGGATGAGGCAGAGGTAGAAGGGGCAGATGTAGAGGTAGAAGAGGAAGATGTGGAGGTAGAAGAGGAAGAAGAGCTTGAAACTGAAGAGCTTTCAGGTTGAGATTCAGCAACAGCACCAGTTCCACCGTTAACATTTATTTGACCACCTTCGGAGGTAATTGAAGTCCAGTCACCAGATTGATCGGAGTAAGAGTATGAGGTACCAGTGGAATAATCATCAATAGCAAGGTAGTTGACGGCCAAAGTGAAAGGTGCTTGAGAGTAGTCAGTAACACCACCAGCCCAAGCAATTGTACCTGGAGCATTGGAAGGGTCACCACCGGCCCAAATACCAATGTAAACAGCCATTGGCGATTGTGGATAACCTTCGCTACTACTGTTGAGTAAAGTTCTAACAGGAACAGTATCAATGTACCATGTCAAAGCTTCGTTTGTCCAAGTGACTGTATAATTGTGATAAGAATCTTGTGGCGCAGAGGACATTGAGTGATATCCACCACGGTCATAGGTAGCAGTATTACCTTTAACGAAGTAATTGGACTGCATTTGATAAGCGTCACCTCCGAACCACTCAATATCGATTTCATCTAAATCGTCTGATTGTAAGAAAACTGAGGAAACAATACCAGTACCAGAGGCAACCTTGACGTGAGCTTCCATCCTACCAAACATCAAGTAAAAATTTGATTTGATACCTGGATTGTCATATCTTTGGTTGATGGTTAATTCAAGACCGTCATCACCATATGCAAAGCCCCCAACTGTGGAACTTTTAGAGAAACTGGAGGATTCAGATTCGAAATTGGTAACAAATGATGAGCCTAACGCAGGATCAGCAGGACAACTTGAAGATGTGAGAGGATTGCAACTAGCAGCTAAAGCTGATACAAGTAATGGAGAAACAGCCAACAAGTTTTTCAAGAACATATTGATTAACTGGTGTGTTTATATAAGGTGCAAAACTTCGGTATGAATTTATAGTGGAAGGTGATTATATTTATACACCGACTGGTAATAGATGTACTGTAGTTTGGATAATCTGGAAATACTTATTGATAAGCCACTCTATCATCTAAAAGCCTTCGAGACAAGCGCGATGCTCACCTTATATACATTTTCCTCGAGGATCTCCTTTCTGTTTGTCATGTTTGTCATGTTCGTTATATTTTCTCTCAGGAATACAAAAATAGATTGTTTGTTTTGAAATGGAGTGTCTCCCTCCAATAACGTTTGGCGGTTTAACATATGCATCGTTGGGCTGCACTTAGTGTGTGGTGGCCGACATCCTAAACTGGATCTCTCAGCATAATAAGCAGTCGCTATACACGCTGGTTTGTTTTAAACATGCAGTGAACTAAATCGTGTTTATTTATATATCCATCATCTTCAAGAGCACGAGTGTCTGCCACTGGCGAATGTGGTGATCATATTTCACTGGTCTGCGGCTTTATTGAGCTTTTTTTTTCATTTTTCTTCGTAACGTCCAATACCCGACTTCTTTTACCCGTTGTTGAGCCTCCTACTGGTTGAATCGCTGGAGGTTTCTTCTTGCACATACCGTGGCTCTTTACTGCTTCACCAATAGACTCAATATGGCGATCCATGATACAAAGAAATCAGCACCTGAGTGGGTGAGAATCTCTTTACGATGTTAAATTGTGGATGCCAATACCGTTTAGCACAAAGAAAACGGCCGACCGTAGCCTGTGAGAACTCCATTGTTCCATTGTTCATATTCCAACATATAACACTGCAGCCTCGAGAAATAACCCTTAGATTCACGAGGCCAGTGGGCTCTCCTAACTGATTGGTTTCTGGAAAAGTAATCTCATGTAGTGGAGAATCACTTGACGGAAAGGCCTGAGCTACGAGAAAGGCGGTATACTAGTGTGTCGGCCGCACACTTTTAAGCTTCTATGGTTCGTATTTTTAAGGATGGCTGGCACTCGGCTGGCTGTTGAGCTACAAAGGTTTGGTTGAAAATTATTTGATCTAAACGTTGTTTTGTCTTTCAGGCGCTAGAGATGTTTTATTGTTGGTATGTTTATCGACATACATTTCTTTTGAGCTCAAACCAAAGTATTTGGCTTCTCGAGTCCCCAGACTGTGTTGTAGTTGTTGATGTATTGTATGAGCTTTTTCACGTCTTGCGCGGCGCGACCTTGGAAGATGAAGGATAACTCCACTAGTCCAAGTCGTGACAGCCAACAGTACGTTACTTGTAGCTGTAATGCCATCAGGACAGATGAACAGCCCCTAAACCGCACCCCGATAAGAGAACATGCCAGTTGATTGATGGTCATCGTCGATTATTTATTCTCGACCTTTTCAATTGCGCTGCCAACCCAAATAACCTGGAGATCAACTAGAGATCCACTAAATCCAAAACAAAAAAATGACAGCGGTTGGCAAACTCTCGATTCATAAAGGAGCGACCATCCAACCAGCACTGTCTCAGTCTTCTTGCAACACTTGGGGTTCTGCGTCAAGTATACGGAATGGGGCATCAGACCTGTGCTCTTGAGCTTGGTCACAAAGATGAACTTTCGCAACATGGGAGCCGCCCTCCAGAACTCCTCAGAATGTTAGCCGCTCAACACAAAGCTGATATTGCTGGTGTAAAATCTGGTTACATGAAGGCCATGGAAGTTCTGTTTGTGGAACCTTTTCATCGACATTGTACCTTCTCAACATTGGGTGTTCTCAATTGACTCCATGGCTGAAGTTTTTCAGCGGTTAATTCAAAATCTAAGTTATCTACAGTTGTACGAATCACACACAGGCTATCACAGATGAAACTAACGGTTATAAATATTTTTTTGATATTTCATCAAATTGCAACCACTCTTGCTGACATGGAAGACATACTTCCATGCAACCCACTCCACGATGAAGGTTGTGAAGCTCATAACGTTGCACTCGCCAGCTCAATCACGGAAGACTTTCTAGACGAATCGCCATATTTTGAAATAACCACAACAGAGAGTGGAGTGTCAAACTGCGAGAATGGGCTAAAATTGACTATGAACAAAAGGTTCGATAATCCGTCTGTCACTTCGAAGTTTTACATCATGTTTGGAAAGGTTGAGGTGGCTTTGAAGGCAGCTAAAGGTGTCGGCATAGTTTCATCATTTTACTTGCAATCAGACGATTTGGATGAGATTGACTTCGAGTGGTTTGGAGGTGATAGTATGATGGGTGTTGTTCAATCCAACTTTTTCTCAAAAGGTAATACTACAACTTATGATCGAGGTGGGTACCACAGATTGAATGTTCCTGCTCAAGAGGAATTCCATACCTACACTATAGACTGGACTAGCGAGTCATTGACTTGGTACATAGATGGCGCACCTGTAAGAACTTTGAGGAACGATTCAGCTGATGGGTACCCTCAATCTCCTATGACTGTCAAATTCAGTTTATGGGCCGGTGGAGATCCTCTGAACGAAAGAGGTACCATAATGTGGGCTGGTGGTGAAACTCAATTTTCCACGCTTCCAACTTCCATGCTAGTGAAAAACCTAGCTATATCTGACTATTCAAGTGGGTTAGAATATACTTATGGTGACTCTTCTGGTGACTGGCACTCCATCAAATCCAAAGAGGGTGAAATTAACGGAAGAATAAGACAAGACAACCCTTTACCTGACATCGTGAATACTATCGAGGATCTCGAATATTTGGAAAACATCTTGGAGTTGGAAGATGGCGACGGGGATGATGATGAAGATGAGGAACAGTATGCATTGGATGATGTCCCACCCGCGGAAAAGATAAACGATGAAGATGAAGATGATGAAGATGAAAACGAAGAGCAACCGCCGGAAGAGGAAGCAAGCAACGAAGTAGACAATGTTGAAGAACCAAACCCACGTCAAACACATTCAAACCATCGTAGGGTCAAATTGAAGTACAAATCCGTTAAGAACGACTCGGGTCCGTTGTATGCCATTATTTCTAGAGAGAATGACATCAGGTATGGTAAACTGGGGTTACCGTTAAACCAACAAAGATTCCTGAATGCCTTGAAGATGGAAAAAGGCAATAATCATCATCATGTTAATGACACGAAGATATCTGCCAAGCACTCCGATACAGAGGGAACAAAGACTGCTAAAGGTCTTGGTTTACGGTTTGTCAGTGGTAGTCCTGCTAGTTTATTGGAAGGGTTCGGGTGTTTTAAGACTCTTATTACAGTATTTAACCTTATTTTACTTCTTAAAAATATCTTTGATTCCATCTTTTGAATAATATGATCTCGAATTCTTTTGGCATAAACATGAAAATCTAGATAAATACGAGATCCAACTGGATGAACTGGAATGACCGAAAAGCTCGTTTTATTCTTGAGGAATACGCCGTATTCCCTATATGTTCTAGGTTAAATGAAAAATTTATAGGTGGATGGAACCTTGATGCATTACCCGTCTGTTACGTAACTTTATAAGATAACATTTCATTTATTAGAGTTTTAACGGCATCCTTTCAAAGTTTTTCTTAGTCCATGGAGTTTAGTTCAGTTATCGCAGTTAGTTGATAAATATAAGATTCAGATTCCCTGGATTTTAAGCAAAAGAGCATCAGAAACTATCATTTCAGTGGGTTCAAATGGCTGGAAAAAAAAGGCTCTCTTCAGAGAAAAATGAGTCGCAGGAAGCCGATGCTCAAATTAAGAGACCTTCCTCCACAATTCTTGGTATCTCACGCTCTATATCAGCTTGCCAGAGGTGTAGAATCAAAAAAATTCGTTGTGACCAAAGCTTTCCCAAATGTTCCAAATGTGAGAAGGCGAAGGTGGAATGCGTTGGTTTGGATCCTGCTACTGGCCGGGAGGTTCCTAGATCATATGTGATACATCTTGAGGATCGAATTGCTTTGCTAGAGACAACATTGAAAAAGCATGGCATCGATCCCGATACTGGCAATGTTACCTCCAAAATTAGTGGTGCCAAAGGCGATATTACAAATGATCCTGGTAATAACAATGGGTTCAAAGATAAAAACGATTCTGATAGCAATGGTTCAGCTACAGAATCAAAATCAACAACCAAACTGATCGAGGATCATGATAGCTTGAGGTACGCTGAGGATTCAATGAATAATAAGTCTGTCAAAATGGAGCCTACAGATAGCCATAGCCTGCAATTCGCTCCCACATCTGGTATATCTTTTGCAAAGTTGATGTTTACTGCTGTGAAATTGCAAAATAGCTCCAACTCGCAGCAACAAGAATTAATACTCGATCCTTCTACACCCAAAAGTTTAACGAATGTTTTACCAGCTCTTTTGCCATCAAAATCCACAGCACAAGAGTTTATGAAAGTCTACTTTGCTCAATCCAACTCTCAATTGCCAGTGTTGCATCGTGAGGAATTCGTCAGAACAATTTTCATGCCTATATACGGAAAGATTGATCAAGATGTATCTTTGGCATCTAACTATACTGCTATCAACAACACTTTGTTTGAATCAAATATGAATGAGGAAGACACATGGTATTACCAATACGAAAGGTTGATTCAACAAGAGTTGCAAAGCTTGAAACAGCAAGGTAAGTCTGTTGACGCAATTCAAATTTACAACTCGTTGAAGGTTCCCTCTAAGTTTCATATTCCCTTGTACTTTTTGAATATCATATTTGCCATTGCTTCGTCTGTCCATCATTTACAATACGCTTCCACGATTTCTTGCTCTTTCAAAGCTGCTGCCATCAAGTATATTGAACCTATATATTCTTCTCCTGACAGATTAAAAGCATTGCAAGGAATTTTGCTATTATCGTTATATTCGATTATGAGACCAGCTGATCCTGGTGTATGGTATGTGTTGGGTTCAGCATTGAGAGTGTGCGTAGACCTAAGCTTACACAACGAGACAAGGATGAAAGATTTAGATGCTTTCACTAAAGATTTGAGAAGAAGACTATTTTGGTGTACTTACTCGCTAGATAGACAGATCTGTGTCTATTTAGGAAGACCGTTTGGTATACCAGAAGAAAGTATCAACACATCCTTTCCCACAGAGTTAGATGATACGTTAATCATCAGAAACGATCAATCAACTAATGATTATTCTAGAAGCATAAGCGGGATGCCCACATATAAAGTTGTTTCTTTGTCCATGTTCAAAATTCGACAATTACAGGCGGAGGTGCAGAGAATATTGTATGAAAGAACTGAAATTCCTAGAAGATTTGTCAACCTAGATCACTGGAAATCTGATATTAGCAAAAGATTACAAGCTTGGAAATTAAGCTCACCTAAAACCCAAAGGAAAATGAATTGTGATTTCAACTTGGAATTTTTCAGATTAAATTTCAATCACACCCAACTAATGCTACATGGATTATCGCCCAAAAATTTGAAACTTTCTTTGGATGATTTTAACATAGTGTCAGATGCTGCCAAAGAAGTTATTGATGCTTACCACAATCTACACATAAACAAAAGAATTAACTATACATGGGTAGCAGTTCATAATTTGTTCATGTCTGGAACATCTTATTTATATGCAATTTACAATAATGAAGCTGTCAGAATGAAAAATAGTATCAATGAGGTCAAAAAAGTTAGTCAAGCATGCATAAACGTCTTGACTTGTCTAATAGACCGGTGTGATGCTGCTTTGAGTTGCAGAGATACTTTCGAGACTTTGACTGCAGCTGTTATCAAATTGAGATACAATGAGTCTGTTAGTGGAAATGTTGGCATTGTTCATAGTCATGAGATTGATAGAACACAAGCCGGGGGCCACCTTTCCTCCAATTTGCAAAACTTAGTACAAAACATCAACGAGGAGACTAACTATATGATTCAACAACAAAATTTGAGCTACTATACTGCTAATAATAATAATAATGAGAACACTCAAAATTCTAACATCAATGAAAACATGAGTATGCACAATTCATCGCAAGAAGCTAGAAATCAACAATCGTTTTCTGCCAACAAGTTTCCGTCTGAAACTTTTCAATATAATCAAAATTCATTTTCAGGTGTTCCATCTAAATACCAGGTTCCTCCTCCGAGTCAGCAATACAACCACTCGCTGTCAGTTTCAAAATTTGAGTGGATCTCAAACAACGAGAATGATTTGGATACTTTTTTCCATGAATTAGAAAATTTGTCACCTATGTCCTTTAGCAAAGAAGAAGATCATTCAAATGCTAATACACCAATAGCAACGGGTTCATCTAATCAAGCTAATATACAATCGTATAATCAGACTCAAGGTTCTCCGGCCCAGTTTATACCTCAGCCAAACATTCAATACAACATTCCTCAAGCACAGGGTCAAGGCTCACTGCAAAATAATAATTATAATCAAATGGCAATTCCTGGCCCCACTATCAAAATTGATTCGCAAAACAACAAGCTAAATCAATTAGACTTGAATACTACTTACCCATCCACAAGAGACGGCCAGAAGGTGTTTGAAATGATTTTCCAAGTTCCTGCCGAATCCATTTGGGACCAATTTTTCACAACCTCTTACCAGGGCAACTCTATTTTAGGCCCTGATTTTGGTGCCCCACCGCCAACCCAAGGATCACAATATAATGGGGATGGACGCTATCAATAATATGACGGTTTTATGTGAAGGATGTCGGTTCAGCACGACAACTTTTCTTCAGGATTTTGGGTTTACAATTAATTTGGCGTTTATATGTAACATAAGGACAAGCTGTGATTTTATAGTGATTATAAGGTTTAATTATATTTGAGATTTATATTTTCTTTTTCTTTTATTGATACCCAGTGTAGCTGTGTTTGTTATTTTCTTGATACAGGCGCCCTCAAAAGAGGTATTTTGAACATTCTTTTCGCTTGTAGTACTCCATTTTTTCAGCGTCACTTTCCAAAAAGGCTACTCAAGCGGTGAAAATGACTTTAAGCCCCTGAAGAAGGGCATAACATTGTAGAAAGGCTTCAGTTTAACAAAAAAAGTAAACAATGAATCGAAAAATAGAGAAGAAAAGTATCATAAACACGCCATACATGTTTTATATCAGGGCTCCGAACCAGTGGAGTCAAAAAAAGTGAAGCAAAAGTCCGATATATATAAAATCAATATTTCTATTTATTTAATATACATCAAAAAATCGCTAATATTTTTTTCGACAAGTTGAAGAGTTTTTGACCGCAATACAGTCTTCCAATCGATCCAGCAATCAAAATAGAAGGTCAGAGAGAGGTAAATTCACACATACTTGGAAGGTACTCTTTTTTCTGGCTTAAAAAAGAAAAGGAAAGAATTCAAACCCATATATATCTTTTGACAACATTATGATGCGTGGAACGTGTAAAAATTGTGGCCACAACCAGTTCACTCGTGATATAACGTCCGCTTCGGCAGACTTGTCATGCTCTAGATGTGGTGCTGTTCAAGAGGAAAATCCAATTGTTTCTGAGGTGACATTTGGTGAGACTTCAGGTGGTGCCGCCGTTGTTCAAGGGTCTTTTATAGGTGCTGATCAAGCAAGAGCAAATTTTGGTGGTAGAGGAAATGCTTTGGAGTCACGAGAGCAAACTTTGTCCAATGGTAGAAGAAGAATAAGATCCGTAGCTATTGCTTTGAAAATTCCTGATTTTATTTCTGACGCTGCCTTCCAGTGGTTCAAATTGGCTTTGACTAATAATTTCGTGCAAGGAAGGAGATCACAAAATGTTGTTGCTGCTTGTTTGTATGTTGCATGTAGGAAAGAGAAAACACACCATATGTTGATAGATTTTAGCTCTAGACTCCAAATTTCAGTCTATTCCGTTGGTGCAACATTTTTGAAAATGGTAAAAGCTTTACATATAACATCATTGCCGTTAGCAGATCCATCGTTATTTATTCAACATTTTGCTGAAAAATTAGATTTTGGTAAAAGCAACAATAAAGTTGTCAGAGATGCGGTAAAGTTAGCTCAAAAGATGTCTGATGATTGGATCCATGAAGGCCGTAAACCAGCAGGTGTTGCAGGCGCATGTCTCTTATTGGCTGCCAGAATGAACAATTTCCGGAGAACTCATGCTGAGATAGTCGCTGTTGCTCATGTCGGGGAAGAGACTTTACAAAAGAGATTGAATGAATTCAAGCAAACTGGAGCCGCCCAGTTATCAGTCAAAGAGTTCAGAGAAGGCAGGTCTACTCAGTCACATAATCCTCCCGCATTCCTCAAGAATCGTAAAGAAGAAGAAAAGCTCAAAATGAAACTTTCAGAAGCTGAGGAAACTAGCGAAGAAGCCTTAAGAAAGAATCCCATGTTAGAAGCTATATTATCTGAATGTTCATTGTCAGAGAAGGAAATTACAGAGCAAATTAAAAGAGTAACAAAACAACAAAAAGCTTTACTTCAAAGTAGGCTAACCGAGCCACCATCTATAGCGGATGAGTCACCCGAAGATGATGAAGAAGAAGAGAAAGATGTGCCAGATCTCAATGAACCAAAGAATTTAGTCAAAAACTTACCTAAGACCACAGATTTGTTGGCTAAAATTTCTTCGGATCCTGAAAATTTTGATGATATTTCAGACGATGAATTGGATGTATTTTTGTTAACTAAGGAAGAGTCAGAAATGAAAGAAAGGCTATGGACAGGTTTGAATCAAGATTATTTGAAAGATCAAGAAAGGAAACGTTTGAAGCTTGAAGCTGACCAACTAGCGGGGCACAACTCCATCACGAAGAAGAGAAGGAAGAAGGCTAAAGATATCGATTCAGAGAATGCGGAAAGCTTTGCATCTGACTTGGGTATCGCTAGAGCTGTCAATTCCATTGGTGAAGATGGTGAGAGCTTAAGTGCTGCTGACAGTGCTAGAATTATGCTTCAAAAGAAAGCGTTTTCAAAAAAAATCAATTATGCTGTATTTGACAATTTATTCAAGGATTCTGAATAGGTTGCCTCTTCGATTAAAGTGAGGAAATTATTATATGGTCTGTACAATATTATAAAAGGTTAGTTTGGGTTTTTTTTTGATACACTGGTTATAATTATAATGTTTATTTATTATTCGAATGCATTTATTATTGTAAAAGAGGTTCATTATAACCTTGTCTAAATCTTATCGACTGTAAAGTCATTAAAAAAAATTAAGAATAACGTCTTTGTTAATTAATCAAAATTTGTTTGTTTGTGATCCACAACTCAAGAAATTGATGTAGATCTTTCATACTATACAGAAATAAAACTCCGGGATTCAAAAGTTTACATTCAAAAGAAACCATCAAGGACCTAGAACGGGAAGATGCGCTACTATTCCTTCAAATACTTCAACAAGAATGTAACAATTGTGGAGCAGCCAAAACAAATACATATTGCAGTAGGACCATACTTGTCACCATAATTAGCTGGCTTTTTCTGTCTGATATTAATTATTCTCCAGATATACATGCTAGTAGCATACACAATCGTGAGTATAGCAGTGATGAAAAATCCAATTGCTGAAGTTATCGAAACTATATCTCCATAATTCAATAAAGTCGTGGATGTTGTTCCTAAGATCAAACCAATACTTAACCAAGATAAAAACGTCCTTTCATTGGCGAAGTAAACTTTTGGTTCTATTCTTACAGGGATACAAATAGATTTACCATCCGGCACTTTGAAGTTTTTGGTCAAATCGTAATCAATTCCTGGCTTAGCAGCAAATGTCCTATCATCCGTGAAATCCAAAGCTTTCTTGAGATTCTTCCAGAACTTTTGAAATTGTGACAGTTTATAGTCACGTTGATTTATTGTGGACGAAGGCAATAATAAACTTGTAGCTTCTGTAGCATTACTAGTATCATTTACAAATCTAACGTGATTATTCGTAGAGTTGTAAGAGTTGGAAATACCTCCAACAAACTCTTCCTCATCCATACCGCCACCATAACCAATATCAGCACTTGACCCTGGAATGCTGATGTCAACAATTTTCGGTTTTCTGATATCAATATTCATTTGCGGGTACCAGAAGGGTAGTAAAGTGACGCGCTCAGGCAACAAAGTAGCAGTACCATGAATGAACTTTGAGAATTTTGGTACAGCTTCAACTAAATGTGATGAAACCAAACGCCTCACCCAGTCTGGAGGCTCCTGACCTAACTGGGTTTGTAATTTCACTTCCAAAACTGCGTAAGGGAACCTCTCAACATCACCTTCAGGCAACTGATCAAATGGATAATCAATACCAATATCCATTCTTCTCCAATTACCCTTAGTTCTGTCAACGGAATCAAAATTGTCTTCTCTGACCATTGTTAATTCTGTATCTAAGGAAATTCTAACTCTGGCATCACCAGATAATTGGAAGGCTGTTCTATTATAGAAAGATCTCATAACTGGTCTCAATTTGTCTTTTATTACAGTATATTGAACCTCATTAGCCAAAGCCTCAAGAGACTCTATTTCTTTTATTGATTTTTTGCCGTCCCTTCTCATTCTTTCAAATGCTTGAGGGACTGTGTAATTTCCTTTCATGAAATCGTTGACTTTTTTTTCTTTCAAAGGAAATCTGGCCTTGACAGATTTTTCACCTGTCCAATCCTCTCTATGTGTCTTTCTTTCCACAAAAATCGTATCAGAATTCATGCCACCGTACCATCTCAATCTGATAGCTTCAGCTCCTTCGTCTTTTCTCAATCTACCATTGTACAAATCCATACCCTTATTGTCGTAATAGATTGAGGTGATAGCTGAATCAGCAGCTTCATATTCTTTGTTTGGATCAAAAACTAAAATTGGCAATTGCTTCAAAATGAACAATTTCACAGCCAAAATGTCGTCAGGATGAACCCAATACTTCGTGGTCTGACGAACGAAGTTTTGCTGTGAACCACCCGCCGAAGAATCACCCGCTGGGGCACCTTTAGTTTGTATCAAGTTGTTCAAAATAGAGATTTTCACTAACATAGGCTCTACATCTATCTTAAAAAAAGGCTTGGAATACAACACGGATTGAAAAACAGGCCTACAAATATAACCTGTGAGTTTGTCATGTTTCTTCACTATCTTTTGGAATCCTGTGTAGTTTAATTTGGCGAACTTGTCCAAATCGTAGACAGCTGTGATAATGTCGTTCAATTCTTGGTCCAACAACATAAACTCTTCTGAGGAGGGAGGAAAGTCAGATTCAACCCTGCCCACAGTCGAATGGATTAACGAGTTAGCATCCTTGAGCCTTCTGTTGATTTCATTTGTTTTCAACTTGGTGAAGTCGTGAACCTTATCCAACTGTTCCATTAAAAGCTTCAAAAAGTCCTGCTCTTTCAACTCGGACCATTGGGCGTTATTTTCTGTTCCCCTTGACAAAACACTTTTCAACTCATCGTAAGTGATATAGTAAAAACTATATTCTGGATTGAGACTTGACTTCAACTGTTCACCAAACAACATATTTAAACTTTAAACAATGAAAACACCTTTTAAGTAGTCTTGAATGATTTCAAGCTGCCTAATTTATCCAGGACAGCGATAATTATGGGTTATATTTTTGATGAAGAGCAAGAGTATGGACCAACTTAGAGTGAGATACAATTTTAATTCATTTTAAAGCATCCACGTGCAGTAACCACGGCAATTTATATACAATATATTTATTTCAGTACGATGCATGGAGCCCCCCGTAAAAACATTGACTTCTGGTTTAGGCAATATAAATAAAATCTTTACATTGTTTTGAAAACCCCCCCCCAGACTTCTAAATTAAGTAATATAAAAAAAGGTATTATATTGGTTTGGGAAATGGTTTTGGAACGACAAAAAGTCGTGCGATTATCCTAATATAAAAGACTTTTTTTTGAGTCCTCACTGCTACTTGTGATGAAGTGTGGATTGATTGGCTCTAGAGGTTGGTAAGCTATTTATTGATTTATTATGAAGGTGAGTGGGTTTAATGAGATGTATTGTATGCGGCGATAATGTGTTCTAATCTGTTTAGGTGGAAAACCTAAGAAGTAATTTCCTTTCCAACTATGAAGTCTTCCAGCATATAAACGATTTGAAAAACAAGTACAGATGGGAGTTTCCTGGAGATGCCCCCTTGAAGAAAGTTTCGGATTTCAGAAGGAACAAAAGAAGGAACGACATGGCGGATTTGGAGGCCATGACGCGAGATTTGAGTTCCTACTTCAACAAATCATCAGTCAAGGAACAGTCAGCGGAAAAAATTGCAACTTTAATGCAACACTTGAACAACTTTGACTTGATGAAAATTGAGAAGTTACAGATCATCAATAGTGTTCCATATTCTTTGGTACACTTATATGCATTGGTTGAGGAGTGTGATCAAAGATTCAATGAGGAGGAATGTGAGTCGATTCTTAGTATTATCCGTGAATTGTTCCCCAAAGCTCAGGAAGAACAAGAAGACGAGGAAGAATTCCACGAGGCGGAGGAGAATTTGGAGGAGAATAACGACGAAATGGAAGAGTAATGTACATTAGATTTAGTTTTGACAATTTTACGTAGATTGGCGAATACAGTTAAAGATGCTTGAGTTGGGATTTTTCAATTAACAATTAAACTTTACATAAACTAAATATAAAAAAGGTTATTGCTGCTGTGTCTTACGGACACCACTCACAATATCATCAACTCTCAATAACAAACAAGCACTTTCAATACTAGTTTTGATACTTTGTTGTTTGATGACTTCTGGTTCCCAGATACCATGCTCGTTCATATCAACAACCTTTCCCAATTCACCGTCAATACCAAAAGTGTGTTGACCTTCAGCATGCTTAGCTCTTAATTGAGACAAAACTTTGATCGGGTTTCCACCACAATTTTGAATCAAAGTTCTTGGAATAACTTCAAAAGCGTCTGCTACTGCTTGATATGGCCATTGGGCAATACCTTCAACAGTTTTAGCTTTTTCAGATAACTTGACGGCAACCGCCATTTCAGTAGCACCACCACCTGGTGATAAACTTGGTTCAAAGAATACATTTCTAGTAACAGCCATAGCATCTTGCAAATTTCTTTCAATCTCATTCAAAATATCTTTTGAAGGGCCTCTTAATAAAACTGTACAAGCTTGTGGTGCTTCACATTTGATTAAGTAGGAGTAGTATTCATCACCAACTAACTCAACTTTAAATAAACCACATTTAGTACCGACATCAGTCTCACGCAAATCTTCAACTCTATTAACAATTGTAGCACCCGTGGCTCTTGCAATTCTATTGTTATCGGATTTTTTGACTCTTCTCAAGGCTGTAACACCACCTTTTAATAAGTAATGTTGCGCCAAATCACTAACACCTTTTTCAGTTAAAACAAGATCAGGCTTGAAGGACAATAATTGATCACATATCAATTTAACTTGCTCTTCTTCGATCTGTAAAATTCTATTCCAATCTTCTTCTTTTGTGATTTCAATATTTGTTTGTGATTCACCCTTTTTATATTCTAAAGGACAATCCAATAAAATTATTCTTGGGTTTTCGATGTGTCTTCTCATTTTAGGATGAGTGACATCTTTGTTCAATAAAATACCGTCTAATACTTCAGAGTCGGTAATTTCTCCACCTGGAATTTTTTCAATTCTGGCATATCTTTTGATATCAATTTCTTTGTGATCACCATAATCAATGATACATGTCTTCACAGCTTTTAAAGCTAATTGACACATTTTTTCACTCCATTTGTTGATATATTTAGTACCAATGGAAGCTTTGATCAATTTGATCATAGCTTCTTCGTTTTCAATATCAATTTTAATTGAGACTTGGTGGATAATTTTCAAGGCATCAGACAAAGCTTGTTTCAAAGCTTGGATTATAATAACAGGGTGTATGTTCTTTTCAATGTATGGGAACGTTTGAGCTAATATTTCCCCAGCCAATATGATAACAGTTGTGGTACCGTCACCAACTTCTTCATCTTGAGTTCTACTTAACTCAATCATTGATTTGGCAGCAGGATGAGCAACATCAATTTCTCTCAAAATGGCGTGACCATCGTTGGTCAAAACAATACCACCCATGGGATCCAATAACATTTTGAGCATAGCTTTAGGACCAAGACATGTTCTAATGATATCTGCAACTCTGAATAAAAATTAGTATATATGGACTCTTTGGAAAAATTTCTGTCCAATTAGTGAAACTGTACATACGCTTTGGCAGCTGTAATATTGGATATTTGAGCCTGACGACCAGTTTGTCTTTCAGACGAAGTATCTTTTTGATGTTAGTAATTGCCACAATACATAATTTATCTCAACGATTCTACATCTTGAAAATTTAATCTGGCTGAAGAAATCAAGCCAGAGGCACTAAGGTAAACGTACTCATAAAAACAACAGGTGCCTGCATTGTTGATAATTTCTATTGGGAAAATTGAAACTATGTTATAACGAAATGAAAGTATTGTGGTTCTGATGTGAAAGTCTGATCCACATGAATATTTTATGTTCTCATACTATTTTAATATTTTCGACGACTAACTTTTGGCGTTTGGAAGATGTGGTTGGAACACGCACCTAAATTATTTTTCCATACATCACCATTTGCTCTATTTAATTTTACATCCTTCTTTTGTACCAACGATCTTGGGAATTGGGATGAAAGTGGATATGAAAACCATATTGAAAGGATAATTGATGTGAGAGAACAAAAATGTGCTATTTCCTGCCATTTCTGTCAATTTTTTTTGAGAGAAAGACCGAGAAGAAAGAACGATCGAGAGAGTAGGCAACCAACTCAATCGAGATCCCGCAGTCTGACTGGTATCATCACTGAATCACTTGGGAAAGGATATCAGTCAACGGCTGCCGTACTTGAGCTAATGGCAACTTGACTCGACGTTGTGGAGTCGGGAAAACATTGTGAGAATGTTTGTCTAATGTTCTCAGCTGAACAAAGGTTAGGAATAGCAGGTTGTTTCGCTATCGCAGAACACTATTTGCTAGCACTGGAACTTGAACTCCACTGGCACACGCTGAGGTATGTGTCCGTACTTGTCGTAATTCAGGAAGGTTTCATTTGTGCTGTCGTGAGTTGTACACTTCCCTTTGGATTGTTCACTTTACTTCGTAGGGGAGCGGGCCAAGGCACTCTGGATCATGTTGGATGGAGCCTCCATCATCTTTCTGACTTTTTAGTGTGTCGATGCGCTCCTTCCTCAGAGACTTACATGGATGGCGGTGTCGCTCCTCGCTCCTCGCTTCTCTCCAACCCACCCCCAACCCACCCAACTCGCTTCATGCGACACCTTGTTTTCACGATCATACTCCCAGGAGAGACTCGCCAAGCTGTAGTTGGAGGGTTGGCGGAGGCACATGTGGTGCTGTTGCAACTATGGCATCAACTAGGCTGCCATTTTCCGGCCCATAGCTCAGTGAAGCATAGGTTGTCTGTTCTATCAATCTTCCGGCCATCGAACACAGCTTTTAACCACACCCATAGGCTAACTATGGAATCCACGGATATTCCCCCTTTCCGTATAGCTCACATTGAAGAAGCCTCCCAGATCCAGGTCAGCTTCTACACTAGTCACCTGTGACGAAATTCTCTTGGGGTTTCTTATCCGATGGGTGATCTGGCACTCCATTTGTTCGCTCTGCATGTACTAGCTATCGCTAGTTGCTCTCTCGAATAGGTGTAGTTAGCGATTCTTCGTGAAGCGAATACACAGCCCTGTCGTTTCGTGCACGATAGCACGATAACACAACAACACTACAAGAAAGCTAAACCGCTGAGTCCTAAGGGTTTCAACTTCTGCCATCGATACCAGCTCAAGGAAGCCACTTCCGCCCAACCAAACGTATCGGGCGTTTGCCAGTAACCATCCCCAATACTGAGTGACCACTGGCAGATATTGTCCTTTCTGGTCCGGCGCTGATGTTTCATCAGATTTTAGATGGTGAAACTGAACAAACCTTCTGCAAAACAGAGTCTTGTGAAGTATTTCTCGAGGGAAGCCGCATGATGCGATTAAATAGCTAGTAATCTGAGGTCGAAATCTGAAAACCTTTTAACATTGAGGGACGTTGCAGTGGACAGCGGCTCTTTTTTGTATATTACGACTCCGCGTGTTGATCATAAATTTGCAATTTTTTGGTCTGATCAAATTTTTTTTCCTGAACAAGAAATCTTGATATAGCGGACCATCTTTTATTTGGCGGAGAAAGGTTTGCAGTTAACTGGGAGTGTTTTCGTTTTTCTTCCTGATTCCCTCGTTTGATCACCTTTTAGCATCCAACGCTGGGAGAGCTAGGCGTATAAATTAACCGCCGTATAATATCTTTACGAATCAGTTCTTGATCTGATCAGAAGAGAGTTCCTGGTTCACACCACATACACATTACCTTTTCCAGACTCTGTTGGTAGCAAGCATGGAGGATAACAACGCACCTTCGAAAAGAAGAGCCAGAGGGTTGTCTTTGCGGTCCCAATTGCTCACGAAACAACTATACCAACAATCATCGAGCCAGCTTAAAACTCAACCAGACATAGAGTTGGGCACTCTCAATGAGCCGCCTCCAGCTGCGAGCACCACACCCTCATCACAGGCCATATCTGGCCCCCTTTCCTCAGACTCCATCTCTATCTACCTGAAGTTGCAAGAATCGGATATTCCTGACTTACATCACGGCAATAACTTGAAGAGCTCTTTATCAAATTCCACGAATGCCTCGAGCTTCGTCTCTACAAAGTTATCTCTGGGACTGTTTATATCGCAGAGCAAATATGTCAAATGGTTGAGAAAATTCAAAAACAAACTAGCAGGTGTCGAAAACTTGCCTTCCTCTAGTGAGGGAAGAAAGATACCGATCTCCATAAGCCATAAGAATTTTGCTAGGCATGGCAAGGAAATACTGTACAGCTCCAGAACCCAAAGCTTGATAGATGAAAGGAGAGAAGAGCCATACTGTTCAAATATCATCACATCCTCGAAATATACAATATACTCATTTTTACCAAAACAATTATATGCCCAATTTTCCAAAGTAGCCAACTGTTATTTTTTGGTTGTTGCTATTATGCAAATGATTCCATATTGGTCAACTACAGGTACATACACAACCATCGTACCCTTATTGATATTCATGAGTATATCTATGGCAAGGGAGGGATACGACGATTGGAGGCGACATGTCAACGATAAAGAGGAAAACAATAAATTGATAACAATCTTGAAAGAAGACATTGATACTGCAACCTTCGATACCCAATCCATTCACACAGTTATAAGTAAGATGACAGACTCAATTTCAATGGCTGAGTCTGACTCCGAGCTGTCCACAATCAATGAGCATTTAAAAGAATCGTTTGCAAACGATAAACTTTTGAAGAAGGTAAATATAAAACAGTCAGCAATCGAATGGAAAAGTATTAAAGTTGGGGACATCATAAAAATTCAAGAAGATGAGTGGATTCCAGCGGATATACTCTTGCTAGCATCAACGAATGAATCACAAGAAGCGTTTGTTGAAACTATGGCGCTAGATGGGGAAACGAATTTAAAATCAAGAAGCCCTCATACAGAATTATCCAGCCATTGTTTCACTGCAAGTGAATTGATGAATTTTTGTGAAATTGTAACAGTTGAAGATCCCAATTTAGATTTATACAACTTCAAAGGCCAGTTGAAAATAAATGATAAAGTTCATTCCTTAGGACCTGAAAATGTTCTTTACCGTGGTTCAGTTTTGAGAAACACTGAAGCCGTAATTGGTGTTGTGATATTTACTGGCGAAGAAACCAAAATTCGTATGAATAATATTAGAAATCCAAGAACCAAGGCTCCTAAACTTCAAAAATCGATTAATTATATCGTTTTGTTTATGGTTTTAGTTGTCGCTTGTCTTTCTGGCTTTTCTCTAATGGGTGAAAGACTTTTATATAAAAAATATCGCTCGAAAAATTGGTATTTATTTGAGGAAGACATGGGAGTTCCAGCTACATTGATGGGGTTCATCATTATGTACAATACTTTAATACCCCTTTCTCTTTATGTCACGATGGAAGTAATCAAAGTTATGCAACTTTTACTACTACAGTACGATGTGGATATGTACCACGTACAATCCGACACACCTTTGGTAGCTAAAACTGCTACCATCTTGGAAGAGTTAGGCCAAGTGAGCTATATTTTTAGTGACAAAACTGGAACTCTTACTGACAATGTGATGATTTTCAGAAAATTCAGCACTGGTGGTGTCAGTTGGTTACATGACTTGGATTTGATTTCCAGACAAGAAAACAAAGATTTGGAAGATGCTCCACGGAAGTCTAGTATCGGTAATGTATTTGAGTTACCTAAAAAAAAAAGTTTAGGTTCCATAGTTCGCAAAAGTTTAGACTTAAATAGGCTTCCAACAAATAATGGCTGGGTATCAGAAGCTAGTCCTTTGGCACCCCAAGTATCGAAGAACTCATTGCAATTAATCAAGTTTATACAAACACATCCAAACACTTTATTTGCAAAAAAAGTCAAATTCTTGTTTTTGAGTATTGCTTTGTGCAATACATGTTTACCAAAAAGGAACCCAATAGACACATACTCATCACCCAATACAGTTGAATCCAATGAAAATAATTTTGAGGAAGATATCAAAGTAACAAAAGATGCTAGTAGTGAGGATTTAGAATCGGAAAATGAAGACGACAGAATCGAGTATCAAGCATCCTCGCCAGACGAGTTAGCTTTAGTAAAGGCTGCAAGAGATTTGGGTTATGTGATGTTCAATCGTGAAAGTAAAAAGTTAAGTATCAAAACCTATGCTAATGGTTTTGATAATGGATATGAGATTGAAGAATACGAAGTGTTAGATGTTATTGAATTTTCATCATCACGTAAAAGGATGTCTGTCATTGTCAAGTTCCCAGACAACAGAATTTGTTTGATTTCTAAAGGGGCAGATAATGTTATACTAGAAAGACTACAAAACTCCGACTTGGCATTGAACAAAGCAAAGGAAATTGCTTTGAATTCTACTGATCGTAAAATTCTAGAGGCAGAACTAATTTTAAAGAAATCCACCGCCAAATTGCCGATGGATTTGAATCTAGAACCAAGAACTTCCATTTCTTCCATTTCCTCAGCTATAAGAAATAGCTTCACTTCAAATAGGAAGTACGAAAGAGTAAGTTCATTTGACAATTTCATAAAGAATGATGATGATTTGGCTTTGCAGCAAATTGCATCCAACGCAAAAAAATCCCTTCACTTGCAACAATCTATAAAATATAACATTGACGAACCCAGCTCAGGTCATTTTAAAAATGAAACCCAAAATTTGAAAGATATTGACAATGTACTGAGTATCATTCCAAATGAAAATTTGTTGGTAAACGAGGAGTATATAATTGAGAAAACATTGGAACATATAGAAGAGTTCTCTACCGAAGGTTTAAGAACATTGTTGTACTCCTACAAATGGCTAGAAAGTCAAGATTATGAATCTTGGTCAGAGAAATATTTTGAAGCTCGATCCTCTTTGCAAGACAGGACTGAAAAAATCGAAGCAATAGGTGAACAAATTGAAAACGGACTTCATCTTATTGGAGCCACCGCAATAGAAGATAAACTACAAGATGGTGTTGGTGATACGATAGATAAGTTAAGAAGAGCTGGAATTAAATTGTGGATGTTAACTGGGGATAAACGTGAAACTGCAATCAATATTGGTCATGCCTCAAGGTTGATCAAAGATTACTCTACGATTGTGATCTTGAAACATGAGGAGGGCAAAGAACAGTTGATGCAAAGAATTGTCTCATCCGAATTGGAAATTGAAGCTGGGAGAGTTGCACATTGTGTTGTAGTTGTCGATGGTGCCACTTTAACTGAAATCGAAAGTGATATTTCTGTAATGTCATTATTCATAGAGTTGTGTATCAAGTCGGATTCAGTTATCTGCTGCCGTGCAACGCCTTCGCAAAAAGCTAGTCTAGTCACTGCTGTTCGCAAGCTGAGAAAATCTGAGGTTACTTTAGCTATAGGGGATGGTGCCAACGATATAGCCATGATTCAAAGCGCAGATATAGGAATCGGTATCACAGGAAAAGAAGGCTTGCAAGCAGCTAGAGCATCTGACTATTCAATTGCACAATTCAGGTATCTCATCAAGTTGTTGTTGGTTCATGGTAGATACAACTACGTCAGAACATCTAAATTTGTTTTGTGCACTTTCTACAAAGAGTTTATGTTTTATCTTACTCAATGTATATATCAAAGGCAAACTTTATTTACTGGTTCATCGTTCTATGAAAGTTGGTCTTTATCAATGTTTAATACACTTTTCACGTCATTGCCCGTCTTGGTCATTGGTATGTTTGACAAAGACTTGAAGCCTGCCACATTGATTGCAGTTCCTGAGTTATATTCTAAAGGGAGGTTATACCAACTGTTCAATTTGAAAATTTTCATATCTTGGATGATTTTGGCTACTATTCAAAGTCTATTGGTGACATTTTTGAGTTGGGAATTATGGGGGTTTTCGGCATTATCTGATAACACAGTTTTTCCTATGGGTGATTTAGTATTTGCAGTTTTGATTATAATCATAAATTTCAAGTGCAATTTGTTGGAGATGCAAAATAGAAATTGGTTAGCCATTGCATCTTTCATAATTTCAGTTGGTGGGTTTGGATTATGGAACATTGGTATCATGCTATTATACAGAATAAAAAGTTCTGCCATTTTTTTTGTTGGCTTTGGTTTGACTGAAACATTTGGTCCCGATCCTACGTGGTGGGCAACGGTTTTATTACTATCGATAATCGCAATTCTTCTAGATGTATTGTTACAAGTGTTCAAGTTTATTTTCAGACCGTCGGATGAAAAATTATTCCAGTTGTTTGAAAAAGATTTTGAGATGAGAAGATTCTTCGAGGAAAGTTCTTTGAGAGAACTAGGTCAAGGATGGCAGTTTTTCAAGGAAGATTCCTCTTTTACCAGACGCTGGAAATCGTTTTCCAACAAAGTCGGTTTCCATACAGATCTGGATGCTGGTAACAATAGTGATGCTGTTTCAACCACCAGTCTTGCACACGACAACATCGAGATTCAAGACTCTGCAGCGAACAGAAAAAGAGCTGGTACTATTTCAACTCCCTACGAGTTACCACCTAGTGGTGAAGGTATCGCCACACACATATCGAATGGCGAAAAGGAGCTAGATATGTTGCCCAGCGGCAAAGTCAGAAAGAGAGAGAAACGAGTGAGTTTAATAACCATGGCGGCTAAGAAACTAGGGAAGAGAATTGAAACAGACGAAGAGATTGATGAGATTATCAACCAGAGATTGAACAATTTGAGTAGCGGTGTTTGAGAAAGACTGTGCCACCCGTATATAGCGGCTCTCTGTATTTTACCTGTTACTATTGTATGTTGCTTACGTTTTTGCGTCCACCATCGTATCCCAAATTGCTGGCGTAACCATTCCACCCAAGTGACCTGGTACGAGCGTTAAAGTTTAAACCCATCACCTGATGAAATTGGATCCCATCTGCTGCGTTACGAGCACCTGCGGCAGCTATCTGCCCCGATCCCCTCCCTCTGTGGCCTCCCAATCCGCGAGGCCCACCGAACGACGAGGAGCAAGGAATAGCGCGGCCTGTGGCGAGTGACCGCCACTATGTGGGAGACGGACTTCTGA
Source organism: Cephaloascus fragrans (assembly GCA_003707825.3). Taxonomy (NCBI): domain Eukaryota; kingdom Fungi; phylum Ascomycota; class Pichiomycetes; order Serinales; family Cephaloascaceae; genus Cephaloascus; species Cephaloascus fragrans. The sequence goes on from PPLN03000011.1 coordinate 304,095, forward strand.
GACAGACTGTTTCCGTAACATTGGACAACGGGCCGATGGAAGGCGCGTATACTTAATACCCTATTAGGAAGTCTACGTGGGCGTGCCCCTGCCACTGTGCCGTTTACGGTTTGTAAATTGTGCGCTCCTGCTCTGCTCACGCTTCGCTCGTTTTAATCTCTTTGCAACTGGAAATTCTGAATCTTACACACAGTGGATAAAGTAAAATAAAATCATCCTTTTAAAAACTACTTGTACTTTTTACAATTAATTCTTTTAATTGATTAATGTTCAACCTTTGCTTTTAGTGGATAGCTAGGTTTTGTTTCCTCAGAGGATTATCACTTACAGTTTTCGTATTTCCTCATTCTTGTTGCTGAAGTTCAAAGTTATTTGACCAAATTATCTCAGCGGGTGATATTGCCTTTTTCCATTTGTTTTTGATTTCACCATACTCTTCAGCGTCTACATTTATTATTTATCAGGTATTATCCAATTATTGTTGTGAAGATAGGTACCAAGTCAATCCATTAGCACGAACACAAAGATCCATCTATTTTACTTGTCATATTCTCAAAAGAAAACAAGTGTCTTGGAAGCCCTCGATTTACGTTTCAGAAACTCACACTGTTATTCCCCTGGTTTGAGTCCAGTCTCCAAAATTATCCTACGTTTAAAAGAAGGGTGCAAAAACACATACTACAGCAGAGATAGAAATTATTTTCCTTTCCCTGAAGTTTCCTTACACTATCAGATTGCCGAAAGTTAAAAGAAAATAACTCGCCATGTCAGCATCGTCATTTCAGCAATTAACGGCCAACAATCCAGATGAAGGACCGAACGAACCAACGAGAAGAACAAGAGCATCTGGTGACATATTAGATTTCCTAATTCTTGAATTCAAACAAAACCCTAACCCCCCATCAGAAGTGCGGAAACATATCAGTGAGAAAACTGGTATGTCAGAAAGGTCTGTGAGAATCTGGTTTCAAAATAGAAGAGCAAAAGTTAGAAAGTTGGAAAAAATGAACCATCATGATCGATCAAACAGCTTCAGTTCGAGTGGCAATAATTCCGTCTTGAACACCCCAAATAACTACAGCTCCAACTTTGATAGCTCGAATGATGACTATTTCTTTCGTAATGATTTAACTAATTTCACGTCTTCGATTCCATTGAATATCAATGAAAAGTATTGCTTTATTGATTGTGGTTCGCTTTCAGTTGGCTCGTGGCAAAGAGTTAGAACCGGTTATAACTCGAATATTTTATTGAACAATTTGGTCAATCTTTCACCAATGACTATAAACACTGTTATGAACAGCATAGACTTATTGATCATTTTATCCAAAAAAGATTTTGAATTGAATTATTTTTTTAGCGCAATTGCAAATAATGATCGAATTCTTTTCAGAATATTCTTCCCAATCACCAATATTTTAAGTTGTTCCTTATTAGACAACAACTTGAACAACAATTTTAATAATGAGTTGAGGTTATCTTTATCGAACTCGCCAAAATTTGCTGTTTACTTTTTGAATGGAGTTAATTCAAATCAAAATCAATGGTCAATATGTGATGACTTTAGTGAGGATCAACAAGTCAATGCAGCCCATTCTGGCGAAGGAGGTACTTCCATTCCGCACGTTCTAGTTGGTTTAAAAAACTCTTTACATTTCTTGAATTCTTTTATATTGGAGCATAATAGGTTGAATCATAATCAACAAATCCATCAACAGGTTACAGCAGGGGCAGCATCTTCCAATCAGCAATTACAAAACCAACGTTCTCAGCAGCAATTACAACAATTACAACGGCAACAACAGCATCAACAATCTCTCGGACATCAACATCAACATTCGTTAAGCCATGATTTCAATTTTACAGACAATCCAACAGCTAATTTGAATTCATCAAGTATCAATGATTGGAACTCTCAATTAGAAAACAACGGTAATAACAACAACACAACACAACATATCAATCATAGTCATAATAACATCGCTAATAGTAATCAAGATACAGCTTCATTCTTGTTATCTCCAATACCACAATTCACAGATCTTCAGCCACCAATATCAGTGGATGCAAATGCACAATTCAGCCATTCATTTTTCACTAATGATGATTTCTTTAATCCATCGAATCCAGCAGGGACCCACCCTAACCATGCTACTAGTGTGAACGATCTTGATTTATTGCAGAGTCCAAACTCCAGACCTAATTTGGCACACCATCAATCTATCAAAAGCGAATTCGATTTGGATAGCGGCGGAGACCATTTATTGGATTTGGATTACGGAGGTAATAATTTTTCCAGTATTTGATGATAATCATTTTTTATTGCTTGCAATAAACTGCATTATATCACTATTGTTGTTATTTGTTGTTAAATTATTGACTTAATATTTTGCATGTTTGTTTGTGTTTGTCTATGTTTGGTTAGTTGAGAACATTTTCTGGGTGCTTTCCTACTCAAAAAATGTGAGACAACACTTCAAAATAAAAAGGAGAGGAGATCAAGGACTTTTAGTTACTACCATAATTTGGTTTTTCTGTTTATTTCACGTTTAAATTACAATTCTTTACCTAGTTTTTTATCAAGATTATTTTTTATAACTTATTTTATTTCATTTGAACTTTTTTCAATTTTACTTATATTATTTTACTTTATTTATTTTGATGAAATTGTTCATTATTCTTGTGGGTTGTTGTTTATGTTTCTATCGTTTGTTATTTGTTGAAATGTTCGTTTTTTAACTTATTTTTACGATTATAATTTGTTGTATTATAATGTTGGTTAATTGTTTTATAAAATTATATATTGTCTACTGCCATTTAAAGTATCATTGTTACGAAAAAAAAAAAAAAAAAAAGTGTAGTTGTTCATTTCTTTCAAATTCTATTGTTAGTACGAAACACAATAAACTAACCAATGACAATTGAAAAATTGTGCTATTGTTCAAAAACGATTATACCATATCCCATAAATCCAAATGGAATATAGAATATTAAAGAGTTCTATAAATTCAGACTTTGTTTCCCGTTTCAATTATCAAATTCTAGGTAAAAAGTAGGAAACCCCCCAAAAAAATCAAAAAGATCGACCATACATTACATACATACATACTTTACAGATTACTTACTTACCTACCCACTTACTTGCTTACCCACATACATATTAGAAAGATCGCCAGTGGCCCACTAGAAGGAGCATTCTTTAATGATCATCATATCGCTTCCCACTTATTAAAGGAAAATGCGGCTCATTATTTCCATAACCGTTGATTGATCAGGCCGAGGACAAGTCTCGAGGAGTTAGGGGTCCTTATCGTACGATATGTGGCGGTGAGTAGGCAAGCGGTGGGTGCACAACCAACCTAGCCTTGCCTCGCTTCTCCTATTGGTCACAGGTTGAAGCTGCCAAGGTCCATAACCAAGAATACTTTTTAGTATTATCTAGCCACTCTAGTATATATGAGATTGTTCTATTGGTATTAATTAGTAAACAAACGTAAAGAATGTACATTAGTAACATCATTTAAAAAATAATGGGATTATTCCAAAAATCAATCATCTAAGGGTTGGTTTTAGTGAAGGAGAAAAACCTCCGAGAAGCAACAGGGAAATCCATTACATTCCACTAAAAATGCCGAAGACGAAACTGTTTGAGAACGAGACGGAGACATTTGCAGTTTTGGAAACTCGAAGCGCCTGCTTGTTTGCCCAGCAGCACAAGAAGCGCAGCAGCGCCGCTTTTCGTACGCTTGACCAGAGGGAGTCTTCGAGGACATTGTAGCTGGTGACTCATGGCGATGCTGATACCATATTCATTCCTACCATTGCAACTGAACACTTTCTAAAACGCCATTGCTACAAATTTTGGACGAATGTTGATGAGTCATGAAGGGTAAAACAACACCAATAGGGAAACAGGCCATGATCCATATTACCTAAGTCATTACTCAAAAAAGGTGCCATTTCACACCGCAATTTCGCTAATGTCACGTGTACCGATTATAATTTTTCTCTTTTTTATTTTCATGATTTTTATGGGAATTTTTTGAAGTTTTTATCTCTTCGGGCGATATGCAGGATAATCTGGGGTTAACCCTGTTCATATATACCCAACTAGATATTGGATACATAAACTTTGCTTGGTGTTTAAAGGCCAAACATGCTTGGTAAGGTCGCTCTCAGAAGGTGGTTCTTTCCTTCGAAGAACATACTTTCAGCCAAGTTTCACTCCAGTTCGGTCGTTCAGTCAGAATTTTCCCACGTTGTCATTGGTGGTGGAGTCGTTGGCGTTGCAATCGCTGCTGAACTTTCCAAAGCTAATTCAAGTGATTCCGTATTATTGTTGGAACAACATACCAAGCTTGGTACTGAAACAACTGCTCGTAACTCTGAAGTTATTCACGCCGGTTTGTACTATCCTAAAGATAGTTTAAAAACGAAATTGTGTATCGAAGGGAAACTTTCAATCTACGATATAGGGGATTCGATTGAGTTGAAGAAATGTGGTAAGTGGATAATAGCTCAAAATGAAGAGGAGGGTGAATTTTTGAACGCATTATACAAAAAGGCAACGCAAGACATCGATGTTCCTGTCGAATTTGTGTCTTTGTCCAAAGCCAAATTGGAACAACCCTTGATCAAAGCTTCAAATGCTATCTTGAAATCTCCTACTACTGGTATTTTATCTGCAGACTCGTTGGTTGATTATCTCATTGCGAAAGCGCAAGAAAATGATGCTGAGATAGCTGTAGGATCAAAAGTAACTGGGATCACTAAGAATGGGGATCACTATATTATCCAAGTTGACGATATTATGGGCAACAGTATGGAAATCACTAGTAATAATGTTATCAATGCTGCTGGTTTACATGCATGCAATATATCTAATATGTTACTACCAAAGGAAAGGAATTTGACTCCATATTTTGCCAAGGGAAACTATTTTAGCTACAATTCTCATGTGAAGATTGATACATTGGTACGTATTTGCACTTAGTTTTTTTGTTCGCACATTCTAACGTTTATAGGTATATCCGTGCCCATCTAAATCGGTTCAATCATTAGGTACTCATTTAACCATAGATTTGGCAGGCCAGATTCGATTTGGTCCAGATTTGGAGTGGGTTGATTCTCCAGATGAATACACTGTAAACTCATCAAATCTCGAAAGGGCATATGTCGAAGTAAAGAAATACCTACCTTCGATTGACAAGGACAAATTAGTACCAGACTATGCCGGTATAAGACCAAAGCTTATAGGTGCGAATGATAAGATGTTTCAGGATTTTATAATTCGTGAAGAAGAGGGGTTCAAAGGCTTTGTCAACTTGCTCGGTATTGAAAGTCCTGGTTTGACTGCTTCTATGGGAATTGCTAGATACGTCAGAGACATTTACTACCGTTAATCACCTTTATAGAGGATAATTTATAGATTCAACATCGAATGAAAACACTTTTCCAAATAGCGTAGATGATAGTTCATATTTGTCATCAGTTGCCATCATAGCAATACAGGATTTTGGTGTTTGAATTTTTATTGGTCTTTCTTGAGTCTAATACTAATGTAGCTTGCCATGTAGTTGCTCAGCATCGACGAAGCAGAAACAACTAACCTGTGCATAGGTGTCAAGAAAGTTTAAATACAAATAAAAATATCGTCAAGTCATTAATTGCTCACTGTCCAATGTGACGTCTTCATCTCAATTTAACACAAGAATTTTTCTCCTTACACCTCAAAATAGCATCTCAATCTTCATCTGTCGAATCATATCTTTCTTCTTTTATGGTCTTCATCCGATGACAGATTTTTTCTTTTCATAGATTCCTCTTCTGATTCAGAATTAGTTTTCTTGGGTAATAAAGCAGGCTCGGTAGGTCTAGGCAATTCGATGAAATATTCACTCAATAAAGCTTCACTTGTTGAGCATCTTCTCGAGGGATCCAACACTGTCATCCAACAAATCAAATCCAAAGCTTTTTCTGTGGCCGCCAAAAACCTATTCCTTAATTCGGTCCTCGATGGAGGAGGATAAACTTTCAAAGCGTCATATTTAGGTAAACTTGAAACATTTGGCCAATTCGCTTCCGTGGGTGTCCCTAATGCTCTGAACGTAACATCTAGCTGATCAATATCACTTTGCCCAGGTAAATATGGGGTCCTCAACATCAATTCCGCGAAGATTATTCCGACAGACCATATGTCTACTGCTGTTGTATAGTGCTTTGCACCGAATAATAATTCAGGTGCTCTGTACCACCTCGTTACAACATTTGAAGTTAAAATATCTTGCGGGCGATCAAGCGATCTTGCCAAACCAAAATCTGCAATCTTGAGTTGGCCATCAGGCGCCAATAGCAAGTTATTAGGCTTCAAATCTCTGTGTAGTATAAAATTTCTGTGACAATGATGAACACCTCTTAAGGTCATTAATAACCAACTTTTGACATCAGATGGTGAGAAAATTACATTTTTATCTTTGATTAACATTTCTAGGTCAGCTGGCAAAAATTCCAATACTAAATTCAAATTCTCTGGCGTTGAAAAAACGTCAATCAATTCAATTACATTGTTATGCCTCAACTCTTGTAAGTATTTAACTTCTCTGATAGCACTCATATCCAAACCATCAGAGAAGACTCCAGTTTTGATCTCTTTTATGGCTATATTCCTTTTCGTGCTTAGCTGTTTACCCAAATAGACTACTGCATAAGTTCCTTCTCCTACTTTTCTTTCTTGAAACTAGTTAGTATTGTGTTTTTTTTTACATCTTCAGTTTTGATGCGTACCTTTAGAGTATTTGATTTTCTCCACTTTTGTATGGGGCGGTTTCGTTGTTGTTGATATCATTGTGTTTCAGTTCAAGCAGTTTCTTATGTAGATATTTCAAATGTAATTCGATTACTGAAATAACATGGTCCTTGATGTTGTTGAAGAATGTTTACTTGTAGATGGGGTTTAATAGTTATCACCATACAAACTGGCTTTATTTCGTATCGTTTGTTAGGGCGGTGCTCGAAACCTGTATCAAAATTTCTTGATATCAAGAATTCATAATACAGGTGTTTTTTATGAATAAAATGCCCATATAAGATTGAAAATAGATGTGATAGGATGCTGGAAGTGATTGATAACAGCTTCAAGAGTGTGGAAGATTTGAAAGACATTGATTCATGTATTTCCCAAATTGAAAAAGAGAGATCTGAGCTACAATCGCAGGTATCGAAAAGCACAGACTTTGAACTCGAAGATTCGTGGGTGCAATCCAGTGACAAAATTGACGCTCTTGTAGAAAGGTTGCCTCAATTGGTCAAAAAATTTGATCTTGAACAGGTTTTAAGTGAGTTAAATGTATTGGAACAAGAGTATGGATCGTTACAGATTTTTCAGGAAGTCAAAGTGATAATATATGAGAAACAAAACGTCATCAAGACTCAAAACTCGTTGAAAGAGTATGGCAGTATCATTGAGAAATTGGCAGAATTCATTCCATCAGAGACTTCAACAGCAGAGTTGCTAGCTCTTCTTGAAAGTATAAAGAAGTTCAAGCTTAGTGAATACTATCCAAACAACGAATTGTCGGCGTCATTGACACAATTTTTGAATCAACATGTACAAGGATCGAAATTGATCTTGGAAACAAAATTGAAAGAACTTGTCAAAACTTCCAATTGGGTCAAAGCTGAAAAGATTGACTCAAATCTTAGAAAATCATTGATTCAGGTTTCGAGACTGTTATGTATAATACAGGCTATCAGTGGTGCTCCAGAATATCCAGAAACCTTATGGGCCCTTGATATAATTGCTGAGCCGTTCTTGACCAGGTTCACGTACCATTTCGAGAGAAAAGCAGAAACCAACAGATTGGATAAGCCTGAGTGGGCGTTGAACTATTTGGAAACTTTTTTGGAAAACAATGTTACAAATGGTAAATTGATTTTCAATGATCTTATGGATCAAACTCCATTTAGCACTCGCTTCTTTGTGTATGAGTTCATCTCAAGTTTACTACATCCGATTAGACAGAAAATGCAGTCATTGGTATCATTAATAGACAACCCCAGACTATTAACCCATTTGATTTTTGAACTTCAAAATTTTGATAACCGATTGAAAACCACTTATTTATATAATCCATATATTCTTGAATCAGAGATACCTTCTAGAAACTGGCATGGTTTAACAAAGGATATATTGGCCAATAACAACGTATTTGATACTTGGTTGAAAATGGAAAAAGAACTTGCTTTTTCTAGGTATGAATCTTTAGTTGAAGCCGATAACGCTTTCCACATTGACTTAGATTCCATCGTGACTGGAAGAAAACCAACTCACTCTGCCGTGGGAATGAAAGTTTTGATCGACAATATCACATCACACTACAAAAATATCAATATCGTGAAATATCAATTGAAGTTTGTTAGTTTGATTCAGCTAAAACTACTTCATTTATATTATGAAAGATTGAACGAGGGTTATGAAGCTTTCCAAAGTGCATTCAGCTCGCGCCTAATCAATAACAAAGAAGACTTAAAGCTTGTTCAAGGTTTAGAAGGGGTTGAAAGATTATGTAGACTATATTGTTCCTTGAAATACATCACGGAGTCAATGAAATTGTGGGGCGAGGAACTAATATTTTTGCAATTATGGAATGCTTTCAAAAATAAAGGGTATAATAACAAGGAGTTGAATGTTCCTCAAGACACTTTGTTTTCAACATTGATTGACTCTTATTCCAGATTATGTCAAAAGATTTTAACATTGATAAACAGTTTTTTTTCAAGAGAGATTTACTCTTGTTTAAAAAATTATTCGAAACTAAATCATTGGTCTACATTGACATCTGTTTCAGAAACCCTGGTTTCATCAGAATTATCTCAACCTTTGAATAAATTGTTGTCGGAAATAACATTTCTAGGAAAAGTTTTGTCGGACTTAGATACCAAAATCATATTCGATGAGTTGACAACTGAAACGGCTACAACTTTAATTAGCTTGATCATAAAAAATAATCAATTCAATAAAAAGGGCACGAAACAGTTGAGTAATGATATTGAATATATTTGGGATATATTGAACTTTTCTAAACAAAACAAAAAGTATTTGACCTTGCTTGAATCTATCAAAGTTTTGAACTCTACAGTTCAAGATATTGGAGCTTCCTACAATGACTTTCGCTCCTACAGAAGGCAGGCCAATTTTATCGGATTAAGCAAAAGGTTGAACTTGGGTTTGTTGAGTGATCATGAAATAAATGATCTCTTAAGTCGGATAGTTTAAGATCAGAGCGCTCTATACATCGACTATTTTAATAAATATTTTCGTTATTTCATTCCGTTTCGTTTCAAATTTTGAGAGCTTTCTGGCTATAAATTAATAGTAATTTCCCATTATTTGTTTTGGAAATGCGGCGTCATCGGTACCCATGCTGGTATCATCAATAACCTCTTGTGCAGATTCTGGGTTTGGCACATTCCCATTGGATAGTCCCCAAGTATGCTTGAAATTTTCCATCAACTCGTTCATGTCAGAAATCAATCCTGTTGGTCCAACAGCAAATATTGATTCAGAATTATCTTTGGAATTTATCCAATCATCTACGTTTTCTTCCATAGCCATGGCATCCTCTTTGAGAATATCCTGATTCTCAACATCATGACGAGAGAGCAAATCAGATAGAACGTTGTCTCCTAAATCTGTAGACTCACTGGAGCTGGGAGGACACAAATTTGGAGAAACGATTGTGCTCTCTGTTTCACTGAAATGATTTTCAACCATATGATCGATAACAGGCCAACCATAAGCATTAGCAAATCGTCTCCTAACTATGATGTTGTTGTGCGCATCAGGTTTTAGACTCACCAAAACTTTTCTCCAGTGCATGTTTCTATGATACTCGCGTGCAATTTGCTCTTCTAGCTCTTCGGTTTTATTGTATGGGTCAACCATATTTTGGAGCAATGTTTTAGCCCTTTTTCGGGGTCTTTTAGGGGGTAGGTCTTTCTCTGTGTATACTTTATCGTGGAATATGACGTCGCTTCTGGAGGATGGATCCACGATAAATTTCAAAGATGGTAAGGGGGGTAATAGGATTGATGTTGCTGATTCGACAATTGAGGATTTGGGAATACTGTAATAGGTGTCTTGGATATCACCCTCTTGTTTTCCATCTTGTTCTTTTGAATTGCTTCGACCTTGTGGTATAAGATATGACATCATGGCTTGAAGTGGATGAAATCTAGGATATGGATATTGATCTTCATTTCTTTTGTTTGAGTCAGTATTCACCACAAAATCTTTGGTGTTTGGAATTTTCTTCGCATCATTTTCATCCACATTTGAGTTTTCGATTGAATTGTAATCGCTTCTATTCACCAATTTTGATAAACTCTTATAATCTAGATATAATAGAGCCGATGTCCTTAAGGGCACTATACCATCATTCAAAACATTTCCATATATCGTTCTGTTTTTGAATCTTGCCAAAAGTTTATGAGCTGGACCTGATGGAAGCAAAAGTAGCAACGGTTTATTCGTATTATCCAAATTTTTTAACCCTAAATCATAACCAGTCTTACCCACAATACCACTAGATAGAGCCACTTTGACATACATAGGGTTTTCATTACTGATTCCCAATAATGGCGAGGCAATTGTGATGAAATTCATCGGTTTGACTTTGTTGAAGAAATCTGGAAAATTTCTCTGTATGTATGCAATAGTGAAAAGCTGAATCACACCTCCCAAAGAGTGACCAACAAAAGATATTTTCTCAATATTGGGATTCTGCTCTACTAACTTCATAACGTACTCGGCGTTTCGGCTACCCAAAAACTTTACACCCCTTTCTGTTTTACAGACATTGCCATGAAACCCTCGTACGATAACGTTATTTCCTTTTTGTTTAGAAACCTTATCAATTTGCTCTTTGATGTAAAACATGTCAGCACCAACATTAGAGTGCAACCCATGAGTCAAAAGAACAAGATGACATGGTTTTGTTTCTTGAGGTATTGGTAAGTTCCACAAGTCTAAAGAATCTTGACATAAAACACTAATGGAACCATTGAATTTTGAATTTGTTTGAAAGATCTGAGATTGGTGACTGAACATTTTCCTGCTTAATATGCAATGTTCATTGATCGACTCACTCGATAACACTTCTTTTGAAGTTCCAATAGTGATCTCAAAGTCAATGGTTGTCGTGGGACTAAACAACATCTGTGATACAATATCAATAACCCAGCAGTATTTATCTTTGATCGTGTGACAAGATAACTCAGAGTAAAAACTCTGACCTGGTAATAGATTTGGCTCAAAACTTGGTTGGTCTGCTGTGATGAAACATGGTTTTAAATGGTCGTATTCCAATGGTTTCACATCGCAGTATAGTATGTATGGACCACTCAAGTAAGCAGCTCTCAACGCAATCAGTTCCAAATTTTTTATCTTGACAAACAAGCTTGATAAAGGCTTTAGTTTTGATTGATTTGGTCGAAATGTCACAGTATATCTTTCGATTTGTCCAATTCTTATTGACTTGTGACTTCTGTAAAGAATCTCATCGTCATTCACAGACATCTGTAATAAATTCAATATCCTTCTGGGTGAAATACCATCAATCAGCTATAATTTTAGGGTGCGCGTCTAAGTTAATAAAACAATCATTTATTTTGCGATCAACAAAAACACCTCTTGCACATATAGCAAACCCTTATATGCAGGATCGGATTTCCTCAGTTTATGAAGAGCTTACAACTTATAGTAATCATGAACATCTAATCACTAAATACACCCGTAGAAACCAGATATCCCTGTAGATTAACTGCTTTGCTGTGTTAGTCTCAATAAATTGCGCTCGAGGCAAATCCATGCTTTCACGAATTTGCCGCTCATCATTCTGGTGAGAGATAACTTAAAGAACCTTGCTACCGACCTTCAAAATGATATATGTATGTATATCAAGAACTTTGGATAAAATCTCAGCAAAATTTCCATTGTCGGTTGACTATACTACTCAAAATGACTAGATAACCGTTTCCTGACTTTTGTACTTGACTGACAACATGAAATCGTTGAAAGCAAAAATGACCTCATTTACCGCTCATACAATGAAGGCAGGAAAATGCTAGGAGAGCGGGAGATGTTTCTTGTGAAATAACAAGCATATGGTTAGATTGGTATCTATATATCTTTAGTCTGTATAGCCTCTGTTTTTTGGAAATTTCGATTCCATTGTACCATAATTGCTAATGGCTACTTCAAATTTTGAACACTAATAGAAACGTTAGTAAATGATTGTGGACAGCAACAAAGAAAGTATCAGTAGCATTCAAACTCACCTCTCGAGAAAAGCGTTTGCCTCATTTAGCTTTTCAGCGTCTTGCCTCACCTTACTCATCCACCTTTTGATCAATTCGTCGTTTTCCTTCCTCAAAGCTTCTATATTTTCATTAAGTACATTGTTCTGTATAGTAAGAGATAATATCTCGTCATTAATTATCTCAATGGATTTATTCTTGGATGTAAGCTCGTTGTTCAAATCGACTACTTTACTGTTGAGTTTAAAATTGGTCCCTTCTTCTGATTTATTCAATTTTTTCAATTTGGATAACTCGTCATTTTTTTTACTCAACTCCTCTTTCAATCTCTCATTTTCTGTGCTAAGTTTCTCGTTCAATCGCAAACTATTGTGTAATTCGCTATGAAAAGGTTAGCGTCTAATATGAAATTGTTTCATAGCCAAAATATACTCACGTTTGTGTGTCAGTTTTCTGTAATAATAATAGTTGTTTTTCCGCTTCTATCAATCTTTTGTTCAACTCTGCAACTATAAACATCAGTGGTCAATCCCATGGAAAGAACATCTCTTAGATACATACATGATTGAAAAAATATCGAGTTCTGACCTTCTGAATTATCCCTTTTATCAAACTGTTCTAAGACATACAGTTTCCAGTTTTGAGTAGACATTTGCTCAAAGGTTAGAACTTGAGGAATTACTGGACTTTTTTTTAAGTACTTCGTTACGTTTTTGATTATGACCCAAAATATCTCAAAGTTGGTATTTTATTGATCATGATAATTATTGTTAGTGTGTGTACCATATTTTGTTGAGATAACACCATAAACTTTGTAGGAAAGCTTATGTTAAGAAGATCAAAAAACCATCTCAGTTACATCGAAGAGAAAAAACTTATCATTTTCTCTAACCAGAAATATAGTATTGTCATACAAATTTTGACTATTTGCTTTCATGGCTTTTTTTATTACTTAGTTGCTTTAATTTACTCAAAATGAGTGGAAAACAGAAATCGCCTTCTCCTTCTGCACCCACAAGCGCAACGTCCACACCAACAACCAATTCTTCCACAACTTGGGCTAAATGGAATAACAATACCAGCAGAAAAGATTCAAACTTAAATACGCCCAGCTATATTGACTCCATTGATCCTTTAACTAGTCATCCGCCTGACATACGGGCTTCCCCACAAAATTTTGAATGTACTGCTTCAGAGTCTAATACAAAAGATATACCGCCTAACCAAGAGGAAATAGATTCGCTTGAGAATCAGAAGACAGTAACTGCACCAGTGGAGGAACTTGAATTGGGAGATGCAAAAGAAGTTTCGTCCTCATCATGGTGGTTCTGGGGTGCAAAGAAACCTGCTGATGTTACCTCAAAAGTACAAGACGCAGCCTCAGCTTCTGCCCAAACTTCAATGTTAACTTCAACAATTGATATCCCACAAGTAAAAGTGACTGATGAGAGTACGCAAGATTCCAATTCCAATCAAATTGATCTGATGGTGCAGGGTGGAAGCACTTCACACGTAGATAAGTCAAACTCCATGAATGCTGCTGGCAGTACCCCAATAGTGAGTCAAGAAACTTCCGAACAGGTTGCACCTAGCCGTAACGATATTGCTGAATCCACTGAACTCCTTCAAAATACAGATATACCGGAAACATGGCCCACGTTGTTCAATACATATCGAAGGGTGAGCTCAGTCATTACTTACATGTATCGTCCAACCACACCAGCTGCAATGATCAAACAAGACCATGACGAACAAGCAGCAACTACCATAATGGATAACACAAACTCTCAGGTAGAGCATTTGGAACGGGACAAGCTTGTTTCATCAACTGAACAAAACGTTTCATCAACTGAACAAAACGTTTCATCCCAAGAAGCAGAAGTTGATACTAGCAAAGCGCCAACACCAATTATCAGCAAAGCGCCAACACCAGCTAACAACCAGGACCCAATTCAACTAACGCAACCACAACCAATTTCCCACACTTCTTGGGTTCCATCTTTATCATGGTTTTGGACATCCAATAATGAACAATCAGAGCATAAAAGTGATCCTTCTTCAATCAAGGATATATATCAATCGGCTAAAAAGTTTATAGAATCGTCAACTGATGCAGTATCATATGCTATCAAATCTTCGAGGTCCAACAAAACATTTGGAGATTTAGCGGTTTACGGAACAGCCAGTGGTGACAATCCTGTTCGTATAACCGGTGGTATCCCCATAACTACTCATGAATTGCAAGAATTATCGATGAGCTCGAACGCTAACTCCAACTTAGCACCTGCTGCACTTTCAACAACATTGGATGGTTCGGCACAATCATCAAATGTAACCATACCTGATTTCGATGCTACTTTTAGATCAATAACTTTAAGAACGAGAACTAGAATTATAAGTGAGCATTTAATTTTCAACCAAACAAAGAATAATGAGCGTCATTTGTATAAGATAAGTGAATCTGAGTATGCCAGACAAAAAATAATGATGAAAAACGTTATTATTATTGGAGTCCATGGTTTTTATCCATTCAAAATGACAAAAACGTTGATCAATCAGTATAGCAAAAATGCTATAACTTTAACGAATGAGGCCTCTAAGGCTGTAAGGAAATGGGGGACAGGAAAGGGAATGGATTTGCGTATAGAAACAATAGCATTAGAGGGTTACGGCACTGTTTTCAACAGAGTTCAGCTGTGCTTATCGTTATTACAAAACTGGATGACTTTAATCAGAAATTGTGATTTTTTGTTCGTGGTTTCACATTCGCAAAGTGTTCCAGTTTCCATTGAATTATTAGCAAAACTCATCACTGACCTGGTGCTAGATGACGTTCAAAAGGTGGGGCTACTTGCAATGAATGGTGCGTTTCTAGGACCCTATACAGGCTTAGAGTCCAAACTCGTTGCGAGATCATATTCTTTTATCGAGAATGAAATCATTAATGAAACCTTCCAATTACAAAATTCAGACAGCCAGCAATCTCAGAAATTGAGTGAAAGTTTGAGTAAAATAGTTGATTTCAATGTTAAGGTTACTATTTGTGGGTCGATTGACGACCAATTTATTCCCTTATATTCTTCACTAGCTGTCAATTTAAACCATCCGAATATACTCAGATGTGTTTATCTGAGTGAAAACTATGTCCTACCAGAATTTTTAAAGAAATTGTTTAACTTATTGGCTCTTATGAGGAATTTAGGGTATTCAGATAACAATATGATACAAGAGTTGAGCAAATATTTTCAGGGCCTACCAATATCCGGTGGACATTGCGATATTATCAAAGAACAAAGGGTTTACTTGACTGCCATAGCGAACTCTTTGGAGACAACAGACTTATTCAAGTCTCGGGATATTGATCGAACAATTGTGCATAGTAAAGATATTAATGTCAATTCATATCATTTACCTTGGTGCATCAGAGGTGTGTTCAATGACCTAAGAAGAGTAAAGAATGTTGATAAGATCGGGTTAATGAAAGAATTAGTTGGAAGCTTTCAGAATTGGAATCCCACACAAAAGCAGTTGAAAGAGTTGAAGTATTGTATCAACGCTATTGAAAATTTAGATCCTGATGAATTACTACTATAGTTTATCTGTAATTTGATTGTTTTGTTATTTTCGGAATATGTTACGCTATCTCATGGAACAAGTTTTGGTGTGGATTTTACAGAATAATATTTTTTTGTCAATATATGAAGCGTTTCTGAATAAGCGAAAGTAAGAAAAAGTATAAACCGAAATTTCAGCTATCAATAATATAACAAGTATTATACAATCAAGATTGGTGCGTTGAAAAAAAAGTATTTAAAAATAGAAGGGTATAAAAATTCTTTTCTTGTAGGAACACCCTCAGTTGTTCATAATAGCATATAAAGTAAAGAAGAAAAGAAAAAGAAACTTGTATTGTGTGTTATGGCAACAGCACCCGCAGCTTTTGACTTTGAAGTTGAAGGAGTGGAAGAGATGGTTGAACTTGTAGAGCTTGAAGAACTTGCAGAAATGGTGCTCGAAGTAGTGACATAAGCAGAAGAAATGTCCATGGTATCTGGTGAGTCTATCACATTAATTGATGGATTACTGATTTCTTTACCAGATACATCAAAAATGGTATAATTTGTCATGGTTTCGGAGTAATCAGAAATAAATTGACCAATATTAGTCGCATTAACACCATTTTCAATCAAGCTTGTGATATCCAGTGGTTGATCAGGAATAGTAAAGTTAGCACCAAAACTTGAATAAAGATCAGTAATCTCACTACTTTCACACTTGGATGAAGAGCTATTTGTAACATCGGAAGAGGAAATATTGGTAAGCTTGAGTTGACTAAATTGATCTTTCAAATTCTCATAATCTTGCAATAACGAAACGGACCCATTGTCATTTATTTGAACCAATCCATAATTACTGGTTTCTTGAGAGTATTCATAAACAAGTCCACCACTAAACACATTGGCTAACCCACCATACAAACCATCAGAGACTTCGTCAAAAGTTCTAGGTGAATTTTTATTGCAACCATATTCGGAAAATATTAAAGGGATTGAACTATTACTGAAAGTTGAGTTAATCTCTCCATAACCAGATGTTTCCCAATCTGAAGTTCCTGAACACCACTCATACGAATTCAAGCCAAAGAACTCTGAACTCGATTCGTCTTCATCATTTATACTACACTGTAAATATTGGAAAGTGGCTAATCTCAAAGTTGTTTCATCAGCAGCAGAATAACCAACTGGTATGGTTCTGTTGCTGTGTTTTGAGATGTACTGTCTCATATCTCTTTGCACTGCTCTGATGTATGGACCAGCAACACTGGCCGATTTCTCATCATTTATGACTTCGTTTCCTGAGAAGAACCCAAGCACATTAGAATAACCTTTGAAAGCATCAATAAATTTGAAGATCCTAGTCAAATAGTCAAAGTTGTAACTTGATGCTGGATCATATCTATTCAAAGAGCCATCATAGTCACCAGAATTGACATCCAATATAACGTAAATCCCGGCATTATTCAAAATTGTCATACAAGCATCATGATTGACATCGGGGTTCAAAGTGTAGATTCTGATAGTGTTGACACCCAAGTTTTGCAAGATATAGGCATCTCTCAAGCAAGTATCAGCATCTGAAAGGGCATCAATACCAGAAGATGAATCATAACCAGAAGAACCACCAGGTTGATAATCAACCCCTATGACGTCCAAAACAAATCCGTCCTCAGAGTCTGGGTTGGCAGGTTGAATGAATCGATAGCCTTTGGCGTAAATTGGTAACAAAGCAGATACATTGAATACCAATGTTGAAGAGAGCATCAAAAAAGAGATGAGGAAACGAAAGCTTTGATACATCTTGAGGGCTAGGTTGCAATTGTACTTTCCAATATGCGGTAGATCCTAAAAGAAAGGTTGCAAAAAAAGAAAATATAGCAAAATAAAAGTAGTCAGCAATTAGAGTCACTAGCGAATGTAATCGAGCACTTTAGCAAATGCTTCTAGTTGGGAAGTCTCAATTAAATGAAGAGATGTTTTTGTTTTCCATTTCAACAAAAAACGCGTCTGAAATGTGTTGAAATTAGGAGCTTCTATAACATTGAAAAATTATTGCGACATTCAATTATCGTTGGTTGTGTGCGATGGTAAATGTCGCGAGAGTGAGACATGGTGCAAATAAGTCTCAAAAAGTGTATTTTGTTTCCAAAATAGACCAAAAGTGCCTTTTAACATACCCAAAACGCAAAAATCAACTTAATCGATTGCTAATGGATTGCTAATGGATTGCTAATGGGTATTAAAAAAATGTGTAGATAATTGGCATTCTCACGAGAACCTGATGTGGTGAAAATGTGTGAGCTTTCCAACCCGGTGGTGGATCTTGTAGGTACCAAAGTTCAAAGTTCTTCATTGTAGTTTTTGTATGGGTCTTTCATTAATCACCAGAAAAGATCATTTATACTTCAAGGCTGTTGACTTGGATTTGTGTTCAAATTCCTTCACAGTTTCAAGAATTTTTTCAACCCGAAGACAGAAGAAATAAACAGTCCAATATTCCAAGAACCAACCTTTGTGTTCAAGTCTATAATTACTGGCAATACTTCATAAATTTTGCGAGCACCAAATAGTCTAAACGATTTTCTACAAGAATCCACTAATTCAATGCTTTGACAAAATGACTTACTTCTGTTCCTATTGTATTTAAAATTTCCGAGCTTTTTCGTTTGTCAAATATTCAATACCAACCGCAATTTTTTCCAGATTTTTCTCAGGCTAATTTGAGAGATACAAATCCAACTTCCTGATAAGCACTGGAACCATAGGTGAGTATTTTTGTGTATGAAAAAGAGTGATGGCTTATCTTTCTTATATGGCTGCAAAATCAGAACCAGTGCCACTAACCATATACTAATGATACTAGTCATTGTCTCAAAATACGAAGTGGAAAAAAAAATGTTTCTCCTACGCATGAGATCTAAAAGTGTTTCAAGTATTACGGTTGATAAATAGAACTAGCTCTCAAGTAAGAAGATATCCATAGAAAGATTAAAATCTAGTAAATTTGGTGTTTGAAGAGCTGGTATCGCAATAAACACGGAACTTTGTCTTTTGTTTACCTTTCGATCCACATATTTTTGAGGATCAAAAAATTGATATATCAATCAATCTACGTGATTCGCCACATTATCACGCTCAATATTAGTTTTACGTGATTTGAGCTAGGTATATAGTCCATACAGCAGCATAACACGTTATACCAGTGAAAATGACTTCCATATATGCTGAGAAAAGAAAGTTGAAAGCCACTGGTTCAGATCTCGAGAATTCCAATAGTCCTACTCATAAAAGGCATTCCGCCCTCTCGAAACAGAAACCAATAGCAACTTTGTTGAACTTGACAGAAGAAAAGCAGGATATACAATTGTACAGATCGAAGGAATTGAGCATCGGAAGAAGCAGCAAATGTGATGTGAGAATTCAAGGGGAGCAAATATCGAGCGTCCATTGCTCCATCTCGTGGTTGATTATCAATTCTGACTCATTGAAAAGTGAGTATTTCTACATAACAGACTTGTCAACAAATGGTGTTTATATCAATAATGAAATTGTTGGAAGAAATAACACTCATGTTTTACAACCTGGGGATAACGTTCGCTTCTCGAGAAGCCATGTTTATGTATTTCGTTTTGAATCAAACATCAAAACCAACTCGATATTTGACGACTACAGAATTGGAAAAACCTTAGGGTCTGGCCATTATGCTGTTGTCAAAGAAGCTTTTAACAGGGTCACAGGTGATGCCGTCGCAATCAAAATTTTTCACCCCAATAAAAATCAAGTTCCTGATAAAGAGAAATTCAATCAAGAAATCAAATTATTGTTGTCAATCAAACACACGAACATCGTGATGTTCATTGCAACTTATATTGTTCCACAGAATAACTTGTCTGAAACCAATTACTTAGTGTTAGAAAAAATCAATAGCGGTGAGTTATTTCAAAGGATTATCAAAAAGACAAAGTTACGTCAAAATGAAACGAAAGCTATATTCAAACAATTGCTAACAGGTCTACTTTATCTACATGATAATAACATCATTCATAGAGATATTAAACCTGAAAACATTTTACTAGAGATAACTCATAAAACGCACCCCTCACAAGCTCAAACTGGTCCATGGGATGAAAATGAACTTGATATTACGGTGAAAATTGCTGATTTTGGATTAGCAAAATTCATTGGAGAATTGAAATTTACAGACACATTGTGTGGTACGCCAGCTTATGTTGCACCCGAAATATTATTGAGAGAAAGAAAATACTCAAAATCTGTCGATTTATGGAGTGCTGGCACTTTGTTGTACGTTTGCTTGGTTGGTTTTCCGCCATTTAGCGAGGAACTTGCACCACCATCAATGAGAGAACAAATTTTGCAAGGTAAGTATTCATTTTTCGCACCATATTTTGATAATATTTCAGATTCTGCATTGGATTTAATATCGAGATTGTTAGTAGTTAAACCAACTGAGAGATTGAATATCCATCAAACGATCAACCATCAATGGTTTCAAGAATCTGAAAATTTCAACGTTCCACCTATTGATATCGCATATGTTAGAAATGAGACTCAAGTAAGAGTTCCCGTTAGGTTTGATACCCAACCTATAACACTCAAAGATAAATATCTCTCAGATACATCAAGTAAAAAACAATTTGCCAGTTATGACGATTCACAAGGATTGGCCACAGGAATAAATTTGAGTGACATGAGTATGGAGTTGATTTGAATGGTGTAAAACTGTGACTTCTATATATTGTTACTTGGTCAAACAAGCCCTATACTTATATATTACGATAAGATACTAAATAAATATATGTTAACAGAAGGCATTGATTAAATCCACGCTTACAGTCAAAGCTAAAAGTAATTCAAGTTCGATTGGATCAAAAAACCTCATTGCACAAAAAGGAAACAATATATATAAAAACCACCGAAACTTTCTAACAAATACAAATGCAAACAAATTCAAATAATACAGTGTAACCTCCAAGGTTAAGGGTGAATAGGGATAAAATTACCAACAATACAACTTGGAATATTATATCTATCTCTTCTTATGGTGAATGAAAAACAGCAACTTTTTTTCTTCCTTCCATCTTTTGTCCTCAAATTACAGCTAGTCAAGACAGCTTTCTGCCCTTTGTCAAAGGCAATAGCACCATACTTTTCCCAAAAATTGACAGCACTATCTTCACTCATCAACTCATATATTGCTAATTTTCCGTCTTTCAAGTCATCTGATGAGACATCAACTAACTGAGCAAATTCTTTATTACCTCTGTAAATTTCACCAGTCCGTCTCCAAAGACAAGCAGGAATCGCCATTGAAGTAAACACCCTGTCATAGTCTAAAAGCATTCTTTCAAATGATTCTTCAACTAAAACTAAGTCGACGTCCTTCAAAGTTCTTGCTATAGCTCTAAAAGCGGGCCTGAAAATTGACAAAGGCTTCAAAATACGCTGCCTCGAAGATTGATTCATATAATTGTCCATATATGACTGCAATCTGGCATACCCTTTGGCATAATTGTAGGGCTGTAACAAGCCAGCTTCAAGCTTGGCATGAATAACTTGTTTCAACCTTTCCTCTGGTGAAATCTCTGTTGTAGGATCTGCCGCTGTTAAGAAAAATTTATCTCTCGCTGAGTCTGAAACCTGAGGTTGCTGATAATTCTGATGAAAGTTCTGACTATTGTTTGAATATTGCTGTACTTGTTGATTATTGTGTTGGTTATGCTGATGATGACTCTGCTGCAATTGATTCGGAGATTGATGATGTTGATTTTGATACTGATGATGTTGGTGTTGTTGGTGTTGTTGGTGTTGTTGGTGTTGTTGGTGTTGATTTTGATTTTGATTTTGATTTTGATTTTGATTTTGATTTTGATTTTGATTTTGATTT